>JAJEJO010005770.1:172714-193497 GCA_020662805.1 Glaucomys volans | reverse complement strand
ACACCATCCATACTTCCTCCATTCTTTTCTTATCCCCCCATAACCCATCCTGACCCCATTATGTATCAGCATCCACTGATCAAAGAAAACATTTGACCTTTGGTTTTTTGGGCTTGGCTTATTTCACTTAGCATGATATTCTCCAACTCCACCCATTTATCAGCAAATGCCATAGTTTATTCTTCTTTATGTCTGAGTAATATTCCATTGTGTATATATACCACAGTTTCTTTATCCATTCTTCCACTGAAGGGCATCTAGGTTTGTTCCACAATCTAGCTATTGTGAATTGAGCGCTATGAACATAGATGTGGCTGCATTCTTATACTTTGCTGATTTTAAGACCTTTGGTTGTAGACCGAGGAGTGGGATAGCTGGGTCAAATGGTGGTTCCATTCCATGTTTTTTGAGGAATCTCCATACTGCTTTCCAGAGTGGCTGCACCAATTTGCAACTCTACCAGCAATGTATGAGTGTGCCTTTTCCCCCACATCCACGCCAACACTTGTTATTGCTTGTATTCCTGATAATAGCCATTCTAATTGGAGTTAGATGAAATCTTAAGGTGGTTTTAATTTGCATTTCTCTAATTACTAGAGATGATGAGCACTTTTTCATATATTTGTTGATCACCTGTATATCATCTTCTGTGAAGTGTCTGCCCAGTTCCTTAGCCCATTTATTGATTGGGTTCTTTGCATTTTTGGTGTAAAGTTTTTTAAGTTCTTTATAAATTTTGGAGATCAGTGCTCTGTCTGAAGTGTGTGTGGAAAAGTTTTTTTTCCCACTCTGTAGGCTCTCTTTTCACATTATTGGTTGTTTCTTTTGCTGAGAAAAAGCTTTTAAGTTTGAATCCGTTCATTTATTGATTCTTCCTTTTATTTCTTGTGCTCTGGTGATCATGTTGAGAAAGTCTGGTCCTAAGCCAAAATGAAGAAGATTTAGGCCTACTATTTCTTCTATTTGGCGAAGAGTCTCAGGTCTAATTCCTAGATCCTTGATCCATTTTGAGTTGAGTTTTGTACAGGGTGAGAGATAGGAATTTAATTTCATTTTATTGCATATGGATTTCCAGTTTTGCCAGCACCATTTGTCGAAGAGGCTATCTTTTCTCCATTGTATGTTTTTGGCACCTTTGTCTAGTATGAGATAACTGTACTTACATGGGTTTGTCTCTGTGTCTTCTATTCCCTACCATTGGTCTAACTGTCTATTTTGGTGCCAATACCATGCTGTTTTTGTAACTATTGCTCTATAGTAGAGTTTAAGGTCTGGTATTGTGATACCCCCTGCATCATTCTTCCTGCCCAGGATTGTTTTGGCTATTCTGGGTCTTTTGCTCTTCCAGATGAATTTCATGATTGCCTTTTCTATATCTAGGAGGAATGTCAATGGAATTTTTATTGGAATTGCATTAAATTTGTATAGCACCTTTGGAAGTATGACCATTTTGATTATATTGATTCTGCCTATCCAAGAACATGGAAGATCTTTCCATCTTTTAAGGTCTTTCTCAATTTCTTTTTTTAATGTTCTAATGTTTTTTAATGTTTAATGTTTTTTAATGTTTAATGTTTTTTAAAGTTTTAATGTTTAGTTTTCATTGTAAAGGTTTTTCACCTCTTTTGTTAGATTGATTCCCAAGTATTTTATTTTATTTGAGGCTATTGTGAACAGAGTTTTTTTTGTCATTTCGCTTTCAGATGATTCATCGCTTATGTAGATAAATGCATTTGATTTATGTGTGTTTATTTTATGTCCTGCTATTTTTCTGAATTCATTAATTAGGTCTAAAAGTTTTCTGGTGGAATTCTTTGGATCCTTTAAATGTAGGATCATGTCATCAGCAAATAGTGACAGCTTGAGTTCTTCTTTTCCTATTTGTACACCTTTAATTTCTGTGGTCTGTCTAATTGCTCTGGCTAGCATTTCCAGCACAATGTTGAATAGAGGATCTAACTCTATTTTAAAGTCAGCTAAATATACCTGGAAGCCTAGGGAGTCGGCAGCTTTCTTACTTTTTCAAGTGTGCCTTAGCACTGGCAGCGCATATGAAGCTCTGAAACTGCTTTTGAGACTAGAAAAGGAAAGGAAAACAGGCAAAACTTAGCAAAGACAATAAGTTTAGTGGACCCATTCATCACTTGTCAAGGCCTCTTTTTCTGTAACAAGATCCTTCCCTGTTGTAACATTCTAAAATCAAATGATCAACAAAATTCTTAAAGATCAAAGAAAGCAGTTTTCCAATAAGTAGAGCACCACAATGACAGAGTGTCAAGGTTGCAGGTGAGCCAGCCCTGGCACCGTGGGTCATGGGGCTGTGCAGGACTCCACAGTAGCTGTGGATCATAGACTGCTCACTGCATTTGAGAATTGACTCATTTTTTTTTTTTTTATTTCTGGTTCCTAGCACATGGAGAAACTCAGGAATGACTTTAGTAGATGAACACACAAATGAACAAAATACCGTCTGGGAAGGGAGAGAGAAAAGGGGATTTGGTAGAAAATGATGTGAATTAGCAGAGTTGAATTATAGACAGGGTGGATAGGTAGCTGACCCCTGGGGCTTGTACCTTCTTTATTCCTGACCTCTGTTCTGATTGGCTGATGCCTGTGCTGTACTGATGGTTAAGTATTTTGAAAACCACCCATCATTATCTGGGCTATCTTATTGCCTGGAATATTTGGGAATAAATTTACAAGGAAGACAATTTATTTCTTTTCCTTTTTTTTTTCTTTTGGTGATCTTGGGGATTGAACCCAGAGCCTTGTGCATGGGAGGCAAGCACTCTACCAACTGAGCTATATCCCCAGCCCTAGGACAATTTATTTCTGATGGCCATTTCCTTGCAAGAGTGGGCCACCAGACATACTGACAATTTTTATAGATAGTGGTGGTGCAGAAATAGGGGAGCTGCCCAAATCTACTTTTAGTTCCATGGATTTGATGGAGAGTAATATAATCAAATTGATGCCAAGACCATTTGAAGTTGCTAATGAGCTGCTGATTCTTGTTCTACCCTTCATAGGAAAAAATAGATGATTCTTTTCCCACTGCCACACTACATGTATACTAGAAACTAAAGCCAGCACACTCTATTTGTTCTCTTATCACAGGCATAGTACTTCTTACACTGGACGATGTTCGAAGAAAGAACTGAGACCAAATAAAAAGTGACTTGTCATTAAAGTCCTTATCCTTACATAATGCTTGAGGTAAAGGGGATGTTCAAGGAAAACCAGGGAACTCTCTAGGCTTAAAGGCTCGATGAACAAGAAGCAGAACTGGCAGAGCCCATGCCAAGGTGGGAGCGTGGAGGCAGGAAGAAGGCAAAGGAAGCAGCCCAGGAACCCACTGAAACTGGAGTGAAGATTCTGAATTCTGCAGTTAGCACTTGTACCATGTTAACCACTTCTATGTTATGGGTATTGTTGGTCACCTGCCCCCTCTCATTCAGTTTCTTGAAGTCAGGTGTCTTTGTTTGACACTCTAATGTCTAGACTCGAGTGTAGGACATACTAAGTGCTCAGTTAATACTCACTGAAAAAGGAAATGGCAGAGACTTTCCTATTATGCTGAAGCACACGATGTGACTACATGCTGTTAAAATGGTGAAATAAGGGGAAGAAAAAAGGCACCGGCAGAGGTAAAGAGATCAGAAATATGATCCTAACATCAGCAAAGGTGGAATTTGAGTGTAAATCATTCAACAGAATGAAAGAGGACATTCTGGCAGGATAAAGGAGATTTTTTATAAAGAAGATAAAATGATCATAAGACTGTGTGCATTCAACACCAAACATCGAGGAGAGGGATGGAGAACTGAAATCAAATTCCAAGCCATGTGTGAATTTGTTGGGATGAACTCAACTGCTATGTATAACTACAAAGCTCTAATAAAAATAAACAAATAAACAAATGTATAAAAAACCCACTAAACATCTACCTATACAGAGCAAAAGCTATTAGAAATATAATAACAACTTGAGTTTTAAAAAGTACAATTATAGTAGGTAACCTTGAGATGTCATTAGAATACACCTGAAGCTGTGATCTGGAAATTAGATAAGACAGAGATATGCAAAATTAATGGAAGACTATTGAGTTATCTATGAAATGTTGAAAGAATATGAAAATAATTTAAAATCAAATCAAGTAGCAAAAATATGAGTTGAATCTAAAAAAAAATGATACAACAACATCCCTCTTCTCAAACCCTCCCAGTTTCTACATTCCTCAGAAAAATGTGGAGAATACAAGAGACCCAGATCACAAAACCACAGTGAGACCTGGGGTCCCAATTAGAACCCAGAGTGCAAGCCACCAGGTGAGGCAAGTGCCATACCAAGAATGAACAGGACTTCATTTCTCCCATATTCTAGTGACCAAAGGAGTTGCAAAGGCCACCAGATTTACAGTGGTGGAGAAAGAGGTTCTACTTTTATGGGAAGTGGCAGACTCCTGGCAGAGGGTGAGGGATGGTAACAGTGGCATGGCTCTCATTTGGAAAATACAATCTACTGCAACAGATGATTGGAATGCTTAAAAATAGATTTTAACACATTGTCATTTTAATTTGTATAAAAATATTTTGGGGATACTGGGGATTGAACTCAGGGGCACTTGACCACTGACTCACATCCCCAGCCCTATTTTGTATTTTATTTAGAAACAGGGTCTCACTGAGTGACTTAGCACCTCACTTTTGCTGAGGCTGGTTTTGAACTGGAGATTCTCCTGCCTCAGACTCCTGAGCCACTGGGATTACAGGCGTGCACCACTGTGCCCGGCTAATTTGTATAAATTTAAGGTGTACATGATGGTTTTGATATACACATACGTAGCGAAGGAATTATTACAGTCAAACATATTAACATATTCATCATCTTAATGTGTGCGTGTGTGTGTGTGTGTGTGTGTGGTAGGAGTACCTAAAATATACTCTCAGCAAATTTCTAGTGTACTAATTGCAGTACTTAAGTTATATGTTGGGTCTCCAGACTCATTCATTCATCTGACAGAATTACAACTGTGTAGCCTTTGACCTACATCTCTTCACCCCCCACCCCACACAACACCTGATGCTCTTCCTACTCAGTTTCTATGTATTCAATTTCATTTCAGATTCCATATATAAGTGAGATCATGCAGTATTTTTCTTTTTCTGACATTTCCCTTAGCATAATGTTCTCCAATTTCATTCTTGTTGTTGCAAATGTCAGGCTGTGTGTGTGTGTGTGTGTGTGTGTGTGTGTGTACCACAATTTCCTTATTCATTCATCAAGCAATGGACACTCTGGTTGTTTCCATAGTGTGACTTCATGAACAAGGCTGTGATTAACATGGATGTCAGGTATATTTATCAGGTGGTGACTTCATTTTCTTCACATACACCCTCAGGGAAGGGAGAGCTGGGGTCCTATGATAGTTCTATTCTTCATCTTTCTGAGGAGCCTCCATAATGTCTTCCATAACAGTTGGACCAATCTGCGTTCCCATTAGCAATGCACCAGGGATCCCCTCTCTGCACCCTCACCAACGCTTTCTCCCTTGTTTTTTGGTAACTTCCATTTTAACAGGTGTGAGGTGACCTCTCATTGTGACTTTGACTTTTCCCCTTGATGATTGGTGATGCTGAGTACTCCGTGACCATTTCTATGTCTTATTTGGAGAAATGTCCATTCAGGTACTTTGCCTGTTTAATAAATGAGATTTGTTTGTTTGTCTTGTGCTCTTGTGTTTGCTGGGTCCCTTACGTGTTCTGGATATTAACCCTTATCAAACACACAGACCACAGGTGCTTCTCCCAATCCGCAGGCTCCCTTTTCATTTGGTTCATTATTTCCTTTGCTGTGCAGAAGCTGTTTAGTTTGATGTCATTCCATTTGTTTCCTTTTGCTTTTGTTGCTTGTGCTTTTGTTATAGTATATATATATAAAAAACAGTGCATACAGGAAGACCAATGTCAAGGAGCTTTTCCCTTATGTTTTCTTTCAGGAATTTCATGGTTTCAGAACTTACATTTAGGTCTACAATCAATTTTGAATTGACTTTTGTATATGGTAAGAGTTAAGAGGCCACCTTTATTTATTTTTTGCATGTGGATATGCAGTTTTCCTAGTACCATTTATTGAAAAAGCTATTCTTTCTACATCATTTCTATCTTCTTGGTGCCCCTGTTGAAAATTAGTTGACCAAATATGCTTGGGTTTAATTCTGGGCTCTATATTCTGTGGGGCCTTTTTTTTTTTTTTTTTTTTTTAAAGAAAACCAGTACAATACTGTAAAATATCATGTTTATATCACATAATTTATGTACAGTTAAACATGTTAAAAAAATTTAATAATTAGGTTGTAAGAGTTCCCTTAAAAAGGATGACATTTTGTGCTAGATTCATAAATTAAATAATATCTTTAAATTTAAAAGGTACATAGGTATTTCCTCTTTGGATGTAAAAAGCTGGACAAAGCATCCCTAACACCGTAAGAAAAGGAGAATGAAAGATAATCTACAAAATCATCATTTTTCTTGGGTCCATTAAACAGCTATGGCTGCAGGACCAGGTGGCCTGAAATCTAAGGAAAATTCCAACATGTAAACTAGCCTATCTGAAGGGAGGAGAACAGGTGTGCTATAGAAGTAGGCATGAAAAACTAGTAATGAATTTCTGAAGCTAAGTTTGGGTTAGCATGAGAATATAAAGACTCTAGAGCCCCAGTTCCAAGGGGAAGTCACACTCATGTATGTACATGCTCTTCTCATTACAAAAGACATCAAGTCAAGATCCATCACTGATTCACTGAACTTTTCTTTTTTTTTCTTTCTGGCATAAGGGATTGAACCCAGGGACATTTAACCACTGAGCCACATCCTCAGCCCTTTTAAATTTTTTATTTAAAGACAGAGTCTCACTAAGTTGTCAGGGTTTCATTAAGTTGCTAAGGCTGACTTTGAACTTGTGATTCTCTTGTCTCAGCCTCCCAATTGCTGGGATTACAGGCATGCACCACCAAGCCTGGCACAACTCACTGAACTTCTGAGAGAAAACCAGGCAGGATAAATCCCTGCCTCTCCAGCCCATGACAAACAATATACTCAGACATATCACATTTGAACTGTTGAAAACCAAAAATGAAGAGAAAATCATGAAGAAGGAGAAGACAGATGGTAATTAGAGGAACAAAAATAAGAATAATAGCAGATTTGTCAAACTATAAAAGTCAAAGGACCATGGAAGAATGTCTTTAAAGTGCTACAGTGGAGGAAAACTGTCAATGCAAATTCTGTGAAAATGTCTTTCAAATATGAAGGGAAATTAAGGCCTTTTCAGAAAAGGACTGAGGGCATTTGCTATCATTGGACATGGGTCACAAGAAATCTTAAGGGAAATAGTTTAGGCAGAAGGAATGTGCTATCAGACAGAAACCCGGATCCACATAAAGGGATGAAGAACACCGGAAATGGTGAAAATGATTGGACTGCAGAACTGAAAAGGCCTAACACCACCCTAGGAGTACATCTCTAATCCAGTCTGATTGCAGGGATCAACTTACCTTCCCTGAACTGCTTTGAAAGATCTGAAGTGTACCAACAATGCCTCCTTATGTACAACTTGGGAGAAGACCCCTTAGTCAACGAAGAGGGGGCCAGGTCTACTGAAGGACAAAAGCTTGGTCAAGTGAAAGAAAATAAATAGTGAAGATAAGAAAAATTCAAGGAAGATGAGCATTGAAAAAGCTATCAAAATAGAGATAAAGAAGAACTAAATTTTATAATTTATAACTTTAACTATTTAAAATTTAATTGAAAATAAATTAGTACCAGAATAATGTGCTTTAATCCACAAGCCATCCTTGAAAACACCAAAAAAATTATAGTGACTTGATATATCTCTTTGGACTGGAATGTTCAGGAAAAAAAAAAAAGAAGGAATTGACTAATTCCTTTTAAGTATATAGTAAACCTAGCATCTTCTATGGGCTAATTCCTATTCTAAACACCTTATGAATATTAAATAATTTAATGCTCACAACTCCATGAGGCAGATACTGTTATTTCTATATTTACAAATGTGCTCAAGGTCATGTGTAAAGTCAAGATTTGAAAGTAGGCGCTTTCTCTGAGGTCCTTACTTTTTGTCTGTAGATGAGGCTTTTGCTAGCTACTCAAGTTGGCCTCACAGTTGTGGGCTCCATCAATCCTCTGCCTCAGCCTCCCCAGTAACATGGACTGCGGGCATGTGCCACAGCTCCTGTCTGAAATCTTTAACCGATGTGCCATGCTTCTTTCCAACATGATAAATAAATCAACTCCCATATTCCCATTGCAAAAAATTTGCATCATTTTTCACATATCCACAGAGCATTTAAAAAGACTGACCATGTGCATGACTACAAGGAAATCAGAAATTCCAAAGGGTAAAGACTTCAGTTTATGTTATCTGATCATAATTCCATAAGTAAAAAAAAAAAAAAATTAAGTTGACAAAAATAAATTAAAATTAAGAAATACTTTGGAAACATTTAGCTCAAAGAGGAAATATAGAAGTTACTGATAATTACACAAACCATGAAAAAGAGAACTTTATAACATTCTCTGGGAGTCTGTGAAATTATATCTGAAAAATTCTCTAACTAAAATGCTTGCCTTACGACAGACTTGAAATGAGAATTAAAACTAAATCTCCATCCTAAAAAAATCAGAAAAAGAATAAGAGTGATTGATAAAGGTAAAAGCTTAAATTAATAAAACAGGAATCAGAACATGTATTAGAATATATGAATACATTTTAAAATGTGTTATATAAAAACATCTAAACACTTATACATAAATAAGTAAATAGGCTTAACTTTTTAGAAAGGAAAAAAGAAAAATTATAAATGATCAGGAAGCAGAAAGAACAGATATTAAAATGACTAAAGGCATTTAAAATAATAAAATATAAAACTCTGACAATGAATTTGAAAACTGAAGAAAACATTGGAAAAGGCAGGAAAACTATCTATTTTTGCAGACGATATGATTGTAAATCTAGAAAACCCAAAGGAATCTAATAAAAGTATCATTAGTCCTTCTCTACTCTAAAAATTAAGGGTGTTAAAATGTATTTAAAATAATGAAAAACAAAAAAAATCTCTGTGAAATGCTTATGAATAGATGTAATAAAAAGGAAATTAACAATAGAGTCTTACTAAAACATGCAAAAATGGAAATGAAGAAATGGAAAGATGTACTATAATATTACTTGGATGAGAAGATTCATTGTCATAAAAGTATTAGGTTCCTCATTTTGTGTGTGTGTGTGTGTGTTTCACTAAAAATCACAAGATAGATGTTTTTGGTTTATTCATTTGTTTTTGGTAATTGGATAAAATGACCTTGCACTTTAAATGAAAAAATTAAATACCAAAGAAAAAATATGTAAATTTGGAAAAATAACTAGAGATGGGGCAAAGGACTTCCTTAGAAGTTATTAGAACCTTTATAAAAACCATTGTATTCAAGTAAGTGTCTTTTTAGAATCCAATTTTATCACATATTCAATGATATAGTACAAATATATGAGTGAAAAATATAAAAAGGTAAAGTAAAGTAAAACTCTGGCAAGAAAATCCAGATTATATGTACTATATGGAGACAGAAAAAACCATTCTAATCAAAATTGAAAAGTCAAAAACTGAGAGAAAAGACAGTGACTATAAAACTATAAAACATAACTTTTTCTGTAAAGATTAACATGAAATACAATAGACTATGATAGATTTGAATAAAATATATGCAATCCATATAATATGGTTCACTTTGTCAGCACATATACTAAAATTGTATTGCAGATAATAGATTTAATTTTTATAATATATGATGAAGAAACAGGGGAAGGTTGGTGGGTGTTTTTGTCTGCTTTCTTCTTCTTGCAAACTGTAAAAGCTGGAGAATGTTTCCAGTAATAGATTGGCTGAATAAATTACAGTACATCCATCCAACAATATGGCCACTGGGAAGAATGAATCAGAATTTGCTGGTTGACAGGAGGGATTTCAGAAGGTCTGGTTGACAGAGCGAAGCACGGAGCAGGGGAAATGTATACTCTGGTCCTGTTTTTGTGAAGTAGACAATGATCAGAAAGCACCTGAGTGCATCTGTGCTTGTACGGGTCCACAGATCATTATATCGCTGTGGGCAAGAATAGGAAATGTACTTCTAGATCCTTAAGTGGGTTTCTGAGTAGGTGGTGGGTTGGGACTTGAAATGTCCCCCCAAAAAAGTGAAAGAAAAGGAAAGCAAACAAATAAAAAGACCAGCCAAGCATGCTTATACTCACATACCTGTGCTTGAATCGATCATGCAAATGAGTTTATGAAAATGTATGAATACGTACAGAAATCACTTGGCTCATTCAAGGTTCTCTGACTTACTAAGTTCTGGGAAATTTGCTGTTGCATTTGTGACCCTGTTCTTGCACATTCTTCAGGAAAGAATTTCTGACTGTGACATTTTAATACTTTATTCTGTCTTTCTCTCTCATGACACCGTGTTTTGTTCTCGACACAGCACTAAGGAAAGCATCCGACATCCCTCTGGAAGTGGGTGTCCCTTTGGGGTTTCCACTTTGGCTTCTTGTCCACACTTCCTTCTATGAAGTGACCCTCCAGTTAACCTTTCCAGGCAGAGCAAGTAGCCCCATTAGCATATGTTCCAGGAGTATCAGGCTCTGGTTCTTTTTGCACACCAGAGACGCCATTGGGGAGGGGCTCCACAGGGGGTAGCTGGGAAAGTGACCTGCTGCTCCGTGGGCCAGAGATCTTAGATTTTTAGGGTTGTCTAAATTGTGAAATTCGTCAGGGTCAAATAGAAGTAAACCTAAGAAGCCAAGAACTTGAGATTTCTTTAGTCAGCCCACGCTTTTTGCAGCTCAGGAGTCCATCTCCTCCTGGACGCAGACAGAATGCTGGTGAGTTCCACATTCCAGGCTCACAGCTGCCTCCTCCAGCCTCCTTGTGGTGGAGCAATTTCCTTCACTTCAAAGGAAGCTCCAGGTGCTGGGAAGATCCAGGGTGTGGCCCAGTCTCAGAATCTGGCTCCTTCTCCTTACTAAAACATGCATTCTCTTCCTTTTATTCCAAGTTGACTTTTGGAGCTATTCCTAAATTCATTCATCTGCTTTTGAACTCTGAGAGTGAGAAAGAAATGTAGTTTTCCCCTTTTTCCCCTCAAATCATTGACCCTAGTTTTGTCATAACACTTCAAATTAAGTAACTACAGAAAGAAACCGGAGGGATAATTACACATGCCACTGAAGAGAAAATGTCACAACTGAAAGGGTAATAAATAGGGCGTGGGAGAGGTAGCGTAATCCCTGGTGGCTTGTTGTGCAGCAATGGTTAAATGACACTGTGTCCAACCCTGGATGCAACGTGGGTTCCCCCAAATGAGGTGGGACAACTTCTGACTACCTGGACTGGTGTTGGGACACTGGGAGTTCCAGAAGCTTTGCATCTTCCACTCTCGCCCTCTTGGGACCTCAAGATGACTAAGCTATAAAGATGCTCGGCCTAACCGAGGGGTGAATGAGAGACCTTAGGAAAAGAACTGAGGCTCTAGCCAATGGCCAGCACCAACTCCCAGACTTTCCAGTTAAAGGGAGCCTCCATAGTGATCACAGGCAAAACCTTTAGCTCACCAACCCACAGAATTGTTTCGAATAATAAATGACAGTTATTTTAAAGCACTGTGAGTTTTGAAGTGGTTTATAAAAGAGCAACACCTGATTATCACAGGGGCTGGGGCGCATTAATTCAACATTTATAGTTTTCTAGTTTTCTGTGTATAATGAAGCACATTTTCTATTTTTTTTCCCCTGAGATTTTTCTCAGGAACCTAGGAAAACACATTCCCAGTCACAAATAATTCCTGTATGCTGCACACTGAAAAGCTCACAGGGGACAGAAAATTGCAAAGGCAGACACAGCATCTCATTTCTGCTCTTGCTGTCCTGTTCCCAGGGCAGCAGCGTGTGGCAGTGGGAGGTCAGCATATGTGGACCAAATTAAGTGTTTCACACGACACCTGTGCCTCTTTCATCCCATTTCCTGGGTACTTGAATGTGTCACAAAATGAATGGTCTGGTCGTTCACCTTACCTGGCCAGCCCTGCAGATGGTCCCTGCAGCCTCACTCCCCCATATCTATGGCTCTCTCAGGACCCAGCCTGGAAAAAGAGAACATCTTTCCAGTTAGTGGAGGACTGAGCTCATTAGTCAAGAGAATAGTAGTTGTAGAAAGATCAGTGGTAGCAGCTAACATTTACCGAAACCTTATACATAGGCAGGTTGCTATGCCATTCATTGTCCATGAATTAGCTAATTTAGTCAATTAATGCTTTATTATTTCCATGAGAACACTGGGTGATTTTTATTTTTAAGTTCTTACTGTTAACTGGCAAAGCCTCAGCTCTCAGCAAACATCCTGGCTCTAAGTGCAGCTAGCTGTGAAGATACAGAGATTTAAACTGAGCAACACCAAAACAGTCATTTATAAAAGTTCCCCAGCTAGACATCACCCATAAGTTACAATCTCTTAAACTTTTGAATGTCACTCGTACTTCCCATTAATCAAGAAACAAGAATATTGAGCGAGCATTTAAATATGTCCGTGTCTGTGCCAGTTACTCTAGAAAGTTATAAAATAAACTGTAATGCAAAAAAATCATCTGAGAATATTGGCTCTAAAGGGGTTTATATTGTTTTGAAGAGACCACACTTACAAAATGAAATAAGCAGAGGGATTCAGAGATCTCACCTCCTGCAGGAAGAATCTCTAAGTCCTGTTTCAGGTTTCCCTTTCTCCTTCTTGGAACAAAATCACAGATTTCATTTTTGGATGTCATGGCACTAGATGGTTCAATAGGCCAAACTAACCTGTGTTAGCAAGTAGAATAATCTCTAGAAAAGAAAATTTACTTTGGGATTTAAGATGATCAAAACTGATTACTTCTCAAGAGGCTTAGAAACCCAAAGCTGTAAACACAGCTGGGGAAACACTTGAATGTGGGTTCATAAAAACTCCAGCAAATAATCTGTTCTCCTGACTCGCGAGCTGGACACCACTCCATGTACATGCATCTATAGGAAAGCAGTGAATGTTTTTATACAAGCTTGTTGGTGAGCAGAAAAGAAAAATGTATAGGGACGTGCCGTCCCACGTAATCTTTGTGTGGAATGTAAACAGCTTCCTTGTTTTGCTGGAGTAAAGGCAAAAGAGTTCATCCAGCACGAAGCTGCAACCCAGGGATGCTGTCTGACCAAACCTATACAAATTGGATTTGTCTTCTCACAATTTTGAGTGCTGATAGAATTATTTTTGATTGGATGAAAGTAAATGTTCCATCTGTTGGCCAAGAGATCACAACAGAAACTGAGCCAATTTTCTTCATGCAGAGAAATTTTGACTGATCAAAACCTTTATTTTGGGCTAGGGTTGTGGCTCAGTGTTAGAGTGCTTGCCTATCATATGTGAGGCACTGGGTTTGATCCTCAGCACCGCATAAAAAATAAAATAAAGGTATTATGTCCATTACAACTAAAAAAATTTTTTAAAAAACTTTATTTTTCCTGGAAGGCTAGATATCTATATACCAACAACAATTATCTCAGGTAGAGGAATTAGGACTTTTGATTACTTACTTGTCTTTGCTTATTGGTGTTTTTGATGTTGTTTGGAATAACATCTGGTTTTTTTTTTTTTTTTTTTTTGGTACTGGGGATTGAACCCAGGGCCACTCCACCACTGAGCCACATCCCCAGCCCTATTTTGTATTGTATTTAGAGACAGGGTCTCACTGATTTGCTTAGGGTCTCGCTAAGTTGCTGAGGCTGGCTTTGAACTCTCGATCCTCCTGCCTCAGCCTCCCAAGTGCTGGGATTACAGGCATGCACCACCGCGCACGGCACATCTGTTGTTTTTATAATAAAAAAACATGATTTTTGTAAAAGAACCAACCTACCTAATTTTCTTACTAATAGATAGTCTTAAACCATTTAAGTAAATTGCCCCTACCTACTTTGCTTATGAAATAAATTGTTGTCTGACTCATTTTAAAATAACTTCCCCTGCTAGGACAGTTCTTATGATCACTGGATCTAGAAATACATATCAAGGTTAATGATATTTTGATGCAGGACTTGAGCCTTGGAAAAAAGTTACTCTGAAGAGGAAAGAAATTATGCCTTAAAAATTTCTTTTTCAGATGACTTGCTGTGTAGTTCATTAGCAAGAGACACAAAAAGTACTTTCTAAAATAATAATGGCTCAGAACCTTGCTCTTTGAGATAACAAGGCTCTGTTTTCGCAGGTGGCCTTCTACTCAAAGAACAAAAACTGGAAACATCCATTGAATTGCCCTGTTTACGTGTGTTGAGTCATGCTAATGGAACAGAGCTGAGCAAGCCCTGGTACAGAGCCCTTAGGTGAACGAAGGGAAAGACCAGCCTTGCTTCACCCACTCCCAGATGCCCACACAGCTCATGCACCTCTCCAAAGACTTCTGACCTATTGTGGAGGACCTCGAAGCCAGTGCTGGCCAATAGAAACATAATGCAAATTATGTACAAAATTTAAATTTTCTACTAGCTACATTTTAAAAAGTAAAAATAAAATGTCAAGTTCATTTTAATATTAGATTTTATTTAAATAAACATCCAAATAGTACCATTTTAATACCAAAAGTGTACTGAGACATGTTACATTTTATATTTTTTAAGTGCTTGTTTTGTTTTTTTTTTACACTTTTAGTATCATTTTCTTTGGAAAAGAGCTCAAGAGCCACATGTGACCAGTGGCTACCCTATTGGTAGTACAACTCTAAAATGAAAATGTTACAACCAAGCAGGATTATAGGAGATTATAGGATCGGTTTTTTTTTTTGTTTGTTTTGTTTTTTTGTAGTTGGGATCGAATTCTGGGGCATTTAATCACTGAGCCATATCCCCAGCACTTTTTATATTTTACATTTTACTTTGAGACAGGGTCTTGCTAAGTTGCTTGGGGCCTTGTTAAATTTCTGAGGCTGGCTTTGCATTGCTGATCCTCCTGCCTCAGCCTCCCAAGTCTCTGGGATTACAGGTGTGCACGACTGTGCCAGATTTGGATTGTAGAATCTTAAAATCTTTTTTGCACTGAGATATAATTGACATACTATAAAATCAATCCTTGTAAACATAGAATTCAGTGGTTTTTAAATTTTGCCTAAGTTCAATATTCAAAATGTCATGGCGACAATAAACATTTAAGCAGATCTTAGAATTGTTTCATTAAGTTCATCTCTAAATATTTTTAGTTCAATAATTGCCATTTTCCTCGAGTCCACTATTTTTCTTTTGTAGAGTATAACTGTTTTCTGTTTGTTGGCTTACTTTTGCAAGGATTTTATTAAACCTTGTTTTGATATCTTCCCACTTAGTTGTCCCTCTCTTGTCTTCTGTGTAAGATAATTCTCTACTGCTTTAGTTCTCTCAGGCTTTATAAGTTACTTAATTTGGCCTCAAGCTGAGGCATCTAGAATGTGGACTAAGATACCGTTTCCCCGTGCTTTGCTTCCTGTTCTACTGGATCACAGGTATCTACCAGGCTGTCTGGGCATCCCCAGGCAGCATTGGCAGTGTCCTTGGCCTATGGGGCAAGCACCAGCCACCCAACTCAGTGGTTTTTAATTTATTCAACCATCACCACTACCTAATCCCACAGCATGTTCATCATCCCCCTGAAAACCCATACCATTAACATCACTCTTCCTTGCCTATTTCCCCAGCCCTAGTAACTCCTAGTCTTCTTCCTATCTCTATGAATTTTCTTCTTCCTATCTCTATGACATTTTGTATACATGGAGTCATGTAATCTGTGGCCTTTTGTTCCAGACTTCTTTCACTTAGCATTAAGTTTTCCAGTTTCATCTATGCTGTAGCATATATCAGGACTTTGTTCCTTTTTATGGCTAAATGATATTCCATTGTGTGGATATATTCCACGTTTTGTTCAGCTATTCATAAATGTATGGGGCTCTTTGGCTACTGAGTACTGCGTCTATGAACATTCACATAAATTTTTGTGAGTCTATGTTTGCAATTCTATTGAACATAAACCTAGGTCGTATGGTAATACTATGTTGAACTTTTTGATGAAATACCAAAGTGATCGCACCATTTTACATACCCATCAGCAATGCATGAAGTTTCCAATGCTCCACGTCCTTATCAACACTTATTATTGTCTATCTTTTTTATTATACCTGTCCTAGTGGGTTTAACAAATCCAGGGTTAGCTGGTACTCTCACGGGTTAAGAAAATATAAAAACTGGTTACAAAATATAAGAGGAGCTATACTATTCCTTAAAATTTAAAAGATTAGGGGCTATGCTCACATTTGCCAAGTTTATTTGTAAAACAACAAAACAAAACAAAACAAAAAACACCTTGAGGCTTTACGCAAACGATTTTATTCTCTCTGCTCGGTTAGCAAGTGAGGTGAGTTGCTTTAGTAATGATAATTAATAGTGATATACAGTTACTGAGTGCTTTTTCTATATTAGTTCATAGAATTAGTTCCTCACATTAGCCTGGGGGTAAGTACTATGACTGTCATCTGCATTTTAAGGATGTGTACTCTGAGACTTATTAATGAATAGTTTATTATCTACACTTTTAGCTACATTTATTAATATCCCTTGGCAGGAAGTTATCGAAGGTCTCCTCTAGACCAATGGTTCTCAAAGTGTGGTTCCCAGGCCAGCAGCAACTGATTACCTGAGTGCATGGTAGAATGCAAACTCTTGGGCCTCACCCAGGTGGGATCTATCATCCTATGTCATAACAAGCCCTCCAGCTAACTGATGCAGGCTGGTGTTTGTGAACTTTGTTCCTAGAACAAACATAACATAGACCAACGTTTATAGAAAACTGTGGGGCAGACCCAGTGCAAGGTGTTAGGTACATTCAGTTTGAGCATCTAATGCTGAAAAAGACATAAATGTTTTTTCAGTGTTTAGTTTCAAGTGACTTTGACACATTTGTGGATCAGTGTTAACTTGGAGTGTAACACATTCTAAATCAAGTTGTGCATGTGATTACCCACCCAGGGAAGGCTGAGTAAGCTTCCCTGTGGAAACGACTTAGGAATATTCAATAAATTTGGAAAGCCAACATCCGTTTCAAGATGTCAAGAATACTTGCTGTTGTTGTTACTTCCAAGAGAGGATCCAAATTCTACAGCAGGCCTTCAAAACACTATAACTGGCCCCTGCTTATGTCCTGGCCTTTATCTCCCCTGTAGCTCCTTGTTATCCCAAGTGTGCTGCACAAACGCACACTAACATCACCTAGGGACCTGTTACCTTTGTTAGTGAGACAGAATCTCAGAGCTTGCTCTGAACTAGGAATCCGAATTCTCATTTAACAAGATCCCCTTGTGACTTGTGTGCACACGAAAGTTTCAGAGCTCTGCTCTGGTGACTGGGAAGGATTCTCAATTTTCCAACTCGCCAAATGACAGCACTGTGTAGCACCCTCTGCTTGGGATGTCCTTCCTAGGATGTCTGACAGAATCAGACAGAAAGTTAAGAAGCCTGGGAGATGGCTAGGGGTTAAGGAGGAAATCTAGTTTCTACTTCTGAAAGGTCTGCATTATGATTTCTCATTCTATTTTGGTGTACTGAACCCCACCCCAAAAGGCAGAAGTGGGGATGTGAGAAAAGTCCTGGGTTGAGAGCTGGGTCCTAAGTCAGATGCTGATCAGCAGTGAATTGCTTTGGGTCTCTTTCATTTCAGACCCCTGGACTGTCTCCTCATTCATAAACAAAGGAATTGGAGTGAGCGATCTTGCTATATGCTCCCCTTACATATACCATGGGTCTTTTTAAGCATGAAAATTAGAATATTTTTGGTATGTAGCTTCCTCTGGAAATGAAGATTTTATTTAAACAGTCCTCTGGAGATTAATAACCATTTCTCATAATTTTATAGGCGAGTCCCACTAAGTTCTATGTTTCTTATGCTTCCGCACACATTTTTTTTTTTTAAATCACTCATTGTACAAGTAGTGTTTCCTGAGAAGGAAAGGACTAAACAGAGCTTGCCTTGGGAAAATGCAGGTATGCCGGAAACCAGGAAGACTGGATTTTGATCAAGAAAGGTGGCCTTTGCAATAAATCCAATTCTATTCTGAGTGATTAAGTTCTTCAGAAAACCTATTGACTTTTCAAAGAGTGCGTGGTTCAGAAAATACCGACAATTTTTAAACCACCAGCCTTGCATGTTAATGGCCCGGTGTCGCAGGAGGGAACAGTGCAAGCACTGTTGGCACACACTGGGCCTCTCAGCACTCTGAGCATGGCCACCTGATTAGCGTGGAGAGACGGCGGCTCCCTGTTTCCTCCATCGCTCTCCTGCCCGTGGCCGGCAATGGACCATTATCTCCGACTCTGACATCTGAAGAGTGAATCTGAATGCCAGGAAGGAAGTTTTCCAAATCAGTATAAGAAACAAGATCCTCTTATTACAACAGGATACAGTAAAGAAAACATGGGAGGAAGTGCATGAGAGGGAAAGGTTTAGGACTGTAAACGAAAAATACTGGAGAGAAAAACAAGACATCCCCAGGCTGGTGCAGCTTCTTGTGTTTACTGGGAAAATACCCCTTGCTGGACAGACGAGGGGCGGGAGGGAGATGGACTGATGGTGCCAGAAGCATGGCGGGTCTGTGTCGCGGGACTTTGCAATCTGACCTGTGTGCCCAGCAGTCACTGCCGTTTCCTTTGTCAATTTCATTTCTCGTAGAAGAAAAAGATTATTCTTCGGGAGGGAGTTTTCATGAGTTTTGCCAGAATGAATACAGAGGCCTAAGATAGGTGGAGACAGAGTGTCCTTTCATTAGCCAGAGATGAAAAGAAATGCTCTATGGTGACCTTCAGCCATAAAGAGCTCTAGTGACTTATTGTGGCTTGGGGCTGGAAGAGATTTCAAAATGGGGCTGATCTCATCACTAGGAGGCACCAGCCAGAACTGATCACCTGCATACATGGTATGGCGGGAATCCGTGGGGGCTAGCTTCATCTCAGTTACACCAGAGGACGGGAGCATTGAACCCATGCAAAGGAGATTCGACCCCCTATTCCATGAAGGACAGACGATGGCATGAGAGTCACGTGTACTTATATTTTTGTCAAGAGAATTGTGATTTCCTGGGAGGAAGAGGGTTATGAGAGAATAAAATAGAATTTTCACCAAGTCCTAACTGAAGTTACTTGGATGTGTTTTATTTTTTTTTTAAATTTTTTATTTATTTATTTATTTATTTTAATGCATCAATATTTATTCATGAATCGTTACAATGCATGTGCTCAGTTAGCCCACCAAAATGTAGGCAACTTTTAGTAACAACCATCAAATTGACATGTAAAACTGAGTCAGTATTGAGAAGTCTAGGTTAAGCATCTTCCCTTACATTGAATCTACAAATGAACCTTGAACTTATGACAGCATTACATATGACATGAAAAATAACATGGCTAAAGTATCATTCTAACACCCTCAATATTGTTTCCTAAAGAAATAGACATTAATCAGTGTAAACTGTGATCACACTGTACTCAAGTTTTGCACAAAATTAAAGATAATGACTACAAGTATATATTCTCTGTACGTTTTTAGATATAAATAAGTTTTAGCAAATATTAAATGTAAAACAAAATGAAGACCCCTCAGATAGATATAATTAAATATAATTGAAGAACAATGGAATTCCAGAGCAAAGGTCTAATAAAATGAGAATTTTTCTAAGCCAGGTGCAGTGGTGCACACCTGTAATGCCAGTGGCTCTGGAGGATGAAGCAGGAGAATGGTAAGTTTAAAGTCAGCCTCAGCAACTTAGTGAGACTCAGTCTCAAAAGAAAAGTGTTTTATTTTTGACAGAGCTACAGGGGATTTGTGTGTAATTCTTACATAATCCTGATGCAACCCCATGAGATTGGTCTATCACTTGTCCCATTTTGCTGAAGCCCAGAGCAGTTAGTAGCTTGCTCAAAGTTGCACAGCAACTTGGCTAGCAAGTAGTCAAGCCAGAACTTAAACCCGGGTCTGATTTCACTTGAAGCTCAAGTGCTAGGTTTTGAACTTCTTTTAGTTTAAAATACAGGCTGTGTTGCAAGATCTCTATAGATTTCCAAGTGTTCTGATTTCCAAGTGACTCATGACAGCTAAGCTCTGCACACACTATCTTCGCTGCTCACCTCTGCAAACTGGGCTCTCAATCATTCCTTTGCTAAAGCTGCTTCAGGGGCTCCTCTCATTTCTGTCTCGCCAACTAACATGGTCAGGTGTCACTTGTTTGGAATAATTCTTTACTTGACTCTTTTATACCTTTCAACATTATCTTATTTCTCTTTTTGTCCACAACTGATGGTCTCTAGTTGCAACTTCCCTAACTACCCTCCAGCCGGGCTGAGACTGTCCTGGCCCAGACATGCTTTCTAACCTCCAAAGTCTGGGGCCTTTCCAGGGAGCCCCTCACCTTGACCTTTCTGCAGCATTGGGCCTTACAGACCACCCACTTTTTGGAGGACTGCATCTGCATATTAAGCACACACAAATTTGTAAAATGATTGCGTAAATAAAATATTCAAACATTTTTCTGAATTCTTAAATACAGTGTATATATGGTGAAAGGCCAGGAAAACTTTCTTTCTCTTTTTCTTTCTCTTTTTCTTTCTTTCTTTCTTTCTTTCTTTCTTTCTTT
>JAJEJO010005770.1:153738-172614 GCA_020662805.1 Glaucomys volans | reverse complement strand
CTCCTCCTCCTCCTCCTCCTCCTCCTCCTCTTCTTCTTCTTCTTCTTCTTCTTCTTCTTCTTCTTCTTCTTCTTTTAGCATGTAAACATAATTCTGTATTTAAAAAATACTCATGAGGAAATGATTCCAATCATGGACACTGCTCGGCATTGCAACAACAGCTCTGTTTTGTAGAGTAAGGAATGAATTCAATTGTTGTACAAATATACAAAAAGATTAGTATATTTTTAAGGTTAATATTTTAGAAACTTATAGATACATCATATATAATAATTAAATCAAAGTGAATCATTGGTTTATGTGTAAGAGAAAAAGCTCTCAAAGCCATGGGAAAACGGAAGAGAAAACCCTGAGACTTTTGAGTTAGGCAATGGTTTTTACTGCAACACTAAAAGCACGAACAACAAAACAAAAAAGAAACTGATTTTCATCAAAATTAAAAGCTTTTGTGCTTCAAAGTACACACCACCAAGAAAATGAAAAGATAAACCCTGCAATGTGAAAACAGGTAAATCACATATCAGAGAAGGGATTATTTATATTCAGAACAAATAAAGAACTCTTACAACTCATACAAAGAAATTAGCTGTATTAGTCCATTTTCATTGCTATGATAAAATTCCTGAGACTGGATAATTTATAAAGAAAAGAATTTTATTTAGCTCAAAATTTTGGAGGCTGAAAGTTCAAGATTGGGTGATCCCATTCATTTGGTTTCTGACGAGGGTCCCCTGGGCTGAGTCACTTGGCAGGTGGCATCATAGTGGGAGTGTGTACAAGAGGAAGTGATCACAGGGCAAGACAGAAAGCTGGAGAGAAGGGAGGGGCCAGTCTTGCCCCTTGATAACAACCCTCACAGATATCTTCCAAGGGCAGATATCTGCAATGAGATATCCCCCAACGATCTAGTCATCTCCCTCTAGACTCCACCTCTTCAAGGACCCACCACCTCTCTACATCACCACACCAAGGACTAAATTTCCAACATATGAAGCTTTGGAGAACTTACTCAATTACATCCAAACCATAGAAAAAGCCAGTTTTAAAAATGGGCAAATGATTTGAATAAAATAAATATTTCTCCAAGAAGATACACAAATAGCCAACAAGCCCATGAAAAGATGTTCTATATCATTAATTGTTAGAGAAAGGCATATCAAAACCAAAATGAGATATCACTTCATGTCCACCAGGATGGCCAAAAAGAAAAGGCAGGAAGGAAGGAGGGAGGGAGGCAGGGAGAAGAAGAAGGAAGGGAAGAAGGAACAAGGAAAATAAGAATTTAAAGTGGTTCAATCATCGTGGGAAAACATTATGGAGGTTCCTCAACACCTCAAAATAACTGAAAGCAGGGAGTCAAGCAGATATTTGTACACAGATGTACATGGCAGAGTTATTCACGACCATCCAAGGTGCAAGCAACTCACGTGACCAGTGATGGATGATTGGATAACAAGTGTGGTATATACTCATGATGGAATACAACTCAGCCTTAAAAAAGGAAGGACATTCTGGCCCAGTGAGGACAGTATGCTATGTGACATAAGGCAGCGATGAGAGGACCTCTGTGTCATCTGATTCCACTTCCACAAGGTCTCCGGCTTCATCAAGTTCATGGAGGCAGAAAGTAGAACAGCAGTTACCAGGGCTGGGGAAGGGGGACAGGAAGCTGCTGTTTAATGGATATGGAGTTTCAGTTTGAGAAGAAGAAAAAGCTCTGGAGAGGGACAGAAGTGACAATCTGAACAACAGTATGAACATTCTTAATGTCACTGAATTGTGCATGTAAAAACAAACAAGCAAACGGTGTTGGTGAGGATGTAGAGGCTGGAACCCTCTTCCCTGCAGGGTTTGTAGAAGGTGTGGCCACTTTTGAGGATAGCAGTTTGCAAGAGGTTAAACAGTGTTACCATATGAACCAGCAATTCCATCCCTGGTGTGCTGGTGTGTGTGTGTGTGTGTGTGTGTGTGTTTGCAAAAAATTGAAAATACATGTCACCACAAAGCACAAATATTTATAGCAGCATTCTTTGTAATAACCCCACAATGGAAATGACCCAAATTTCCATCAACTGATGAATGGATAAATTCCAAGTTTGAATGCACAAAATGGAATATTATTCAGCAATAAAAAGGAATGAGTCTTGGCATGTTTCAACGTGAATGAACCATCCAATCATTATATCAAGCGAAGCCACATATCATGGTTCCATTTAAAAGATGTGTCCAGGATAGGTGAATATATAAATAAAGTATATTAATAGATTTCAGGGGCCGAGCCAAAGAGGAGGAATGAGAGAAGACGAAGTGGGCCCAGAGTTGTGTTTTGGGGGATGAAACGTTCTGAAGTTTGATAGTTGTGTTGGTTGCACCATCTTAAACAGGTGAATTTTTTGCTATGTGGCTTATAACTCGATATGTCTCTTCAAAAAGATAATAAGTAAATAGGGGTTTGCTGCCTGCATACTAGTATTCATTTCCTCTTTAATTCAAATTTTTGCTTTTTGCTGAACATCCTGAACCAGGGACTGGGCGAGGCACTGGGCATAACGGCATTTTGAAACAGTCACTCGCTTCAGTGTGGAGATGACATTGCTGGGGCATCAGCTGCCATATGCATGGTTGATAAAATTAGGGGGCAACCAAGAAAGGAAATCTTCTCTCCCCATTCAAATGTCATTTCTTTGCATTCTTTTTGCCATCAATAGGTAAACCAAAGAAAAGAAACAAGCTGTTCTTTGACTATTTTGTGATCCAAAGAAGACTCCTAAGTTCCTTAGGGGCTTCAGGAAAGCGCTTTATAATCATAAAAACTGAAGACATGAGAATTAAGTTTACTTTTGAAATCTGGTAAAAACCATACCATGCGCCCATCTTTTGCATGAGTCTGGAATGGAAATGGATGGAAGATTACAGCAAGACCTCTGGGGAAATGGATTCCTCCTACTTTGACAAAATGGGCATGGGACCTCCTGTTCCCTTCAGCTACATTTGCCCCAGGTACGCTCACTGGGGTTCCGTGGGGCTGTGGCTCAGGACACTTGCCACTGTTCCCAGCCTGTGTCTCCCAGGCTAGTAATGTCCTCAGGGAGAAGGAGAGCTCAGCTATCATGACAAGACCTCCCCAGATGTTGGAAGAGGACCAGGTCTGCCGTTTTCCATTGCTGAGGAGTCTCGCCATCCACCGATCCCTCTTGCCAAGTCCTTGAAGGAACAGGATGGTCCCAGCAAGTATTCATCCTCCTTCCTGATGGATGTAAATAGCTCACTATCATGTAAAATAAAAGCCCAGTCAAGTGTTGGTAAAGGGATTTGAGCAATCCTGTTGAAAATTTCACTTATTTCCAGGTAACTTGGATGGACTTCCACATCATTTCCATGAGAGTTGCTGCTCATGGTGGGAGAATTTTAATTATTTTTTTAAAAAATCAAATAATTGTTGAATGAGAGCATACCTTTTCTGTGTGCCGGTTGGTCTGTCTGCAGAGTCAGCCCTGTTATATTTAGAAACAAAAGGGAGGCTCTATTAAGCCGGGATGCCACCAGCTGTATACATTGAAGGCTCTGAGCCTCATCAGATCCTTGAAGCCTCCCTTTGCTATCGCTGCTCCTCAGCAAAGATCTAGAAGTACTTGATGTAGGGGCCCTAGACCCTTCCCCTTAGCCAGGCCTCTGTCTGCACTCCTTTAATGAAGATTCCAGAATGCCTGTGCAGTGGGAGGGCTCAGCTCTGGGTCAAGTGGAGTCACGGTTTTCATCATTGTGACTCTGCAGTCTGTGAAGGAAACTGCTCGCAGGAAGCAGCCAGAGGCAATGTGGGCATCCATCTGCAACCCTCCAGCTTCAGAGGCCTCTTCAGGTTTTCGAGTTGGAGAGAAAGTGAAATTCACTAGAAACCAAATCAAGTCTAGAATTTCTATTAGGCAGAGCTTGGAGGCAGCCATGGGTTGGAAGGTTGGGAGTGAGTGGAAGTCTATCCCTAGGACTGTCCTTGTGGCAGGCACATGGGGTAGGATGTTCACCTGGGCTGGTAAGGGGGCTCCTTGAGGTGAGAGTGGCATCTAAGCACCCTCTTCCTGCTCAAGCATCCCTCCATGCATCCAGGAACAGACAGAAAGCTTCTGCCTAAAAGCCAGATCAATGGTGGCAAAGTTGGAAGTAACCAAGAAGCAGACTGGGTCGACTCTCCCATAGGGGCAGACTTTCAGTGCTTGAAGTTCGCTCTGGCTCCTTCTCCACTCACTTTGACCATACCATCTGCCTTCAGATGGCTCGCCCAATGCTTGTCCGCACCACCAGCCACTGCCCTGCCCAGAGCTGATCGAAACCACCAGCAAAGCCATTTGCCTCAAAGATGAGGCAACAGCGCTGCTCTAGAGGTAGGGAGAGGCTCAGACCCAGGGCGTGGGAGAAGAGACATGGCTTCTCAGTGTTTGCTCGGTCTGTTGGGGGGTGGGGGTGGGGGTGTGGTTGGCCTGCCACTCATCTCAGCAGATGTCACCTGGAAGACACTAGGCCAGCATCTGGGCTTAATAGAGCCTCCCTTTTGTTTCTAAATATTACAGGCATACCTCAGTTAGATTTTTAAAAGGATGATCCTATTTAAAAAATAAAGGTCCCCTGTGTGAATACACAATAAAGACTACGAATACATCCATTTTTCTTGTTCCTCCAAAATACTATTCCACTGAAAGCTAAAATCTATACAATGTGCCTAGATTATTTCTTCTATTTCATTGCACGCGCGCACACATATACACACATACACAATGTGCCTAGATTATTTCTTCTATTTCATTGCACGCGCGCACACATATACACACATACACATACTCTGTCTCTCTCACACACACACATACACACACACAAAGTTCAGCATCTTTTGAAATATTGTATTTTCCCATGAAAAGTTACTTGGTTAAAAAAATGGTAAACTCTGTATAGTTTCCCCCTTTATCCTATGCTACATAGTATTCGAGGGGCTTCTGCTTAAAACAGAGGCTTTTAAATTAAAAACAAGGCACAAAAACATCGTCACTTAGAATTGGGTGTTTATACAATCTTCTTTATTTGTGGATTTCATAGTTGTGAGTTTGACTACTCCATAAAATTTAATTGTAACTACCAAATCAATATTCATGGTGATTTAGTGGTTATTTGTGGACATGCCCAGAGCTGCAAAAATTTGAGTCACCAGATGCACACATTCCCAGCTGAGGTTGAACTAGATGACGTCTGCTTTCTTGTTTCAACAAGTGCCCTTTTGTCAGTCTATCTAGGACCATATTTTCACATTTTTGTGCTTTCTGTTCATGGCGACATCACCTCTTACCCCCTCCCCCAGCCGCTGCTGGCTGCCACCTCCTCCTCCCCCACCCCCTCCCCCCTCCTCCTCCTTCTTCTTTACTGGGGATTAAACCCAGGGATGCTCTGCCTCTGAGCTACATCCCCAGCTCTTTTTATTTTTTATTTTGAGACAGGGTCTTGCTAAGTTGCTGAAGCTGGCCTTGAACTTGTGATCCTCCTGCCTCAGCCTCCTGAGTCACTGGATTACAGGTGTGTAGCATAGCACCCGTGTGGTGACTTGAGCTGAAGAGCTGTCTGGGTACAAGAGTACAAGTACAAGAAGTCTGTGAAGTGCCTCACAGAGCAAATACCTATATGTGAGGTAAGCCTCATTCAGGTATGAGGTACAGTGCTATTGGATGTTTGATGTTAGTGAGCCAAGAATATATATTAAATAAGCTGTTTTTAATTAAAAACATAAAACAAGGTTATGTATTGTAGGGTTAATGAAAATGTGACCCAGAGGCTCACAGGAATTGAATCTTGTAGTTCTCCTAGAAACAATGGTTCGGAATTTGCCAAATAAGTGTTCACAGAGTCTTAAGAGAACTCAAGTATCAAGCATTTATTGAATCACATGTATGAGTCTATGTAACTCCACATCATGAACAACCACAAGAAGGGGAAGTTACACTCCACGTATGTATGATATGCCAACATACACTCTACTGTCACTTACATCTAAAAAGAACAAATAACACATTTTTAAAAAAGAATTAAAAATAAGAATTTACTGTATCTGCCTTAAAAATGGAACAGGGGAACGAGAATAAGGCATAAGAACCCTCTCCCAGGTTGGGTCAGGGTCTACCTGCTTGCAGAAGCCAGCTTGGGGAGACCAGTCCAGGTGAGCCTACAGGGTACTAGCCAGAACTTTGCAGGGGGTTCCACTGGCCAGAAGTGTGGTCCTATGGACTGGGTCCATCTGGGATGTGTGTGTGCTGGGCATGGTGGGGGTGGGGTGGAGGACCATGGAATTGAGGGATGCAGTTCCTTGAAGACTGTTAGCAGCCAATGCTCATCTTTCTGGCCTTGTGTGCACTGAGGTTGATGGATGGTTCTTCTAATCAATCAAAGCTTGACTTAGAAAGGAGACAGGTGGGCCACTGAGGGGAAAAGGGTGGTATGGGGCATGTCTAGGCTGCAGTACCACAGGACCTTGCTCAGTGTCTGGGTGGCTACCTGAGATTGACTGCTGCGATGGCTGAGGCTTCAGAACTGACCTGTGCACTCACAGAGGGACTTCCAGTGATCTTCTCCTCTGGGTTCCCACCCTTCCTTCCCCTTCACAGTCAGAGGCTGGTAGGGGTGTGCAGAGGATGTCCTTACCATGCCCAGCTGTCCTCTGCTGGCTTATCGCATCTGTACCCTTGTTGCTACAACTGCCGCTGCTAATGACCTACAGCCACTGCCTTCTCCCAAACGGCTGCTGCTCTGAGGTGTCGCCCCCATCCCCATCCCTCTCCACCCTGGCCAAGAGGGACAGCCCACAAGCAATGACCGACTGACATGGTGTACAGAAGTCTGCTCCCTTGCCTCGAGGCAGGATGAATTCTCAGGTGCAGTTCGCGCTCCCTGTGGGGTCAGGCTAAAGCTGGTGCAGCAAGAGTTATGTCCTTGCTTAGAATTGTCCCCTACTCTGTCCTGCTTCCATCACACCCTTTCTCCTGAGAGCATTTCCTCAAGAAATCCTTTGTACAAGAATCCTTATCTCAGGCTCTACGTCTAGATAACCCGTCCTAAGACAAGTGGCTGATAGGGAGGGAGGGGCAGAAAGAATATGAACTTTGAAATCAAATAGGTCTGGGTTCAACCCCAACCTCATCAGTGATTAGCTGCAGGAACTGAAGAAGTTAGCTTGATTCCACGAGCCTTTATTTCTGTCTCCACATATATGCAGAATGACCACACAGCATTGAGGTTGTGATGCTCACACTAAATGCAACAAGAAAATGGATGTGGAAATCCATGGCATGGGATAGGGATGCAGTGATGTCAACCCTCCCTGCCTCCTTAAACCTCCACACCACCTCCCTCCCAGCTTCCTTCTCCACGCTTCCCGTGAGTCCCCCATGCACAATGATTTTTGTGATCTCACCTTGTCCTCTTTCTTCCCTTGCTATCTCCTTTCTACAGGGTTTCTTCACCTAATTTTTTTGCAGTGTTTTTCATTTCCTTCTGCCATGATGAGCTAAGAAAAATGGCATGGAAGTACCAAGGACGCAGCTCCTCACTCTGCGGGCTCTACACAGGGAAGCTCTGGGAGGTTATCGGTTTTTGTCAGCTCAGCAAAGTTAGGTTGGGTTCATTTTTGTAAACAGGACTCAGGGGGCTGTTTTGTGGCTTTTCTTGAAATAGTGTTTAGCCAGGGAAGAGATGTGCTATTTTCCTCACAAGATGGAAATCAAGGCCATTAAAAACCAATCATAGTAGTGCTTGACATAGGAGCCCTCATCAATCTTCCTCGTCTGAGCCAAATGGTGGCCCAGAAAGGAGCTGATCCCCATAGGCAGGACATGAGACAAGAGTTTACAGACTTGGCCACAAATCAGCGGTGGGACCCTGGGGAGATTGCATCACCTCCTTTAGGTCCAGTTTCTCTATCACCAGCAGGGCTCGACAGTGAAATATGTGCCAGCTACTCCACAAGGGACCCACTAGGGTTCATCAAGGGTTACTTGGGAGGCCCCGGAATCCAGTGCAGAAACTGGAAACAATACATCTTGATACTAATGTTCTTGTTACTGACACTATGGAACCACTGCAGATCAACTCACCAGGTCATCAAGTGTCCTGTGAGCCACATCCTCCATGGTAACACCATGGAAAGGGCGGGGAATCTGAAAGTGCACCCGTAATCAGTCAGTCAATGGGATTTTTTTTGTTGTTTGTTTGTTTTTTTTGGTGCTGGGAATTGAATTGAACCCAGGGGCACTTAACCACTGAGCAATACCCCCAGCCCTATTTTGTATTTTATTTAGAGACAGGGTCTCACTGAATTGCTTAGGGCCTCGTTAAGTTGCTGAGGCTGGCTTTGAACTCTCGATCCTCCTGCCTCACCTCCCAAGCCATTGGGATTACAGATGAGCACCACCACACCCAGCTGAACGGGATTTTTATTACAATTATTTTTATTGCCAGCCCGGGAAAACAGGCTGAGACAATTAGCACTTACAGTCTGCCCATCTCAGCTTTCCATTCTTCTGCCACTGATACTCTGCCTTTTCTGGAGAGTTCCTCCTCCACCTGCTGGTCCTAGTGCCGCAGTCAGGTGTGGCATTGGCCAACCAACTCACCACCTTCCATGCTAGAAGGAGGGTGCCGGACCCGGCCTTGGTGGCCCATAGTCCATTTTTCGCTGGCCATGGGACTGATTGACTCAGTCAATGATTCCTTCCCCGGCATGTTTGAGCCTTCTGTCTTCTTGTAACCAAGCAGTTAGGGTCGTTTCTGTCACATGGGGAGGGGATGGGAAGAATGACACCAATTCCCTCCAAAGCAGAATAGTGCAGTGGCCAAATGCGGAGAGGGAGAGGGAGGGAGAGAGAGAGAGAGAGAGAGAGAACCAGCCAGCAATGGAGCCAGACCCCCTCCTGTGGACTTCCCTATTTTGTGAACAACAACATTCTCTGTTCTGTTAGTTGAATGAGAGTTGCCTCATCACTCACTATAATGCTTAAAAGGATCTCATTTAAAATGAGATGTAAATTTCCATTTAGATGGAAACATTTAGATGAACACATCTTACAGTCAAGAACATTTGCCATTTGAATAGAATGAGTTTATTCAGCATTAGTATATTGTAATTATTAAATATTATTACAAAGAGAAATAGGATTGATATCTTGTTGTAAGTTATTTATCATTTAATGTAAAAATGGTATTGGGAAGTAGGGGCATGATCTGATACATGTTCTTTCAACTCATCTTAAAAAGCCATCTTTTTTGGGGGGTACTGGGGATTGAACTCAGGGGCACTCCATCACTGAGCCACACCCCCAGCCCTACTTTGTTTTTTATTTAGAGACAGGGTCTCACTGAGTTGCTTAGGGTCTCACTTTTCTTGAGGCTGGCTTTGAACTTGAGGTCCTCCTGCCTCAGCCTCCCAAGCCACTGGGATTACAGGTGTGCGCCACTGCACCTGGCTGTAAAAACCATCTTATATTCAAAACATTAAAAGCATCCAAGAGACTGAAAAGGGCCAAGTACTCATCTTAAATGTTGGATATCTCAGGGTTTAGCCTAGTACTTTTCATATCAAGGAGTTGTGTCTGTGTAATTCAAGTTTATACTTTCTCAATCTGATATATATATATATATATATATATATATATATATATATATATATATATTTCTTGTCCTAACTGCAGCTGGGAAAAATCTATCAAGCTATAAATATTTACTGGATGTGCATAGCATAAAACAGCGGTGTGGTGTGGCGCGGCCGTGATGGGGAACCAAGAGTATCAGAATCTTTGGCTGCAACACTCATTCCTGGTGTGACCTTGGGCCCGCCAACTAGTATCATTTACGTAAAGGAGATACTAATCTTTACTGGCCAGGACTCCAAAAGTAATAACCACTGAGGACAACGCCTGCTATTCAGAGAGGAAATCAAAGAGGAATCTCCCAGAGGCCGCACATCTATTACTTTATCTTTTTTTCTTTTCTTTTTAAGCAGGGGGAGTGGCACAGCTGAAGGGACGCAGCATCCCTCGCCTGGCTTCAGGGAAAACAAAGCTTGATTGTCTCAAAACACATGAGCTCACAGCTGCTGCCTGTGCAGGTCCCTGTGGTTAGGACACAATGTGACCACAGCAGTCAGGTTGAGAAATGTCCCTCAGAGAAGATCACAGGAGAAACGATGGCAAAGGAATCATGATGGCATTTGAGATTCTAGTTAGACCTTCCTGTCCCTTAGAATACAAATCGGGAGCTGTACCCATTGCCTGTCGTATGTGAGGCCCTGGGTTTCATCCCCAGCACTGAAAAAAAAAGAAAAGAAAAAAAAAAGCAGCTATGAGCCAGAAGGACTTAGTTGTAAGCTGATTTTGTTCTTTGTCTTGTGATCTTAAGCAATTCATTTCACCTTTAGGTAATAATAATACACATACTTAGGTGTGTCGAAGCCATTACATAAAATGACCAAGAAGCACCTGGTAAACTCTGATTTCCTATCCCCTCCCATTTGCCCTCTTACTTGGAGAGTCACGTGACACAAGACAGCAGATAGAGCCGCCTCCATGCCTTCCTCTCGGAGCAAACCCATAGCAGTCTTCAGTCCTGCACACACAGTGAGCCCCCCGACACCGGTCCCTGTTAGTCTCTGGGAACATTTCTTGGCTCTATTTTGTCTCTTTCCATCAAGGAACAAACAACCACACGGCAGGAAGCATGTTCCCTGCAGTTGAAACATGGTTTGGAGTGAAGGCATTGTAAGCTGCTTCTCCTACATGGAAGCCAGGTGCCCACTCTCCACCCCAAAGAAGCAGCAGCAGCCCCCACCGAGGTGAGACTCTGCAGATCACAGATGGAAGATTCTTGAGCTGTGTTAATGATTTAGGACTGGATAATTGCCTCAGTTGTTTCACTTTCCTTTACTGCTGCCGGGACAGGATAGAGGTGAAATCACTTCTACAAGATGAAACCCAATTTGTACAAAGAATCTTATAATGCCAATAAGAGAATCCCAGGAACTAAACCACATGCCATCTCATGGTCACAGCACTATAGGTGTGGAAACAGGACAGTCCTGGCTCCAACAAATTTGTGTGTGTGTGTGTGTGTGTGTGTGTTTCTAAGTTATGGTTTTCAAACTGCTTTAGAAATTTCTTTCCAATGACCAACATTTTATGACCCACTAAAATAATTTGTGCCAGTCCCTGCCTGAAAAACATATAATCTGAGTCAGCAGGCACTGCCTTGTGAAATTGGCTGAAAAACTTGAAAGTGAAAGAGTGATCCACCCAGACAAAAGCAAGTGCTCATCAATAATAATTCCTTCATTTGCAAGTGTTTTGCACTATACGTTTCTTTCTGCTTGTGGTTTACTTTTTCATGCCAACCCTGCAAAGCTGCAGCATCGTTCCATCCTCAAGCAGCCTGAGGGAGGCATTGCTGGGACTCTATTTCATCACTCCTAGGAGGCCAAAGGGTGGACTCTGCACCCTGATTTTATGTACCACCCAGAAAGAAAACAAAATGTTTCCATTTAAACTACAATGCATCACTGATTGCAAAACAAAACAAAAACCCCACACGGTTTCAGAGATGTTAAAATGTAAAATAATGAGTGGCTTAGAATTGGTGGGAGACAGACTTTCTCCTTTGCAGATGAGGCCGTTTATGCTGTGTTCAAGGTCAGGCCACTGATGGGGTCTAGACCACCACTCAAAGTCAGGCTTTCTGATTTCCTCCCAGATGGATTCCGCTCAACCAGACCTAGCAATTTTGAGGATGATCTTGAGAGCAAGACAGAAGACTCCCCTCACATATTCCTGAAACTAACACTTTAGAGGAAATGATTTTTCACTGAGACAGGGCAGCCATACTGGTAATGACTTTAATAAGACAGGACAAGCTATTTTCAAAGGAAAAGTAAATAACCACCTGCCTCCTACCTTCATAATATATTGCATTAATACAGCACAGGTATAACCAATACTTACTATTTGCAGATTCCATCATTTTAAATTTCCTTATTCAATAATTTTTTTTTTGAGCTACATTTCCAGCCATTTTTATTTTTCATTTTGAGATAGGGCCTCATTAAGATGCCCAGGCTGGCCTTAAACTTGAAATCCTCCTGCCTCAGCCTCCTGAGTGGCTGGGATTACAGGCATGCACCACTGTGCCAGGCAATAAAATTTAATTTAACTCCAATCAATACTCAAAGTGCCTTTGTGGTCATCTATGGACAATCTCAGAGCAGTGGAAATTTGACTCTTTTTTCAAAGGGTTCTATAAACAAGAGCCCTTTTCGTGGCCTATTTACTGACACATTTTTCTCATTTTTGTGCCTTTCACTCGTGATTTCACTGTATCAAATGGCTCTTCAGCATAGTGCTGAAGTGTTGTCTAGGGTTCTTAAGCTTAAGAAGGTTGTCATATGTTTTAAGGAGCAAATATTCACATTAGATAAGCTTCCTTCAGGCATGAGTTACATGCCGTGGACCTGCATTCAATGCTGAAGACTCAGTCATATGTATTGATAAGGCTTCTTCAAACAGAAACACACCTAAGACAAGGCTATGTATGGATCACTTAATGAAATGACCGCATGACCAGAGACATGCAGCAGCTCAGCCTATTTCTCCCTAACCAGAATTGGCTGCTTTGGGGTGTAGTTATATGTATATTCACATACTAAAAAGGCAAAAAAATCGGCCCAATGACAAGATCTAGAAGGAGACACAGAAATCTGATAGGACAGTGGTGGTAGGAATATAGATTTTTTACTCTTTTGTTATGTTTCTAATTCTTTGGAGATTTTGGTGTTAAAAACAAGAGTGGTCAGACAGGTGAGGAAGCGGCTCCTTACGAAGCAGGTTTGGGGAAGGCAGCCCAGAGAGTCACAAGGAGGCGGTTGCAAATCTTTGTCCCCCTACAGTGACTCTTTGGCTGCAGAACAAGCTGACTTGGTTTAGGAGCAGCCTGGAGCTTTGAATCAACCTTTTAGCCTGCTCTTTGCAAAACCACAGGAAAAAAAAGAAGGAAGAGGAGGAGTGAGAAAGCTAGTCTGTGGCCCAGGTGCTTGCTGCCGAGGACAGAGGACGGGTAAGTGTGTCAACACCCACACACCTTTCTGCTAAATATGAAGGTTCCAAGTGCTTTTGTTTTAAGCCTTGATGTGATATTAACAATAAGGAACCACCAATTTGGAGGGACATCCTGCAACCATAACCCTGGAAAATGCATCAGTGTAGGGGGAGCTTTGTCAATTGTGGAAAAAACCAATAAGACTGCTGTTAAACAAACACTGAGCCTTGCTGGTGTGCAAAAGCAAACTCCACACAATATCTTACGGAGGGAGTGGAGGGCCTTGGAAGGTGGATTCTTTCTTTGTGTCCAGTGACTGATTTTCCCCAAACTGCATTGGCCCGTTCTCACAAGAGTTTTGAAAGCAAATTCAGGTTTCAGGTTTGACTCGCATGAGCTACGCTTGGATAGTCTTTGTTTTCCCAGTCTGGTCGGCACTCCTTCCGGGGCCTCCCTCAATCCCTGGCTAGGGCTGAGGCCTGGCTGTTGTTGGGGATGAAAAGGTATTGGAAGCCCTCCTGCTGTAATTGGAGCTTGCACCTGCAGACCCCAGCTTTGCTCAGCACTGGGTCTGTTCCTTCAGTGAACACTGGGATACTGCACAGTTCTTTTGGCTTGAGTCTGCTGGAGGGGATCCAAGTTGCTGGGCCACCTTCTCTGTTCTGGGGGAGTGGGGGCCACCCTCTTCACTCTCTAGGAAGGAGGGATCTTAGCTGTGCAAATATATCCAGTGTTTTTTGATCTCATTGCTTTTGGCCCCAAGAAGGGAGCTAGCCAGATAAAAGGTGGCCTTCAGGGACAGTGAGCAGTGGCACAGTAGAGCTCTCACCCACCAAGAAGCAGATGTGTTGTTTATGAGTTTCTCACACTTCCTTAACAATTGCCAGACAGTGCTGAGGAGTGATGGCCACAACCCCCAAGTTCAGCCCAAGGAGAGAAAAATGGTGGAGTTTCTCAAGTGGACCAAATGACTATGCCTTTGTCCCCACTCCTAACTCCCAGGGGTCCATTCTAATGCACATATTTAATATCACAGTCCTAATGGTTTTTTTCAGACATGTATGCCCATGAAATTATCACCACAAGATCAGGAGTGTATCCATCACCCCCAAAAGTTTCCTCCTGGTCCCTCTGCCATATTCCCAGGCAATCACTGATATGATTTCTATAACTCATAAGTTATCTGCATTTTCTAGAATTCTACAAAAGTGGAAACAGACAGTGCACATCCTGTTTTTGGTGTGGCTTCTTTCACTCAGCATGACAATTTGGGGACTCCCTCATATTGTGTGTGATAACACTCCATGCCTTTTCACAGTGGAGTAGTATTGCATGGTATGGACACAGCGGAGTCACAGTTATTCAGTCACCTCCTAATAGGCATTTGGGTTGTCTCCAGTTTGGGGCTATGACCAATAGAACTGCTGTAAAGATACGTGTATGACAATGGAATATTACTCAGCCATAAAGAAGAATAAAATTATGGCATTTGTAGGTAAATGGATGATGTTGGAGACTGTTATGCTAAGTGAGATAAGACAATCCCAAAAATCCAAAGGCCGAATGGTCTCTCTGATAAATGAATGATGATGCATAATGCGGGGGGAAGGGTGGCAAGAATGGAGGAAGGATAGATAGCATAGAGGGAAGGGAGGGGTGGGGTCAGGGTGGGGGGGTAAGAATAGTAACGGAATGAGACAGACATCATTGCCCTGTGTACATGTATGAATGCACAGATGGGGTGACTCTACTTTGTGTACAACCAGTGAAACAATAGCTGTACTCCATTTGTGTTCAATGAATCAATAAGTAAATTAAAAAAAAAAAGATACGTGTATGACTCTTTGGAGTGAGTTTTCATTTCTCATGAGTATGTATTTAGGAGTGCAATGTTGGATCATATTGTAGATGTGCATTTAATTTGTTAAGAAACTGTCAAACGTTTTCAAAGTGGTTCTACCATTTTCTTTTCCCACCAGCAGTGCCATTTCCTGCAAACCCTGCGGCATGTGGCATAGTGAGTCTTTCTAAGTTTAGTTGTTCCAATAGGCATGCAATGGTATCTGGCTGTGTTTTAATTTGCCTTTCCCTAGTGACTAATGATGTTGAGCATCTTTTCCCATGCTTACTTGCTTATTGGTTTGCATATCTTCTTTGGCAAAGAGATTGTTCAAATCTTTTGACTCTGAAATTGTCTTGTTTTCTCCTTGCAGGTTGAACAGCCCCATTCCAAAAATTCAAAATCTGAAATGCTCCAAAATCCAAAATCTTTTAAGTGCCAACATGACACCACAAGTGGAAAATGCCAATCTTGACTTCATGTGATGGGTGATTGTCAAATCCAAGAGTACTACAAATATCCTATAAAATTGCCTCCAGGATATGTGTATGAAATGTATTTAAATCACAAGTGAATTCTGTGTTTAGATCTGGGTTCAATCTCCAAGGTATCTCATTATGTGTATGGAAATATTCCCAAATTGGAAAAAATCTGAAGTCCAAAGTACTCTTGGTCCCAAGAATTTCAGATAAGGGTGCTTAAACTGCACTGAGTTTGGAGAGGCCATCGTACATTCTCCCAAGGATGTTTTTTTTTTTTTTTTTTTATTTAAAGAATAACCCTGGAATGTTGTATTGCATGGAAAGTCTTTGTGGAATTTTCAGCACTGATCAGAGCATGTGGGACACAATTTGGGAGCCCAGGGTCTTCTAGCGTCACCCTTGGCCTCATGGCAGGCCTCACTTGGCCTCAGCGCATATTCTAAGTCAGGACAGGCTCAGGCCACTTCCACTTCTTACAGCTCATGGGATATTAACAATGAAAGAAATCTCAAAATAGAAATATAAAATGAGATATTTTAAATGAATATTTGAAACAAATTAGTGATTTTGAACATCTGTTTAAAACTCAGCAAGTATATAACATTGGCAATTGTGTCAATATTTTAGGTCTCCTTGGGGCTGGGATGAAGGCTCTTTCTGCCATTGGCTGCCTTATGATAGGTCATGAGAAACCAGCACCAGCTTGGGCCCTGCTCACAAAGCCTCTGCACCCCTAAGTTGTATCTGGAGAGGGTACTCTAACCCTTTGTGCTTGGGAGGGGTCAGATGAATGCCACAGGTATGGCTACGGAAGAAAGGATCATCTCCAGAAGGTACTCAGACTTCCTGTCCAAATGGTAATTCTGACCCTGCACGTCTTTTGGATGGACCCTTGCTCCAACCACCTGCAGGCTGGTGGTGCCTGAGGCTTGCTTGGGGTTGGTTGGAGCCCCAGTCTTTTCTGTTAAGTTTGAGGCCAAACTGATGCCATGTCTAGAGTCTACTCCCCTTGAAGAATTACCAGAGACCATCTACTGCTGCCCAGGAAGCTCCAACCCCTGGGGACTTTGACCATGGCCTCTGTGGAACTGTAATCTCCCTTTGCCTCTGCTGGAAGGGTGCTGGTGCTCCAAGGGGGTGAACTGGTGCTCCAGAGGTCATGTGACAATGTCTGGGGACATTTTTGGTTGTCAGATGTGGGAAGAACTACTGATATGTAGGAGGCAGAGGCCAAGGGCTTGGCTAAGTCTCCTATAATACATAAGACAGCCTTAACGTCAAAGAATTATCCAGTCCCAAATGCCAGTCCTGGAAAAATTGAGAAACCTTGATCTTTATGATGGAATCAGGTGTCACCAGAATGGAGAGAGTGTGACAGATGTGGAGTCTGAGGTGGAGTCTATGTTCACTAATCACACAAGGGCCGTGGAACAGAGGGATAGTCATAAAGCTTGAGGGGACCAAGGAACCAACTGCCCAAGATCTCATGCCATCTCGCTTCACCTTTCCCTCACCTCCATTCTGCTTCCTAAGAGTTTCCAAGTGTAACAGACCTGGTTTCAAGCCCAGGCTCTGCTTCTTGGTGACTTTGGGCAAGTTTCTGGAGTTCTCTGTACCTCAGTTTCTTCATCTGAAAAATGGGGTTAACAACAGGACTTTTCAGAAATCTGAGAATGAATCATGAGAAACCATACCAAGTTGAGTTTGAGGTGCCTGGTCCACAGGAGGGACTCAGCGATGATTAGCATTACTCCATTATTTGTCTACTAAAATGTTTAAAGAACTCAAAAAGTCTTAGTAATGGTGACCCCTGCCCTTCGAAAACAAAACCTGATGGGTAGGTTGAGCTCATTATTTTGCCCTTCAGTTCAGTGATAAAAGAAAGAAATGGAAGGTGATTTAAGTACCTGTGTTGATATATGCCTATAAATTAGTTTACAGTCCATGATAAGAAATTTACAGGAGGAAGTTTGTCCAAAACCACGGTAACATCTGGGACTCCAGCAGCAAATCCACGGATGATCATGGCGGCCCCTTTGCAGGACCTAGTGGGATTCCATGTCAGGTGTTCAGGAAGCCTCTCAGGTGGGGTAGATGAATTTGACACCCGAAGGGCCTGTTGCAGATGGCCAAGCAGAGACTGTGAGGCTCCTGCTAGAGGGAGCTCTGGGTATTCTGGAAGGTCATAGTTACAAACCCAGAGAACCAGTTTTGTGAGATTGGCTCAAAGGGCATATTTAGCCAGAGTAACAGAGAGGTGTGGCAAGTCTGGAAAGGATTATAAGCAGCACAGTCAAAATGTGCTTCTCAGTTTTCAAAAGAGAGAGAAAAACAATACCTGCCTGCTGGCCTTCAGACAGCTGTGCCATTGTTGCCAACTGGCGGGGAGTGAGCCCAGGGAATCTCCAGAGAGCCAAGAGATAGCCCAGGTCAAGGGCTCAGCCAGGCAGCACCCAGGCCAAAAATAAGGGCAGAAAATTGGACCTCTCTCTCTTTGGCCTATGTGTTTTCTCTTGGGACAGGAGCACATTTGAAAGTGCAGATTTGCTCTGAACCTGGGGACACCTGATGGCCCGAACACAGTAGGAATCCAGGGGAGGAGGCTTCATTAGCAACTCTGGAGAGACTTAGGAGATTGAGCCATGAGAGAGCCCCCAGGAACATTCTAGAAGGCAGTTGAGATTTCCTAGCCTTTGGTCACCAGCCCAGGCATGTGGCAGAGTCCTCTCTTATGCAGCTGGTGAATGAATAGACTTAGTAATTTCCTTCCTTTATGTGGGTCATTCTCCACAGGGCACAGTCATTGGTGGTTGTTTCTCCACAGGGCTATTCCAGAGAACAAAAGAGGTTTTCCCTACTTAAATCGAAAGGTCAAGGTCCACAGAAATTGCTTTTTGTAATAGGCTAGTGCTTGGGATGCCACCAAGAACCTTTACTTTCTCCCTAACTAGCTGCATATTATGGAGCTGGGCACAGTGGGGCATGCCTGTAATCCCAACAGCTTGGGAGGCTGAAGTAGGAGAATTTCAAGTTCAAAGCCAGCCTCAGCAACTTAATGAGGCCCAAAGCAACTTAGCAAGATCCTGTCTCAAAAGAGAATATAAAAAGGGCTGGGGATGTGGCTCAGTGGTTAAATACCCCAGGGGTTCAATCCCATACCCCCCCCCCAAAAAAAAAAAAAAAAGAGAGAGAGAGAGAGAAAGAAAGGAAGGAAGGAAGATGGAAGGAAGATGTGTGAGTGACAGGCACTCTGTCCTTTCTTCTAACGCTCCATGAATTGTGAATCAACCTAGCAGGAGCAAGCGGTCTGCACTGCGTTATCTTGACCTTTCACACAACTGCCCACCAGGTTTAGCTTAGATGAGGTGTGCCCTTGTCTCTTATCTGTGGACACTGGAGGGAAAGACTGGCGTTTTCCTTCTCTAGTGCTTATTTTAGTGTCCCAGTAAA
>JAJEJO010005770.1:117554-153638 GCA_020662805.1 Glaucomys volans | reverse complement strand
TGTCGATCACTGTTTTTCTCAGTTCCCTTCGTAAAGTCTGACACAGCCAATTTCTACTCTCAGTTCAGGAGAGAAGAGCTTCATACCTAAAAAAAAAGGGTGGTTTTATTTCTTTTTTTCAGCAAATGAAAGTGACATCACTGCATATATCTTCCTTTTTCTCTAGTTGCCAGGAAGCTCAGTTGAATCGGATGCCCGACTATAGCAATGAAGAGGACTCTTACATCATTCCTTCTGGGTTCTTATTTCCTCTGGTCTTATCACCACTTTTTATTTTAATTTGCCCTGCTCCCAATTCAAACTCTTTTTTGTATTTGCCATGATTTTATTGCAGAACTCACAGACTCATATTTCCCTAGCAGTGAATGACTGAGGTGGGTGCAGGTAGGAGGCATGGTGGGGGCTGGCAATCTGAGAGAGGTCTTCCCTGGACATCCTACTAAAATAATGTTGTCCCCTACCCCATTGTCAATCTCTATCCCTTAGCTCTAATTTACTCATGGTATTTATAATTCTCTTTAATATTCCTATTCATCTGTCTGTCTGGTTACTGTCTATTTTACCTGCGCTAACCCCAGTTCCTAGAAATGTGCTTGCACAGAATTGTCACCCAATCTGTTTGCTGAGTGCATGAGAGAGTGGCTCAATGTGGGGCCAGTGGGGTCAGATTTTCCTGTGTATTTTTTGTTTTGTTTTGTTTTGCAGGGCTGGGGATTGAACCCAGGGCCTTGTGCTTGACAGGCAAGCACTTTACCAACTGAGCTATATCCCCAGCCTCATTTTCCTGTTTTAAAAGAATTTGAAATTTATATTTTTATATGAAATTTCCTAATTTTTTAAAAGATGTTTAGTGGTTAACAGAAGAAAAAAATTAAAACTGTGCAGGCCAGAAATGGGCCATGCTAGTGTATGACCTCAATTCTCCTTTCTGTTCTCCAGTTGTGGCCTCAGTCCCTTCGTGGAATGAAGTGGTATACAAAAAATGAAAACACACATCTGGTGTATGCTTTGCAAAGCTCCATCACCCACCAATAATTTTTTTTCACTTATTATTTCATTATTGTTCTAATTTAGCAAGAGTAAATTAAAATGCCTCACATGGAGATGAAGTGAGCATGTGTGTTTAGAGGTAGAGAAAGCTCAGAAGCTCAAAAGACTAGGAATGGAACCACCATCTGACCTGGCTATACCACTCCTTGGGGTTTGTCCAAAAGAACTAGTCAGCATGCTATAGCAATACATGTATACCCTTGTTTCTAGCAGCCCAGTCCACAATAGCCAAGTTATGGAACCAGCCCAGATGCCCATCAAAGAATGAATGGGTAAAGACAATGTGGTGTGTATGCACACAATGGAGTTTTACTCAGCCATAAAATAGAATGAAATGATGTCATTTTCTGATAAATGGATCAAATTGGAGAATAGTGTGTTGAGTCAGACTTAAGAAGTCAAGGGTTGTATGTTTTTTCTCATATGTAGAATCTAGAGAGAAAATAGGGGGAAAGGAATTTTCATAGAAATAGAAAGGGGACAAGTAGAAGATAGGGAAGGGGGTGGAGGAGAGGAGGGAAAGCAGTGGTACTGGAAATGAAATGGACCAAATTATGTTACGTGCATATATCACTAGGAATCCCACTACTTTGTATAATTATGATACAACAACAAAAATAAAAGAGGTGGAGGAAGATATATAGGTCAGGAAGGCCCTGGCAGCCTGGGCTGGATTGCTGGCCAGGTAAGTTACCTGGAGGGGAAAGGGTCCTGGCTCCATCTCCTCTCTTCTTCCTGGACCAGTGCCAAGCACTGAGGGGAATAGTGGTGGGCATGGCCGACCAGAGTTTAGGAGATGCTGTATCTGCCATGGCTGTGCCCACACATTCAGTTTCCGCCTCATGCTGGTCTATTTCTATAAACTTTCATGTAGAACTGGGCTGTCAGGGCATGTGTTTCTTAAAATCCTCTCATATACCATCTCTGGGGTCACCTGACACCCCTCAAGAACCACAGACTGAAATATTTCAGTAGCACATTTACGTGCTCCCACACCCACACTGAAAAAATAAGCCAGTTGCATAGCATGTCTTCATTTCTGGGTCTTCAATAGGATGCTGACCTTAGATGTTTTAGGAGACAATCTCCTTATATAATTCCTTGTTGGAGTTGTCTGGTCTTTGTGATTTAACAGAGTGTCTTAGCTAATCTCAAAGGAAGCATGACCAAGTTCTGACCAAGAACATACATATTCTGACCAAGAACATTGCATATATATATATATATATATATATATATTTTTTTTTTTTCCTCCCTGAAGAAAAGAGCCTTAAAATAAAATTGAACTATTTTAATTTAGTTCTCCACCATTTCTAGGTAACATTGAGATGTGGAAAGTTTCTTTACAAATCCTAGGACTCTTTTTCCTTCTATAGTTCAATCATCTTCCCCTAAACCATTGGTCTACCTTCGTAAACAAACAAACAAACATCAACAACAAAAAACCCAAACCAACTCATGGACATTTTTAAATATGGTAAAATACACACAACATGAAAGTTATGGTCTTAATCATTTTTAAGTGTGCACTCAGTAGTTAAGTACATCCACATTGTTGTACAACCATCACCTCTGCCTTCAGAACTCTTTCCAGTTTGCAAAACTGGAAACTCTGTTCCTATTAAATAATAACTCCCCATTCCCTCACCCCGGCCCTTTCCACATTCTATCTCTGTGAATCTGACTACTCTAGTACCTCATGCAGGTGGAATTATATAACATTTGTTCTGTTGTAATTGGCTTTATTTTGCTTAATACAATGTCCTCAGATTTCATCCAACTTGTGGCAATGGCCCCTCTCTTTAAGGTTGAATAGCATCCTGTTGCATGTGTATACTATGTTTTGTTTATCCATTCATCAGTCAATGGGCACCTTTCATTTCACCTTTAAGTGATTATGAATAATGCTATTATATATAGACATATAAATGTCGGTCTGAGTTCCCACTTTCAAATATTTGGGGCATATACCAAGAAGTGTGATTGTTGGGTCATATGACAATTCTGCTTTTAGTTTTTTGATGAACTGCCCTGCTGTTTTCCCCAAGAGCTGTACCAATATACATTCCCATCAACAGTGTATAGGGGTTCTAATTTTTCTACATCCTTGACAACACTTGTTAGTTTCTTTTTAACAATAACTATCCTAATGAGTATGAGCTGGCATTTCACTGTGGTTTTGATTTGCATTTACATAATCATTAGTGATGTTGAGCTTCCTTTCAGGGAGGTCTTGCTTATTTGTATATCTTCTTTGGAGAAATGCCTATTCAAGTCTTTTGCCCATTTCTAAATTGTTTTTGCTCTTGTTGAATTGTAGGAGTTCTTTATATATTCTGGATGTTGATCCCTTATCAGACATTTGATTTGTAAATATTTTTTCCCACACTGGGTTGCCTTTTCACTCTGTTGTTTGTGTCTTCAAATGCATAGATGTTTTTAATTTTGATATATCATTGGCATTCTTCTTCAACTTTTTTTTTTTTTTTTTTCAATTCTTGGGATTGAACCCAGGGCCTTGTACTTGCAAGGCAAGTACTCTACCAACTGAGCTATATCCCCAGTCCTCTTCTTCAACTTTTGGTACCTCTAGTTCTCAGGAATTTGGACCATAAGGAAGAGAGGACTGCCTCACAGCTCCAATAGTAGGAGCTAAAAGGCCATTGTTAGAAGACCACCATGACCTACTGAAAATAGACTTTTAGAACAATTTCAAGAATTACCCGACTCCTTGTCCTTTCATTGAGCTTCAGGATGATCTCCCTTAAGCTTTGGGGTAGCCTTGGTTGTTGTTGGGTTGTCAAGAAGATCATGGCCATTAATATTGGCCCAGAACCCACTGAGTGCACAGAAGGACCACCCCTAACAATGGGAAACCAATAGAAGAGAGGTCTCCTGAACATGCAGGGCAACACTGGGACCTTTCAAGGTCAAACTGATGAAAAGGTTATGATGCCCCCATTCCCCAAAGTGTATCAAAGAAAAACAAGAAGTCATAAAATGAGTCTAAAAATTTCTGACTTTTCAAAAAATAATGAAATGCCAAAATCAATTCTTTTAAATTTCTCTCTTTTAAATAATTTGTTCTTTAAAATTATTTTTTAGTGCTCCTGCTTTGCTAGTGCCCTAATCCCTTTTTGATTCACCTATTGGAAAATCATTTTAATACCTAAAAAACAATTATCTGTTCATATGCTATGCATTTCTGTGTGTATCATGTAAAAGAACTAATTTAATCAGGTCAGTCCCATGAGGTCATCATTGTTACAGACCCCAATTATACAGTGAGGGAAACTGAGCCACAGAGCATTAATTTGCCTAAGATAAAGGAGCTAATAATAAGTCACACAACCAAGATTGGACCTGGAAAACTCAGCTCCAAAGCTCCTTGACCTAATCTCTCCAATGCAACCTTTGACCTAGTGTGCATGGCCCACCTTGACCAACATGCCTGTCCAGCCCCTGCCCTTGCCTCTGGCCCTGGCACCACCCACTTTAGTTAGCTGCTGGAATTTACCACCCATTTCTCCCTTCTGCCCTGCACACCACTCCCTTTGCCTCCCTCTGGCCCTTCCTTCCCTGTCAATCCCTGCCCATCCTGGATCCCCCTTGGGTATCTCATCTCTCCCACTGCATCTGGGTTAGGTGCCTTTCCATGGCAAGACAGCTCTCATTGCTCTTGGTCATATGGAATTGTCACTGACTCATTGTCTGCTGCCCAGTAGATGGAATGTCCCTTGAGGGTAGAAACCCGTTTTAAATCTCTGTGTCTAGCTGGGCATGGTGGCACATGCCTGTAATCTCAGAGGTTTGGGAGACTGAGGCAGGAGGATCACAAGTTCAAAGCCAGCCTCAGCAACTTAGCAAGGCCCTAAGTACCTCAGCAGGACCCTGTCTAAATAAAATAAACAAAGGGGGTGCTGGTTAAGTGCCTCTGGGTTCAATCCCTGGTACATAAAACAAAAAACAAAAAACAAAACAAAAGCAAAACTCTATGTCTCAACCTAGAGACAAAGACCAGCACCTGGCACTAGAAAGTGCTTCATTTATACCTGTTGTTGGGTAGAGGAGAGAATGGATGGGATCTTGACAAAATAGAAATAGGCACAGGGATTGCAGAGAGTAATTTGTGCCCTGCAAATGTTGTTGCTACCCTAAGCAGACCCCGAGCAGCCCATGTCCTTGTAAATGAGGGTAGTACTGAATAGGATGGAATAAAGGGCATGAGCCTCACCCTCTAGGCCTGGTGCCAGGAACATATGCCCTATGTACCTGGAGAAGACCGTTCCGCCCCACAAAACTCAAAGACAGTGACAATGTAATAGAGATGCTTCTCAGAGTTACATCCTGAGTAATCTGTCATAAGTGGACAATATTATAAATTGAGAAGGCACTTAATACCCCTGACCTACTGCACATCCTAGCATGGCCTAGCCCACCTCAAATGTGCTCGGAGCAACTACATTAGCCTAGAGTCAGGACATCGTCTCTCACAAAGCCCACTGAATAATAACATGTTAAATATGATTGAATATGGTACTGAAAGTGAGAAACAGCATGGCTATATGAGTAACGGAAAGGATGGTTTCCCTTTCACACCACCCTAAAGTTGCAAAATGGTAAGTCAAACCATCTAACACATAGGATGGACCAGTCCTTAAGGTCATTCTGTGGGGCTGAGCAAGGTGGGCACGATGTGGGAGTGGTGGAGGGATGTGGAGCCTCTGAGCCCCTTGGTTAGAGCAGAGAAGGAGGGCATCTGTGTGGGGAAGAGGACAGGGCTTGTGCTGGCAGCAGGCTCTTGGGATTCAGGGCATGAACAAATAAGCAAATTTATTAAGCAATTAGATTTATTAGATATATTAATATATATTGAATTCTAATTAACATTATTATGTATTATAAATTTAATATATTAAATTTAAGAAGGGAGTTCCAACGTGGAAAGAGAGAAAAATAGAATGAACACTGTGACATTGGATTGGACTTGGAAGTACGAGAATGGATTTATGGTTTTCAATACCTGTAGCTCACTGTGGAAATAAATACACAAAGCTAGGATTTGCAATCAGATCTATGTAGGGCTTCTTGTTGTTTTACGCCACCTCCCTACGCACACTGCTTCTACTGTGACACTTCCCACCTCCCCCGACAGGTTGCCCTGACCTCCAGCCCAGCTCTCACACACCTAGTGGACTGCACCCCCAACCCACCATCATGCTGCACACAGCTCATTGCCCAACTAACTCACATATTTTCATCAAACAGAAAACAGGGCTCCTCTTATCTGTGTTCCCAGCCTCTCCTTTGGAGCCACACACATGCTCAGGATCTTGCTGTACAAGTTCATTCCACAAACACCCAGGCAGTTGTGTTGGTCTGAAATGCTCTCCCTCAATCTGCTCTCCTCTCTGTGCTAAGGCCAGGCTTGCAACTCTCCTTTGAAGAGCTCCCTTCAGCCCTTTAGCACTCATTGGGCATAGAGCTTTCACTGTGACATGGGACCCACTGTCCAGGACAGTATCTCTTCTTGCAACAAAAAGCTTAGTTCTTGTGCAGAAATGAAACAAAATGTACATGTGAATGTGTTTTGAAAACTGATGAAGAATAATGTTATATAAATCCAATTACCCTTAGTGGGCTTGCATACATTTTTACTGATCTGTTTTGCAAATTAGTTTCCTTTTTTTTTTTTTTTTTTTTTTTTAAAGCAAAGGAGAAGATTTCCATGAACTCAGTAAGGAAAAATCTGACACATAAAGCACAACTGTCCAGAGGCCTTTCTAGTGTTTTGAGGAAGGTCCCTGCCTAGGCGTTCCTCAACAACTTGGCCGGGGTGTGTGTTGGGTAGGGCCAGGGTGGGAGCCTGAGCAGGGGCAAAGTCCTCGGAAGTTTCATGAGATTCCACCTGGTGGAGGAACCATCTTACCTTTGCTGGGTAGTTTTTCAGTCCTATGAGGTCTCGGGGACAATCCACCTGGGAGCTGTGTTTTTCTGGCTCAGCAGTGGGTCAGGAAAACTTCCTTCTCTCTCCTGAGTCCCATCTTCTGGACAGACATGAAAGTCACCCTTCTCAGAGTTCAGTGAGTGCATCCCCTGCCTTAATGCAAGACTTGGAGTGCAGATCCCCAATTCTGAGAGCAACCTGTGGGTGTCTTCCAGGGAGAGCACTCTGCAGAATGGCACTTGCTAACATCAGAGACAAACCTGTGCTGGTTTGGATGGATGGAGGCTCCCTTGAACGTCCTCCTTTCTCACCAAAAGCCAGGATGCTTTTGTTCACCTTTCGGGCTGCCAAGTCAGGCCTACCACGCCCCTGGATGTTGTTTTCCTGCAAGCAATGGGAAAATGAGCTTGCAGTCAGCGAAGGGAAATCAACAAGGAAATAAACACAGGGTCACTGTACCTTCAGGCTATCATTAGGCCTGGGACATCTTTGTGCCAGGACCAGTTTCTAAATATGCAGGAGCTACTGACCCATAAGCCCCAGAATCCTGGGCATCTTTGTATGTTTGAATATGCAAAGAAGTGTGCACTGAAATCTGTATTAGACAAATCAAGCAATTCTGACTTCTAACACCTTGCCAACACTTTCAAAGACTTTCCATGAGCAGTGTTGTCATAACTAAACATTGCCCAATATTTGTAAACAAAAAAGAAGGAAAAAAATGAACACAGAAACTTCAGACATTTAATTCTAAAGGTATAGAATTATTGCTTAAATAAGGGTTTCTTTTGCTCCCTCTTAAACAACATCACCATCGGCAGCAGTAGCAATAACATCTTTGCTAACAGTTATTGAACACTCACTGTCTTCCAGGTCCTGTGCTAATTACTTGTATTATTTTATTTAATTATCAGTGCAATCTTTGAATGATCATTCCCATTATATAGAGGAAGAAACTGAGGGTGGGTGGGGGGTGAAGTCACTTGCAAAGTTACCCAGCTAGTTGAACATCTAAACATGACATTTCTGGAAGTGTGTTTTTCCAAATCTTCCCTCTCCTAGTGGATGGCTTAAGCACTTCTGGGGGATGACAGTTTCAGTGATTCGCCAAAAATTCTGCCTTAAAAACTGATCCTAGAAAAAGAATTCTTTTCCATCACGGAAGTAGGACCCATGTAACCCAGGCACCCACTGGCCTCTCTAATCACAGCTGGTGCTGCTGGCTGCTGGGTCTCCACTGTGATTCCGAATTCCACACGAAAACACTGTGAATCTCTTGGCCTCTGTCTGTGTTTCTGCCATGGCCTGATTGCTAGTTTGTCCTTCTGACTTTAGGAACCTAACTGTTACAAGATGATTTTAATCAATAATCCATGGAATTAATTAAAGCAGTTTCCCAGCCTGGAAACTTCAACTCAGCAAGAAGAAATCGGCACATGTGTTCTCGGTCCTAAGGTCAGACTTTGACTTTTTTTTATTGTCATTGTCTGTACTTCCAGTTGTGAGCAATTAGCTCTCCTGTGTCATGGCTGTTACCCAGGGCAGCTGGCTGTTGGTCAAAGAAAAGTAAAGCTGTTCACTAGGGGGCAAAGTGATGCCCTCCAGTGGGACCCATGTTGCCATTTGCATGAATATGCAAGTTGTGACATCAGAGCAGTTGTTTCCCTGGTCACCTTGGGTTTGTTCTGGTGGAGCTTTGGGGTATTTTGCCCTAACACCACATCTTTTAATTTGAGGTTGGTCAGCTTTTCTTTTCTTTTCTTTTTTTTTCCCCTCAGTGGAGACTAACCACTTAGGTACTGAAGTTAGGGTAAAAAAATGTCAGATCAGAGGGAGGCTGGGTTTTTAGTTTAGAAGTTATTTCACTTTTCTTCTAAAGTTAAGTGCCAGGTATGTTTTCAGACTATGATCCTGGAGTTTTGTTTTGTTTTTTGGTACCAGAGGATTAAACCCAGGGGTGCTTAAATACCAAGCCACACCCCTGGCCCTTTTTAAGAAATATTTTATTTAGTGCCAAGTTGCTTAGGGCCTCACTAAATTGCTGAGGCTGGCATTGAACTTGCAATCCTCCTGCCTCAGCCTCCTGAGCTACTGAGATTATAGGCATGTGCCATTGTGCCCAGCATGGTCCTGTAGTTTTTTGATGAGGAAAGGCAATTTATATCAGTCATGTGCACCTCTTCAACCTTATCAGATGAAATGAAAGATCAAAATGTTGGAAAGGAGCTGACGCAATAGCAATTGTCAAGTTCCTCATCTGCTTCACAGCCTCTCACCACTGGGGAACAATGATATGAGATTTGGGGATGCTGGATGTTTGGGTTTTTCCATTCCAAAAGGTAAGGGAGATGGATTTGATTTCTCCTTCCTCTCCCATGAGCATCTGGATAGGTACCGATTGATTAGGTTCCAAGAGTTAAGTCCATTCTGGGAAAGACAATAAACACGCACACCTCCAAAAAAATGTTTTTTGCATGATCATGTAACCAAGGCAGCTGACTGTTTAAAACTGGAAACAGAGAGAAGTCATGGATGAGAAACAGGACGTATTAATTTAGCCTTACAAATGTGCCCCTTCTGAAGCCAGAATTACTCACTGCTGGCAGTCCACTGCAGGGAGGCCGGAGTCTGTTCAAACTCCATGGCTTTAGAATGTCACTTCCACTTGGAATGGGACTTTCCAGTGAGTGGCAGGCTCCAACTCAGCAATGTCCAGATGCAACTAAAATCCTTATCATTAAGGGAAAGCAAATAGTTTTACCTAGAAGGAAAAATGGCCCTTTCTTAGAGGGTCTCAGAAAAGTGACATGCCCAGCTAACTGCCGAGAAAATTTCCTTATTTTTGGTGCATTTTGAGGGTGAGATATTAAATCTGGGAAATGCAAAATCACAGAGGAGGCACTTCAGTGTTCCAACTGCAAGAAAGAAATCAGAACCAAATGAACTGGAGATGAGGCTTAGCAATGGAGTGCTTGCCTATCGTGCATACAGCCATAGGTTCAATCCCCAGAACCACACACTCAAAATACAGCAACAACAGCAACAAGAGACCCTGAGCTATCTTCCTGTCAGGCCCAGTCTCACTCTTCTGTGAAGCTTAGGATAAAGGTGGGTTTATTATAATAGGAGGTAGAAAGTGGTTTCTTTGTACCATTATAAATTGATTTCCTTCTCCACTCTAAGTCTATAGCTCAGTTTACCCACCTATACCTACAGATGGGATTGACAGGGAGGAGTGCAGAGCCCCACCTTGGCTCTAGACACCATTGCTGCCCCACCAGCTCCCACATTGGTTTCTCTGGGTCAGAGTTCAGAGCTCCCTTCTGAGTTTCAGCTGCCTCTGAGGACCTCACAGTCATCTGGGACTGCACACACCCATGGCCAACACTGTCTTCTCTTCCTGCCCCTCCTCCTATGTCCTCATCTCAGTGCAAGACCCTTTCAACCATCCGAGTGAGCCAGCTGGGAGTCACCCTCACTCAGACTCATCCTCAAATCCTACACATGTCCTAATCCCTCCTCCAAACTTTATAGCAACTTCAACCACTGCCCCAACCCCAAGGCCACATTGGTCTGAGCCTCTGTTCTCTTTTACCTGACTTCCTGTGGTCATCTCCCAATGGATTTCCCTGCTTCCCATCCTGCCCACAGTCCCTCTGCCAAATCCACACTCCACATTCCAACTGGACTAGACTTTTTAAAAAGTAATCCAATTCTGCCATGAGCCTATCTAAAGGCCTCAGACCTCTCCACTGCACTCAGGATGTATTTCAGGATCCCTCAATTGGCCCACAAGATTTGGCATGGCATGTCTCCACTAGCTTCTCCAACATTACCTCAGCTCCCTCCCTGCTCGGTGCAGTGGGGCCCTGGGCTACCTGCTGGTGGCCTCTTAGATGCCCCCAGCTTTCCTTAGTTCACAGCCTTCACTATTCCTGAAATGGTCTGTTCCCACCTCCACCCACTCTTACACAGACTCTCTTCCTGCCTAACTCTCATCTTTTTAAGTCTTAGCTCAAATTTCATTTTCTAGAGATACTCCCTGCCCTAATTTCCTTTAAAGCACTTAATATAGTTTGTATGTATATTAAGTATTTGCCTATTTGCTTAATATTGAACTTATAGTTAACTAACCTATACCCACGCCTCCACCCACAACTAGGTTTCCTTCCATGAAGGAAGGAAGAGGGTCTGTTCTCTTCACAACTGTCTATCCAGGACCTGGTAGATAACAGGTTCTAAATTTTTAATATAGGAATGAGTAAATGATTGAGAAAATATTTTATCATCTCAATTTTGGTCATTTAAGGAACTTGAGTTTTTATTTAGCTGTTGAGAAGAATTTGCATCTTCTTGTTTAGATGCAGATATAGACACGGAGCATTAGCAAATAACTGCTGTCTTAGGGAATCTACCCAAGTCTTCCCTTCCAAACTCCCAATTCTGTTGTTTCTGGGAGAGTTGCTCCATAGGGGGAGTTGCAGGGGGTAGAAGCCCTTCTAATGTATTTCTGGTTTTCCATGTTAGATTTTGTAATTCATTCTTCAGGAAAACAATAGAGCAAAAGGAAAATTATACCGGTCTAAAAACTTTTGGTGGCCAGCTTTGGGAAACCAAATATCGTTTAGCTTTGGAACATCAGTTTAAGCGAGGGAAATGTGTTCCAAATTCTAACAACTAGCATACCCACCTCCAAATCCCTCAGAACAAAAACTCTGAGCGGAGTGTTTGTCTGTTTTGTGTTTCATATGAATTTGCAAAAATACAATGACTCATCACCCAGCCACACACCCCCGACTCTCATGTTAATTTGGGTCCTGGTTAGCATATGTTGGACAGCATTGGGAATGCCTACAAGATAATTTATTCACACAGGGATTTTATTTATTTGTGTTGAGGCAGAGCCAGGAAACACTTATTTTCTTGTCCATGTTAGGAAGGGACTTCCTGTATATGAGGATGGTGAAATGGGGAACCACTCTTTTGAACTCCCCAAATTCTGAAATTGCTTCCCCCCATAGGAGGAGTAATGATGAGTCTAATTGGTGAGATGAGGGATTTCTAACCAATCTGAAAGATTAGGAGTCATTGACCAATCTGACTAGTGAGAGCAGGAGTCCCTAACCAATCTGATTGGTGAGACTGGGGAAGCATGTACTTACTGGGTGGCCATACTGAAAAGCAAAGGCCCCCTTCCCTCTTCCTCTCAGATCCTATGTGCCTGCCCAAACTTGGCAGGCAGGCAGGAGCGGCCTGTCCAGTCTCTAATCTATTTTAAGTTGGCTACCTACTGATAGGGATGCCAGGTCAACCGAGACATGTCTCTGTTCTCTTTCTTCCATTTTTTTCCTCCCATCACTCTTTGGTGGATTAGTCAGAGCTGCATGGGTCCCATAGTTCAGGGAGGGCAGGGTAAAGCTTGGAATCACTCTCAATTCAGTTCCTTGGAAGGCTTATATAATATTTAGGATCCCTGGTTGACTTTTTATTTCTGCTCTCAACGAGAACGGGACTCCCCACTCCCAAACCCAATGCTCAGTAAATTGGATTGTACTTTCAATTGTTTCTTTCACAAACAACTTTGCTACACCTATGTATAACACGTTTGTGAAAATAGATCTCACACTGGAATTAGAAACTATATGAGACAAGTACTTGCCTCATCTGCAAAAGCGGTGTGAAAGTCTTCCTATATTTTAGATTTTCCAAGGAAACTTCGGAAAACTCCCTCAGGAATTTTTTATTAAATGTCTTTACCATTGAATCAACCCAGTTGAACACACACCCATGTGTCCTATCTTTACTTTTGTCAACCATCTAATAGTTTTGTGATGCTTTGCTTACAAGAATTATTCCATTATGTCATTGAAGAAAACGAAGCCTAGAAGGATGTAGGTGACTTGCTCAAAATCACAGTAAGTCCTGAAGTTGGACATATGGACCATATGGAAGCTCTCAAATACTTCCTCTATGTATCCCAAATTGCTTGCAGTGGCTAGTTTCCTCCTGAATAGTTCTTGGGAAAACATGGCTTGCAATTTCTGGGGAAACAGTCCTTTTCATATTTATATACCTAAGATGCCCCATCTGATCCTGTCTTGAATGGGATTTGGGGGCAGAGTTTGGACTAAAAGCAGTAAGGAAAAAGAAAAGAGGTTGCTGCATCAAGAAAAATCAGATTTCATTTGCAACATGCCTAAGCTTTTCATCAAAATAGAAATTAGGAAATTTAAACAGCTAGGTTTGAATTTGTCCATTAAATTAGAGATTTTAGAAGTTTTAAGCAATCTGTGTATAATCCCTACAGGTTAGGAAGAGGTCATCTTTTTATCATGTTTATTTTATACTTTTAAAATTTTTATATCTTTATTTGTTTTAATGCATTAATTGTGGTGCTAGGGATCGAGTTCATGCCTTTCTGAAAGTTAGACATTTCCCTTTGAAGTGGAACTGCCTCTTCCAGGACTCTGTGTAAAGCCTTAAGATTAAATATCGTGCATCCTGGGATAGTCTTGGCCAAGAGACCCAAGCTGTTGTCTATTAGGCCAAAGCTAGCGCCTCCTTGAGGATTCTGTTTCCAGCCCTGAAGATGCTGTCAACACCTAGTAAATCTGTAAAAAGAAAAAAAAAAAAAGCCATAATGAACATCACAAATGAAAAGAACAGTGTGAGAGACACTGCAGGCTTCTTACCCTCCAGGAAGAAATTCATGGATTTATCTCAAACTTTGGGGAAAATAAAAAGCTACCAAAAGGGCACTTATCTCTACTTACAGTGGACAAGAGCCTTTAGACTCCTTATTTTGAAAAGGACTGGTCAATCACACGGATTAATGGATCAGGTCTGCTGATTTTCAAAACCTCATTGCAATGAAAAGTGACAGGGACACGCATAGGAGCATTGTATTAAATACGGCGTCCTCTAAACTGGTTTAGACAGCTGAGACCCATTTTGTGTTTGTTTTTTCAAACAGATTCTTCATGTTCTAAACCAGATCCAGCTGTATGTTCTAATTGCATTTCAGTGACTAGGTTGGATGTTGACTTTTGGGGAAAATCTCATTTAAAAGGAAAATGGGTGCCTAAACCTCACTGCGGCTGTGCTGTTACTTGAGTTCCAGCAGGATGCTTTGCCCAGGATGTTCGTCTTGGTAAATGGAGCCTGAGCTGATGTCGTAGGCATGTCCTGCAGTTACAGGAAGGACAGTCATACCAATGCCCTCTAACGACTCTCAGATGAGTTGACCTTCTTCCCCACACAAATACACGCATGCGAGCTAATGTTTTGAAGATCAAGAAAAATTATTTTTTTTTTTTAAAATTAGAGAAGCAAAATATCACCAGTGAAAACTTCAAACAAGTATGAAAAAAGGACCAAAGAAAACAGAGTGAATCTGCCTCTCCTCTAATATCCAACAACAACAACAACAACACACACACACACACACACACACACACATATGCATGCATGTGTGCACTTATTCCCAGCCTCTGGAAATTATCTCTCTCATTAATCTCTTTATGCTATAATTATTTGCATTTGTATTCATTATCTAACATTACATAATAAATCATTCTAAAAATGAGTGGCTTAAAATAGCACTAATCATTTACTGTCTCTCACAGTGTTCCATACATCAGGAATCAAGGAGCAGCTTCACTGCATGGCCTGGTGTGGGGACTCTCTTGAGATTGTGGCCAGGTGTCAGCAGAGGCCATATCACCTGAAGATTTGACAAGAGCGTGAGGACCCACTTCCAGTGGCTTGGTCACACACTCACAGGGAGCTGGCTGTGGGCGGAGGCCTGGGTTCCTTTTCCGGGGGGTCTCTGAATGTCCTCTGGGAATGGACCTGACTTCCCTGCAAGGACGGATGTAAGAGAACAGAGTGGAATGTGAAAGCTGCAGTGACCTCACCCGAGGAGTCACACATCATCACTTCTGCTCTGTCCTATTGGTCACTCGGGCTAGCCCAGGGTCAGTGTGGGAGGGAGTCACAGAAAAACACAAATCCCTGAAATGAGCATGATCTGCAGGTCATTTGGGGTGATGGCCACCACACAGCTCCCATTAAGAGGTGGACTCTGTCTCCCCACACCTTGAATCAAGAGAAAATGATGGGAAAGACATTGGGCATCCCCAGACAAGGGGGATTTGAGTTTTCACTCTCAGCCTCTTGTGGGTATAGCTGCCATGTGAACAAGCCTGGATTTGCCTCCTGGAGGGTGAGAGAGCAGGTAGAAGAGAAAGACCAGGCAGTCTAGAGCAGCTCCAGCAGGGCCTGCTCAGGGACACATTGTCAGTGAGCCCAGTTGATCCCACCTCTAGCTGAGATGAGCTGTCCTGTCTGAGCCCAGCTCACAGTGCACACAGAATCATGAGCAAATAAACGCTTGTTATTGTAAGACACACAAGGTCTTTCTGATGGTTTGTTACCTGGCAATAGAGAACTGCTACCATGTGATAAATGGTGGTCTGTAATTTGTTGTTTTTAAACTTAACACACTAGGGCATCTTTTCATATCAGTACCTGTAGTCTCTCATTTTAAAATGAAAATTTCAATATGCAAATTTCAAAGTTTGGAAGTGCCACCATTATTTTATCATGTTCACTATTAATGCACATTTAGATATGTCTCCAGAATGTTTTGCTAATGTAAGCAATGACATATGAACTTTATATGTTGCTTACATTCACAAAAGTGGAATTGCCAGCTCCAAGGGATTAGCAATGCCTTCAAATATTTTAAATGTCAAATTGAACTTTAGAATGGTTGTACAATTTCATCCCACTGACAATGTATCTAACCTTACAGGAAAATCTTAATAGCTTGTTTATGTCCTCTTTCTAAATTTGCCTCACTTTGAAACCAGGGGTTTGGGAAGCAGCTGAGAGTTGGTAGTCACACTAGCATTTTCTCTTAAGCTATAGTGAGAACAGACCCAGACACTTCATGGGGAAGTTTGCGATGGGTGAGTTTGTGATGGGGGTGACGTGAGCTGGAGGAGGTTGGTTCCTCTCATGGAATCTGGACATACTCTTACTGCATCTGAGCGTCTTTAGAAATAAGTGTAATACACAAGGCTGCCAAGTAAAAGCTTTTTTTTTTTTTAAAAAAAAAGCATGACAGTAATTGCATTAAATCTGAAATATTAAAGATAGCAATAATAATTAGGATCTTAGAAAAATTTAGCATGAAGTCCTTAAATCAAATTTGTCCATCAATTATTTTAGCCAGAGCATTTGAAAGCTCTCCAGACCCCAGAAACCCTCTGTAACTCTAGATCTGCAAATAGTAATGATGCCTAACACTCACCATGTGACAGACACTATTAAAAGGGCTTAACATAATGCTATTATGTTTAATTCACATAGCAGATGAAAAAACTAAGGCATTGGAATAGCTAAGTCACTTGGTTAAGTTTACGTGATAGTGAGTAGAAGAGTCAGCATTCTGAGCACATGGAACCTACTCTAGAACTTGTCAATTTGTGCTTGATGTAGTTACAAAGCACAAACACAGTATCTCAGTGAATTTGACTCTTAAATTAGATAGAGAACTAGTCTTTGGATGCGATGAAGTTTACCAGACAAAGAAGGTAAATCTCTGCTCCTACAGTATCAGGGCGAAGGAGGCAGAGTTCAAGGCCAGCTGTGTGCTAATTTTAGAATCGCAGAGCCTGGAACATGAACCAACCAAAGCATGCTAACTCTGTGTGGGAACATGCCTTCCCACTGCTTCCAATAGGGTGGAAGCTGGCAGGTCGGAGTGGACAAGACTTCCTCCCAAACATTTGTTTATTATTCTTTACAATCTTTGTTCTTAGAGGAAAATATGAGATTGGCAATAATTTTGGAACGGTGTGTTTATTTGCTTGTTTATTTATTTTAAATCCTCTTTATTTTTTTTCCACATTAAAAATTAAAGCATCCTCATTGAAGAAAATGTTCAGTCATCCAGAAATGAATACAGGTAAAGTGAATGTCCCTCATCCCTCCATCCCCAGCCCCTCATCATTTCCCCTCTGACTCTGTGGCTCTTCTAACCCACTTGCAGAGGTAACCAAGGAGTTCATTTGGTGTGTGTCTTCCTAAACATTTGTGTGTGTGTGCGCACATAGAAAGAGAGTAGAGTATCTTAAAAGAAAAATCCATTGCTGTTCGTTCTTGTTCATTCTGGAGGTGATCAATGCTTTCAGCTACTATGCTAGTACATCTCAGAAGGATTCAAGGTATGTGTGGGGGGATGCTAACTGAATACTGTGGCTCATGCCTGTAATCGCAGTGATTTGAGAGGTTAAGCAGGAGGATCACAAGTTCAAGGTCAGTCTCAGCAACTCTTGGAGGCCCTAAGCTTCTTAGAGAGACCCTGTCTCAAAATAAAAAATTAAAAAGGACTGGGGATGTGGCTCAGTGGTAAATTACCCTTGGGTTTCATCCCCAGTACAAAAAACACATAACAAAAAGAGATGGGTTTATGCTTGGGATTGGGATTCCCTGTTTGTGCCCCTGGATTGTCTTGACACTTCAATACCAATTTGAATTAATTTCAGTTTACATAAACGCATGTGGCTAGTGGCTACGTTGGACAGCAAGGTCTAGGAGGGACCTGACAAGGAGAACCATGGCCCCAGGCCTCTTCCACCTGCTATCCTTTCCAGTGTTCCATCTCTGATCCATGGGACAACTTGGACTTTGCAGATGACAACCGTTAGATATGGGCACACTCCTTGGAGGTCAAGAGAGAGGGGACACTAGCATCTTGAAGTAAATAAAAACTTTCTGTACCACTGATTGGGAAGTTGACTGAGTGTCTCTTTGTTTGTATACGGACAATCACAGGGCCAAATTCTGTGCGATAGTCATGTGTTGTTCCAAAAAAGGAAATCCCCTGCCTCTGTATCTCAGGCCGACTTACTGGTCTCACCCTAAATGACTCAGGGACATTTGATTCTTGTCCATTCCTGGCACCTAAAATGGAGCAGCTGGTTATCATTTCTCTTTTTGCTCTTTCCTTCCTTCCCACTGTGCTAGGGTTTGAACCCAGGGCCTGGTGCATGCCAAGCATGCCCTCTACCACCGAGCCACATCTCCAAGTCCCCAGTTCTCTTTATGGATTATATTTAAAAAAAAAAAAAAAAAGGTTTCAATCTCTATATTTGTTTTGTTTTGCTTTTTTTTTGAACCAGGGATTGAACTCAGGGGCACTCGGCCACTGATCCACATCCCCAGTCCTATTTTGTATTTTATTTAGAGATAGGGTCTCACCGAGTTGCTTAGTGCCTTGCCCTTGCTGAGGTTGGCTTTGAACTCGCGATCCTCCTGCCTCAGTCTCCCGAGCAGCTGGGATTACAGGTGTGTGCCACCACACCTGGCTTCTATATTTGTTTTTTTAGTTTTTTATAGAAGGTCCTTGGTAATCATAATCCTCCCTAAAGAGCACTCTTTGTCCCAAAGGCCAGGGAGTAAATGTCTGGAAAGCCTGAAGATGATTTTGTGGGGAGTCAAGAGGTACCAAACAGCCTGTTCTTGGAACCAAAATGGTATGATGTGTAACTGGCACCCTCACATCCAAATCTGTGTACATCTCATTTTCTTCCACCTCTTCTCAAACCTTTGTGTGGCCAGAGGATACTAACTTGTTTAGAATCTTCTTGAAACTTCCAGGCATCCTCGAGGCAGCAAACACATTTGAAGGTAGTAGGTACATGTGGATCTTCCTTTGTTTCCCAAATGGAAATGAAAACTGAAAAAAAACCTAATTTTTTAAATTAAAAAATAATTTAACTCATTATTTAAAAATAAAATAATAGGCTGGGGTCCCTATATCCCCTTCAAGGGCATATCCCAATGATATGGAGTGTGATAACTCACTCCACTAGGTTCACCTCCTAAAAGTCCCACCACCTCCCAATAGCACGACAGGTGGGGACCAAGCCTTTCCCACTGACCTTTGGAGGACATTTGAGTGCCCTGCCTTGACACTTCAACCATTCTCCACTGGGAAGCTGTGCAACGGGTGTGACTCATTCCACCATTCTGACGATTGGGAGGGGCACAAATACAACTTGATTTCTACCACAATTTTCTGTCAGTTGGGTCAGACTCCCTCCAAGGTGTTCCCCTTAAGCCTTGGGGTTTTCATCTTTAAAATGAGAATTGCTGGGAAGATGATGAGATACATGTGGCAACATAAAGAGGGCCAAGGAAAGACGGATGCTTAGACAAGTGGCTGATGGGTAACTTAGCAAAACCCCATCTCAAAAAAAACAAAAAACAAAAACAAAAAACCACTCATTGGGATCTTTAGGTGACAGGTTTGGTGGTGTTTGCTTTCTTCTTTCTACTTTTGCTTTCTTTTTAAAATTTTTAAATTTTATATTTATTTATTTTATTTTATTTATTTCTGTGGGACTCTACCGCTGAGCTACCTCCCTAGCCCCTTTTATTTTTTATTTTGAAACAGATTCTGGCAAAATTGCTCAGGCTGGCCTCAAAGCTTGCTACAGGTATCCACACTCTGATACTCCAGGTCTGGTTCTAAGTCCAGAATTTGGATTATTAGTTCACTCAGGCAAAGCACTGGGGTAGGTATCAGTGTTGGGGAAGAGTCTCACATTATCAAAACTCACTACAGACTCAAGTATCAACCAGAACGCACTGTCATAAACAATAAGAACTATTGCTTGTCTTGTTGATTGGAAAATTTGTAGGGGAAATAAATTATAAGCTGAAGATCTCCGGGTGAACCACAAACAGCCAGGAGTTTGCTGGTGATCGTAGTTACTGTTATCTAACCCTGACAGGCAGCTCCGGCCGCTGTGGCTACGTGCTGCTGCATGGACATGGACGGGCTGGAACACAGGGCTCTGGACAGCCTTGTCTCTGCCTAGGGCCCCATGAGCCAAGCCGGCCCTTCAGCTCCGCTCTCCCTGTCTGCAGAGCTGGGCGGCGCTCAGTCCTGAATACATTAGCATTTCTCATTAGGGGGCAGCAGAGTTCCTCCTTCGGTCTCCTTAGGTAGGGCATTCATTCTATCAGAAGTCACTGGTCGTTGCTAACAAAAAGGTGCCATCAAAGAAGTTAAGAAAATACTGAATTATACAGGTTAAAACAAAACAAAACAAAACAAAACTGTCATGCTCCTCAGCATGAACGTGGGTACGTTAGCTGCTGGATTCCAGCGCGTTGCAAAACCGCACTCCCCAGACCTCTAATGAAGCAGAGGGACAGCCTTCCGCAAGCCACCTCACTTCTTTGCTCAGGTTCTCTGCAAAAGGAGGTAACATACCTCCCTCCCAGGGGTGCTCCGGGGAAGAAGTGAGTTAATAGATAAAAAGCGCTCAGAGCAGGGCCCGGCACAGGTGGAGCACTGTGTGTTTGCAACTGTCATTGGTAAACTGAATTTTAGACGACTTCCACGCCTGTTTATACTTTTACTGTATATATGTACAGTCATAGGTATGTGTGGTCCTTTCCTGTGCTTCCAAACTTTGGATAAATGGAATTATGCCGGACGCATCAGTTTGCAACTTACTTTCCTCTATAGTATAATGATTGTGAATAATATTGATATGTGTTTCATATTGATGTATTTCCAGTTTATTCATTTGTATTGCTATATAAGATTCCACTGAATAAATCACCACCACATAATTTTGTGTATTACGTCAAAATACATTCTGAAAAGGATCCCCCCCCCCCCGAAAAAAGTTTTTACTAAAAAAAAAAAAAAAAAAAAAAAAAAAAGACTATTCTCCTCCTGTTGGGCATGTAGGTTGTTTGTAGTCTTTGCTGTTATGAATAATTATTTTGAAAATATTCTTGTGCATGTCTCCTTATAGACTTTGCATTTTATCTGCCGGATGAATTCTCTGGGTTTTTTCCCAGTTGAATTCTCACACAGTAATCTTCTATTAAGTTCCTAGGCGGATCATACAGATTACATAGCACACTGAAAACAGGGCGCCTGACTCAGAAAAGGTGCCCTGCCATCCCGCACCCTCTTGTTCATCTTCCCAATCACAGCAGAAACCCCAAGGTGAAGAGGAAACGGGAAAACTCAGCAGGTTGTTCTTCTCCCTGGTCTCCTGACCTTGGGCAAGTTTTTGGTCTTTGGGCCACTCGCTTGCTCATTTGCAAAGTGAGCCATTATCCCCCAGGTCCTTCCCAGGCCTCTGTCTTCTGCCTCTGTAGTCTACAGGATCTGGAATGGTGTTGGGGCAGAGAAAGCACTCAGTAAATACTTGTTGATTGAAATGGGGCCAAGGTGACAAGAGGCACTTTAAAATAGCTGTTCCATGAGTGTCTGAACAGAGTGTTCCCATAGAGTGCAGGAGACAGAGACTCATATAAAGCTTTTGGGAAACCTTAAAACAGGGAAAGTCCCCCAAAGCAGACATTGGCTCAATTATCATAGGAGAAATATCAGGAAATTGCATAATTTTGTAGGAACCAGATTAAAAATGCTAGCGGAAGGGGACATTCCATCTTCAAGAGACACAAAGCAGGAGCCAGGAGCCAGTTGTTACTCAGAGCCAGTTGTTACATAGGAATTTGACGGTCTCTAAACATCCTCTCCCCCACGAATGGTTTGCTGTCTTTGAAGATTTTTAAAAACAAGGACAGAAGGTTATCACTTCCACCAGCAGACAAAATGTTCTAATGTCCCCATCTAAAAGCTTCTCCTTTGACCTAGAACTCTCCTCGAATTCTCCTCTACGACTGGTTGCGGCATCCTTTCCCGGGTTTTACCTCCTCACCCCTGAACAGAGCCCAGAGGGGTCATTTGGGAGAATAACGCATCCAGGTCTCCAGTGGACCATGAAGAAGCCTTCAAATGTAAAACCCAGCTCCTGCTGGGGGACGCGAAGTGGAACCGACACTCTGGAGGGGAAGCAAAGAAATACGAAAGAGAAGTGGATAAGGAGAGACAGAGTCAAATCCAGATATGGACATGATTCTACCAGAAAATAGAACATTCCCAACTGTGCCTGAGACTGCTGGTTGTCTCCTGACATCTATTCGGCCCTCCTGAAAAAAATTTAAGCTGGTGTGTCTTCATTGCTGTGACCAAAATACCTGACAAGAACATCTGAGAGGAGGAAAAGTTTATTCTGAACTCATGATTTCAGAAGTTGCCCGTGGTCAGCGGGCTCTATTGCTTGGCACTATAGGTGAGGTGGAGCATCATGGCCCCAGGGCCTGGTGGGGGAAAGTTGCTCAGGTCTTGGAGGCTAGGGAAGCAGAGAGAGAAGGTGAAGGGGCCACAGGGAAGATGAACCCTTCCAGGACACGCCCCAAGGGACCTACCTTCTTTAGCTGTGCCCCACCCTCAGATGGTTACCACCCAGTCCATTCACACCAGGATGGACTAATCAAGTCACAGCTCCCATAATCCAATCACTTCACCTATGAATATTCCTGTATTAACAAAGGAGCTTTTAGGGGACGCCTCATATCCAAACCATAACAACCAGGCTCACAGAAGTTCAGTCGAAAAATCAATTTTCCAACCTACTCTGCAATTAGGTGCTGCTATGTGACTAGGGTCTGACCAGTGGAATTGGGGTAAAAATGATGTGTGTGAATTTCTAGCCCTGAAAAGGAAGCAGCTGTGTTCTGCTGCCTTCTTCCTGCCTTATGGCTGGAATGTAGATCTTCTGGTGGCAGCTCCAGCATCTCCCTTGAGTCATGTTACAAATTGAGCTGTGTCCCCACCAAACAAATGTTGAAGCTCAAATACCCAATGTGCCTGTGTTTGGAAATAGGGGCTAGAAGGAGGGGGATTAAGATGAGGTCCTAAGGGCAGAGTCCTAATCCCATAGGACCGGTGTCCTTTCAGAAGAGGAGCTGGCCCCAGGTTTGTGCTCCTCTGTGTGCACAAGTGAGAAGGCAGGTGTCTGCAAGGCAGGAAGACAGGCCTCAGCAGGAAGCAGCCTGCCGGCATCTCAGTTTGAACTTCTAGCCTCCAGAACTGTGACAAAATGAGTTTCCGTTTAAGCCACCAGGTCTGTGGCACTCTGTCCTGGCAGCCTGATTGACACAGGCTGAAGATGTGATGACAAGACAATGAAATTAGAAAGACCCTGGCTTCATGAAGTTGCCATGGGAGCCCTGCACCACCTTCCTGAGCCTCTACATGACAGCACCCACACTTCTACTAAGTCGCTGTTATTTGGGGGTCTTTACTAAAGCATCCAATATAATCCAGCAACCCTCCTGGGTAAAGGAGGCTTGGTGGTTGTTAGGGTTTGGATGTAAGATGTCTCCAGGAAAAGCCCATGTGTTAGGCAATGCAGCAAAGTTCAGAGGTGAAATGATTAGATTATGAGAGCTGTGACCTCATCAGAGGATCAGTCCAGGTGGTGGATTTCTAATTCAAATGGACCACTGGGTGATAACTGTAGGCAGGTGGGGCATGGCTGGAGGAAGTAGGTCATTGCGGGTGTGGACTAGGACTATATATGGTCCCTGGCTTTTCTCTCTCTCTCTCTCTTTGCTTTCCAGCTTTCTTTTACTATGTCCTTCTTCTACCTTATCTTGAACCCACAGAAATGGAGCCAGCTGACCCTGGACTGCACCTGTGAAACTGTGAGTCCAAAATGTACTTTCCCTTCTCTAAATTGATCAGGTATTTTGGTTACGGCAACAAAACTATGACTAACACAGTGGTCAAAGGGAAACATCCCTTGATTATATGTTTGTAACTAGTTGTAGTGTTTAACAATATGGAAATATCAGTTAATAATTTGTCCATAATGGAGTAAATTATTTTCAAACATTCCTTTTTTTGTCTTGCAACCCAATCTAGACCCCTAACTAGATATTTATTACACAAACAACTATTTGGACTGAGATGATGTCCACTAAAAACATCCTTTCCAAACTGGTATACTACAGGGATGTTCTGGTACTTTCTGTAGCTATCTGCTCTTTCAGCTTCCATTTGATTGAAAAGAAGATGGCACTTGTGATTCAGAAGGTCTGACTGAAATAGGACAAATGCTATAGTTTGATCTGAAACCTTTCTTTTTGGTACTGGGGATTGAACTCAGGGGCACTTGACCACTGAGCCCATCCCCAGCCCTATTTCGTCTTTTATTTAGAGGCAGGGTTTCACTGAGTTGCTTAAGGGCTCACTTTTGCTGAGGCTGGCTTTGAACTCGCCATCTTCCTGCCATGCCTGGGATTAGAGGCATGCATCGCTGCTCCTGGCTGGTAGTGAAACCTTGAAGAGGTACCGCCTAGAATGGAAAGAAGTTAGGTCACTGCAGAGGGGTGTGCCCGTGAAGGGGGTATAATGACCTTGGGCATTTCTTCTGTTTCTTTTTCATTTCCTAGCATGTGCTCCTACTATAACCTACTGTGCGGCCACAGGCCTAAAACAGCAGGGCCAACCAACCATGGACTGAAACCATGAGCCAAAATAAACCTTCCTTCTTTCTAGGTTGAACACCTCAGGGATTTTGTCATAGAAATGGAAAGCTGACAAACACAGGTAACCATGGTGTTTGTGATGCTTCTGATCTGTAGCCTCACACACCCTTAATTAATCAAGCTGAGAGATGAAAATCACAATCTGTAAGTGTTACCAGAAACCTCAAAAAAGGATGTATGATGATGGAAAGGGTTTTGTGTTGAACTTAGATTCACGATACTGGTTAGTTAATGGTAATAAAGAACTCAGGGTTTAAATCAGTTCCTCTCTTCAGTTAGACTATGTAGAAACAGATGCTAAAATTTATCCTTAAAATATCTTAAAAGCAACAAATTTAACATTATTGAAATAACTTTTCAAAGTTGATAGAAGGGATATGTTGAGATAATTTATGTTTGGGTGTATGGAAACCCTCCCTATATCACAAATCTGAAAGATGGCCTGGTGGCTGTTGGATATTTACACAGTGCACATGTGTGTATATACAACACGCTTACGGGCTCTCTACGCCATTTGTCTTCCACCGCTCAAAAGTCCTCTTCAGAACTGGGGCTACCTCTGCGTTTGCTTATTTCCTGTGACATTTGCTATTTCTCTTCATCTGGCCCAGTTCCTTTCCTCCTGGTTTACAATAACCATTCCACCCGTTGAAGACGTATGGCTAGCCACCCGCTCTGACTCTTAATAGTGCTCTTAAAATGAATGGAAGTCTTTGCTAAGAATTTTAAGGATTCACAAAATCAAATATAAACTTTCCATTTGTCAGTCAGAGAGTGTGGGAAGCTGACCTCTGAAATACGGGCTCCATCTTCTTCCTCCATCTTAAAGAAGTTCCCTTTTTCCTTTTTTTTTTTTTTTTTTTTTTTTTTTTTTTTTATCTTGAGATAGGTTCTCACCAAGTTGCTGAGGTTGGCCTTGACTTCCAGATCCTCCTGTCTCAGCCTCCTGAGTAGCTGGGGTCCCAGGTGTGCACCATCGTGCCTGCTTGTGCCTCAGTTTCCAACTGACTGCCAGGCATTGTGTTTGAAGGACAGCAGTGACTGAGATAAATGGTATTCACGCTCCCTCCTCTACCCGTCCATTACTGTGAAGGAGTTGAGCTAGATTTGGGTTTTGCTCTCGCTGTCGTGACCTCCTGAGCACACTAGACTTTTAGTTCCTCTGGTGTTTTGTCTTCAGCCTTTACTTAGTGGGAGGCCCTGGATGCTCAGGCAATTTTTTCTGTGACCCCTCTACCCTCTGGTGCCAGCTACCCCTGTTTGTGCCATAGAGAGTTTCTCATTCCCTATTCCTGTCCGATTTGTTTCCTTCTTCTTTCTTTCTTTCTTTTAAACTGGGGATTGAACCCAAGGATGCTTTCTCACCACTGAGTTATATCCCCAGCTCTTTTTATTTTTTATTTTGAGACAGGGTTTCACTAAATTGCTTAGCGTCTCACTAAGTTGCTGAAGCTGGCCTCAAACTTTCGATCCTCCTGCCTCAGCCTCCAGAGTTGCAGGGATTACAGGTGTGTGCCATGGTGCCCAACTGTTGCTTGTTTCTTGATGCCAGGTTCCTGAATGGGTGACAGTGGGCGAGTCTTCAATTCCCCTGGTTTAGCCTCAGTCTCAGGCAGCAACTGTGTGCCTTGGTCTTGAAATTAGGGCTTCTCTCCTCATGGCCCATGACCCAAAATTCTATCTCACATGATGTGTGCTCCTGGGCAGGAGAGGGTCCCCTGTACCCGCCCCAGTGGCAGCAGCCCTCTACTTTGCATTGGTGCAGGATGCTGGGCCCAGGTTGTTCTCTTGCCCCACCTCTCAGGAGGATGGTTTTGCTTCCATCTTCCCCCAGAAGCTGTGGATCTTCTCCTCATTCCTGGGGGAAAGGAAGAAGGCTTATATACTGTCACCCCAGAGGCAGATGGGGTTTCCCTCTACCCCAGGGGCTCTTGAGGATAGAAGTGTTGGCTGCACATCCCCCAGCTCGTGAAATCATCTGGTTCTCTGGTGGAAGGACACCCCTTCCTTCAGGCCAGGGCCCTGAGGGGTGCTGTCTCCACTCTCCTGTCCCGTCTTCAATCTTCAGTCTGTGTCAGAAGCCCAGGGAGAAGACTTGAGAGTGAGCATTCCCGTGTCTGTAGCTCACGGTGTTCCAGGGCACAGGAGGTCTTCAGGAACATCTGCAGGATCTCAGCTCCTGTCTCCTTGCTGCATCAGCCACCATCATTCCTCTGGTGCATTGTCGAGACTGAAACACCCTCTGGAACGCCTTTCTCCTGGTGGAGTCTTGTCACTTTTTGAAATTTAGTTTATTAGGTGGTCTTAAGACCTCAGTTCTCTGATGGGTGTAAGACACGTAATGATTGTGTGGTCCAATACAGAATCCCTGCTTCTGCCCTCACTTGCCATGCAATCTTTCCCCAATGCTGGCTGGACTGATCTTTTTAAAACTCACATCAGATCATGACATTACTTTGCGCCAAACCTTCCCACCATTCTCTAACATCAGAATCAAAGTCTCTTAAATGCCCGACAAGGCTTCACGTCACCTGCTCTCCCCGGGCTTCCGCTGCTCGGCTTGCCTGTTGTACCTTGCCCATGTCAGGCACCGTCCCACCTTACCACTTTGGAGTGGCTGCTCCCTCTCTATAGAACTCTCTTTCTCCCGGGTATCTGCATGATTATCCCTTTCGTCCCCCTTCAAGTCTATGCTCAAAGGACTCTCCTGACCATGCTATTCCTATTGCTACTCACCCCTACCTATAATTCTAGTGCTGCTTTTTCGTGTTCCTATCCTATTTATCACTTTCTAACATACTACATAACCTACTCATGACTGTTGTTGTTATTGTGGTACTGGGGATTGAACCCAGGCTTCACACATGATATGCAAATACTCTTCCATTGAGCCACTTCCCCAGTCTTTTTTATTTCTATCTTAAGACAGGCTCTTGCCAAATTGCCCAGGTTGGCCTCCAACTTGTGATCCTTCTGCCTCAGCCTCCTGGAAAGCTGGGATTATAGGTGTGGGCCACTATGGCCGGCTCCTAGTTTACTTCTTTATGAAGTCTTTTTGCTTCTTTTCTGTCTCTCTCTGTTGGACTGCGAACTTCAGAAGAATTCTTCCCTGTTGAATAAATGAATAAATGCTGATGGCAGTGTTATTTGTGGCTTGGCTTGCTAAAAGTGATCTATCTGCCCATCCCTCACTGGGACAGTGGCAAGTAAATGCCAAGGTTGTGCCTCATGAGATCTGTCATGTAATACAATATGCAAAAACTGAAATCCACATGCATAAAAGAAATGTGTTCATTTTGCAAGCACACATATAAGCAAAGATATGTGATAAATGTAGTAGAAAGGATGGTGGCAGGAAGGGGCCATAGGAATGTGGAAGGGAGATAAAAGGAAAGAAAGAAAGAAAGAAGAAAGAAAAATGGAAGAAAGAAAGAGACTTCCCAAGGACAATTAAAATAATGCATCATGAGCTGAGAATGTAAAATAATTTAACGTTAGACATGAGAGGTTTGAAAAATGCCCTTCAGAATTTTTACTAACTTAAATTGCTCTTCCCTCGGTGAGTCAGAACAAGGGTTTCCTGTGGTTTTACTCCCTCAGGTGGGGTGCCTGTTGTGTAGACCATGTAAATTATATAGGAGTGAGAGTAAGAGGTCAGGACTGCCAGGCTCTGGCCTGAGAGAGGCCACATTGTGCTGTCTGGAGTGACTGCTGGTCATGCTTCACAGCTGCCCAGTCCCGTCCCTCCCTTCCAACAGGTAGGATTTTTTTGTCTCCAGTTTAAACTCTGCTTTTCCTCCTTCTTCCATCTTCTACCAATAACCTGTTTTCAACCCAAGATAGAATTCTCACTCAACTTTCTACTTTTTTTTTTTTTTTTTTGGTGCTGGGGATTGAACTCAGGGGCATTTAACCACTGAGCTACATCCCCAGCCCTTTTTAGTATTTTATTTAGAGACAGGGTCTCACTAAGTTGCTTAGGGCCTTCCTGAGTTACCAAGGCTGGCTTTGAACTCCTGATCCTCCAGCCTCAGCCTCCTGAGCCCCTGGGATTGTAGGCATCCACCACCACCCCCAGCTCACTCAACTTTCTTTTTGCTGCTCAAGATCAATTATGCACTCTGAGAGCTTATGTAAATACCAACACACATGAAGCAAAGAAAACACCAAATAAAACAAATCTGAGTAAAGAGGCCCCAAGCAAATGGGCCCTGTCCTGTGTGGTTCATGTATTCTGGAGCCTTCCTGGAATCCAGCTTCACATTTCTTTGAGCAAGAGACACACAAGTATTCATTATGAAACTCTCCTGTCTGAAAGGGACACGCAATAACACTGTACAGGTCTTTACCTCATCCAGTGCCCTGGGTGTGTTTTACATTATTTTTTAATACCTCAAACCCTAAAAGAAATGATTAATCACCTTTCATAAAGAGATGCACAGGGAAGGGTGGGGAGAGGATGGTGCTTCAGCTGCTTTGGAAGGAGGGGCCTGGCTGGGGCTGGTCCTCACCTTACCTCCTGCCAGCTGAGGAGAAGGGAGATGGGGCTGTGCCTGCTAGGGTTGGAGCATGTCCCCCAGAGGTTCATGTGTTGAAAGCTCAGTCCTCAGTGCAGTGATATTATGAGGCAGAGGGACCTTTAAGAGGTGTGGGGTCTGGTGGGAGGTCATGACTGGCCCCTCCCCAGTTTCTCTCAGCTCTGTCTGGCCAGGAGATCGCTCTCATCCCTATGCTTCTGCACTCACCAGAAACAAGATGATGCAATCACCATGCCCTTGAGGAACTGAGAACTAAATAAACCTCTTCTGTATAAGCACCCAGCCTCAGGTGTGTCGTTATAGTAACAGAAAACTGACTAGCACTGTGCTTTTCAATAGAAATACCCAAAAAGGTCCCTGAGGAATACTCCAGCAGAGGAGGAAACTGATGTTAGAATTGAATCAAAGGTCTTTGAAGATGAAGCTAGCAAAGGACATGCATGGGTTCAAGATGAAGGGCATCAGCGCATCTCCACATGTTTACAGAGCAAGTATTCTTGGGGTTTCAGAATAGATGAACTAGAATCATATGGATTCCATTTGCCTAGCAACTCAGATGTCTTTCACAAGGAGGGGGAGACTGATTTGAATACATACACTGGAGGTTACCCTTAGTCCCTAAACCCTCCAAACATCTTTTAAGCTATTTTGCTGATCTCAAAAATAAAGTTAATTTCTAGACAGGAATATGTTCCTAGCTTGAGTAATAAATAGTAGGATTTTCACCCTCTTAGGTAAATTTTTCTGAAGGTAGCAGGCCTGGCCAAGGCTCCAGATACCTGCAGCCTGGGGAGGACTTCTAGGAACTGTAGGTCATTACTGGCAGTTCCTTCTTCCTACTCTCATGAGCTTTTCACTCTTCTCTTGTTCTCTAGTAAGTTTGCTACATGTGCAGCTTACCACAGAGGAAAAATTCCTGAAGAGAAGAGGCAAGTAGAGAAGTTATTCATTTGTTCAAAACCATTTTTTCATGCATTTATTTATTTATTTATACAACAAATATTTATCAAACATTTGCTATATGCCAGACACTTGACTGGGTGCTGCTCATTGCATCTTCAGGGTGATAGAGACTGTATTAGTTTACTAGGGCTGCTGTAACAAAATACCACAAAATGAGTGGTTTAAACAACAGATGTGCATTGTCTCAGGGTTCTGGAGATCAGAAGTCCAAAATCAAGGTATTGGCAGGGTTGATTCTTTCTGAGGGATGTAAGAGAATCTCCATTACTCTTTCCTAGCTGCTGGTGGTTTGCTGGCAGTCTTTGGCATTCTTTGGTGTACAGAAACATCACCCTGATCTCTGCTTCATCTTTACATGATATTCTCCCTGTGTGTGAGCCTGTCTCTGAATTTCCTGTTTCAGTAAGGACACCAGTCACAGTGAAATGAAGGTCCACTTAATGGCTTACTTTGAACTTTACTACCTCCACATAGACTCTACGTGGTCTTAAACTTACCATGGCTCTACTCAGGATTTTTGACTGTACGGGGATGCCAACATGATTTCCTTTCAATAGCAAAGTATTCAAATTTTGAATTTTGATCTTTCTCCAGGCTAGTGAGGTGTAGTTGAACACTCACTCATGATGTTGGGCGGTGGCAGCCACACAATCATGAGGGGAACCACCAGAACCCCATGATGCCTGGGTGGCTCGCTAGGATGTTTGGTAGGTTAGGTGTATTCAATGCACTTTTTTTTTCCCTACAATATTTTCAACTTCTGATGGATTTACTAGGATGTAACCCCATCGAAAGTCAAGAAGCACGTGTATCTCCAACTAAGGTCACATTCTGAGGTTGGTGGGTTAGGATTTCAGCAAATGAGCGTGGAGGGCACACAGTTCAATCCGTAACATGGACCAAACCATTATCAGACTGGCTGCTTTTCCTTTCACCCTTCCCTTTGAACTGCAGGAGTATAACTTCTCTGCACAGCTCTGTTTTCCCAAACTTTAGAGCCACGAATTCCCAGCAATGCTGCAAGAAATAGAAAGTCTATCCAGGAGTTGTAGGTGGACCTAGAGATCCTTTTAGTAAAAGAATCTACTCCTAATTTGATTCAGAAAATTATCTGGGTGCATGAAGTCCCCAATCCTTTTTTAAGACTAAGGTAGAAGCATGTACTTGAGGGGGAAGTGTTGCTTCAAGTGCCGAAGGCTCACATCATTTTTGTTTTTGTTTTTTGCATTATGTAAAATATGATTTGAATTTCATTCTCTTTCTCTATAACCAACAAATTATAATATTTTTTCCAGGGGGAACAAAGGTGAGTTGAACAAAATTAATGTTACCAACTGGCAGGAAAAATATTCTAAAACTATAATTTTTAGATTTCTTTAGCCAGTGTTAAACATTTGTATCCTATTCACAGAATCAGGGAATCAGAGAACTTCAGAGCTGAAAATGTTTTTGGAAATCAACTCGTGAAAGCCTTGCATCGAACTCAGGAAGCAGTTAGCCAGGAGCGAAGATGTGTTCAAGGTGCTGGCCATGCTGACAAGTCCCAGGGCCCAGTGCGCTGAGCTCTCTCTGTAGATTGTCTTGTTTTCCCATGTGGCTGGTAAGCTGAGAGGGAAACACAGGGACTCATCATCACCATGTGACAGTGGGTTCCTGGTGCAGGTGGGGTATGCAGTCAGGCCTCCTGGCCCAGTGTCTTTCCACTGTCCCACCTGGCTTTTCGACTTGCCTGACCCCTAGCCCCGCCATGCATGCACTGCTGGAACAATCTCTGTGAAGTGCAAAGCTGATCAGAACCTTTTCTTCCCCTTTTTACAAACCTGTGATCATTTTCTCTTGCCTACCAAGGTCAGTATTCGATACCAAATTTCTCACTTGCTGTTGAATGTCCATGACAAAAAAATTCTACTTTAGTTTCTTACAGTGCCCTTACCTCTGCTAAAGCTTTTCAGCCAAACTCAGCCATGAGCTTATCTCTGAAAGAAGCCTGTCTCTGTGCTTTGTAGATGCTATTCCCTCGACCTGGAGATCTATTCTGTCATTTTCCTTTAGAACGGTCTCAAGATTCCTCTTTGCATCTTTCCTTTTTCTGTAACAGACATTTTCTTAGAGGCTGCCAACTTCCTGTCAATGTCTGCTCTCCCTTTTGTCTTCCAGAAATAGAATCTCTGAATTTCAGGCACAGAGATCCTTGGAGTGAAGACATTTCCGGCTTCTATCATGACTTGGTATGGCCACGTGGTTAGTTCCCATCAAGGTCTGTGAGCAGAAGTAATGTTTATGGTGACAGGGTCATACATGAGGGGGGAAGATGCCGCCTGCTCTTTCTTCTCTTCCCTCTGGATGGCATGCAGACTGAGAGGATGTGCCGGGGAGCGCTGTGGTCTTCAGTCATGCAAACAGGCCTGGGGCAGCAGAGCCCAGTTAGGAGGAGCTGGGGTGCCACATAATGGATCTCTCAGATTGACTGGGACTGGCTGTGTGCAGACCATTATGTGTGAGAAAAAATGATTTCTATCTTGTTTAAACCACTGTTTGGTTTTGGTCACTCCTGGCTCTCTACAGCAGCTGACCTGTATCCTTACAAATGCATTCTTGTTTCTTTAACCACCTGCAAACCTTCAGATTTTTCTGAAGGCATTTCTTAAATTTACCATGTAGCAGGATAAATATGGGGTGTTAAGTTAGACAGCGCTGGCTTTGAAGTCCAGCTCTGCCACCTCTTACCTGGGCAACTCGGAGCTCCTTTCTCAGTCCCTCCGAGCATCAGCTTCCTTACCTGTGAACACTGGGGCAGTCATACATGGGGTAATTTTCCACTCCTCTGAACTGTCTCCTGATGATTTTTATCAGGCTGTAGGGACCACGTGAGTCACTAGGAAAATACCGACCACAGAAACCAACATGCTCACATCTGCTACTCAGGCACCATCTCCCACAGAGCAAGCTGGAAATGCTGACACATCTCCAGCTCTCCCTGTGCTACAATTTGGGCAGCCATGACCCCTCTGATTTTGGATGCAAGGCTGTGAGTCACCCTTCCCTAGTCTAATTCCCTTCAAAAAGAGATTATTGGAATTCCAACTTCCTGGCTCATGCTTAGCGTTACAAGGCACTCCGAGGGTCGAGGGCTGTGTGGTCCAATCTTCCTTACAAAATTTCTGGGGCCCTGCTAAGGACTTCCCTCCACTGCCACCCTCACTAAGGGACATCTGGCCTCTGTTGAATGTCTCCACTTTGTCACAGGGCAGCCTATTCTGTTTTGGTTTGGCTTTTTTTTTTTTTTTTTTCATCACAATCTTTATAAAGTCATTCCCAACTTTTTTAAATTCTCTCATTTCTGGAAGGCCCACCACTTAGGAATTTTAACTCCCAACACAGGATGGGATAATTGAGGGGCTGTGTTCTTCAGAGAGCTAATCTATTTCCTTAAATATATCCTCAAAGACGTCAGTTTGCGGGGACTTGAGGCAATCCCTCTTCTGCTGCTGCTATTTCCATGTGACTAGTGATTTCCATATGTTTTTAGTTAAGCACCTGCATCAGTAAATAATTTTCAGCATGCATCTCTCAGCATATGTATTTTTATTTATGTAATTGTATATGTACTCTATATACATGTTAACATTATAAAACGAGTGAAATACAAAATAGGTGAAATAAAAAATGTGTGAGTGGGAGTTCAAATATTTCTGAATAGAATCATCTTGCACATCCCTTGGACTGCACACATCTGTCTTTGAAAACCATTGACCTCTGGAGTATTTTCCTCACAGCATGGAGGCTCCTTATGTCTTTTGTTCGCTGCTGTACTCTACTGCTTCTAACAGTGCCTGTCACACTGGACACTTCTAGGAAATGTTTTTTGCATCATAGAATGATTCCCAGTCATAGCATTCCTATTCTCAAATAATATTACTATGCTATTTATAGCATAGGCTCCTTGTTTCCAACTGTCTACCAGACAGCTTCAACTGGATCTCCTTAGCCATTTCAAACAACACCCACGAAGATCAACTCTATACTATCACCATTTGCTTGTCTTTCCCCTTTTTCTCTCTCTCTCTTTTGTGGTTCTGAGGGTTGAACCCAGGATTCATGAATGCTAGGCAAGTGCTCTATTGCTGAGCGATATCCCCAGCCCTCTTTAAGATATTTTCTGGGACAGGTTCTTGCCCAGTTGCCCAGGCTGGCCTCAAACTTGGAATCCTCCTTCCTCAGCCTCTAGGGTAGCTGTGCACCATGGGCGACATTTGGTTTTCTCTGCGAGGTTCATGCCTGCCATTGTCTGGCTAAACTGGTAGGTGCCAACCACACAATCAGGCTGATCAATCATACTCTATTTATTTAATCTTTATTTTTTTGAGACAGGGTCTTGCTAAGTTGCCCAGGCTGGCCTTGAATTCATGATCTTCCTGCCTCAGCCTCCAGTGTAGGTGGAATGACAGGCCAGCTCTGATCTCACTTTTCATTAAGCATCCTGTATCTCAGGGGCCACTCTTCACTGCCTGGCAATTTCGACATATCTGCCATCCAACCTCTTTTCCTGTCCTGTGACTATGACATACCTTCTCCTCTCTTCTCAAAATTTCGACATGCTTCTACTTCCTCACTCTCACTGAAGATTTATAAGACACCAGGAGAGGATTCCTGTTGATGGGACCACTCTTTTTTTGTTTTGCTTTTTTGTTTTTTTCTTGGTACTGGGGATTGAACCCAGCGGCACTCCACCACTGAACCACATCCCCAGCCCTATTTTGTATTTTATTTAGAGACAGGGTCTCACTGAGTTGCTTAGGGCCTCGCTAAGTTGCTGAAGCTGGCTTTGAACTCATGATCTTCCTGCCTCAGCCTCCCAAGGGCTGGGATTGCAGGCGTGCACCACCGTGCCTGGCATGATGGGACCAAATCTACCACACTTGAAGCAGTTGAGCTCCTATTCCACATTTCCACTGTGAGTAGTACAGTCCCTGTTCCCCAGAGTAGCACTCCCCTTCCATTTTCCATTCCTCTGCTCACCCAAGCCTATTTTTTTTCCAGCATTGGGGACTGAACTGAAGGGTGCTTTACAGTTGAGCTACATCCCCAGCCTTTTTAATTTTTTTTTTTATTTTGAGGCATGGTCCTGCTAAGTTGCCTAGACTGACCTGGAGCTCTCGATCCTCCCGCCTCAGCCTCCAGAGTAGCTGGGATTATGGGCATCTGCCACTGTGCCTGGCTCATTCACAGCTTTGACTCCTACAATTCACCCACTTTGTCCTACATCACTAATGTCCCCCTTTCTACTGATTAATTCCCACCTGCACAAAAACAGGCTTTAAAAAGAACACAAAATAAAACCCCCATGGCCTCTAGCCCCTAGCTCTCAGCTCTCTCCTGGTGCTCCTTCAGAGCCAAGATCTTTGAAGGAGTCCTCTCTAGTCTACCATCACTTTCTTGCTTCCCATTCTTTCTTGTGTTTTGTCAGCACCCCTTGACCAGCAGGGCTCTGGTCACGGTGGCCTGTGATAGCCATCTAACTAGGTCCATTCTCTGCTCTTGCTTTTCCAGACCTCTCAGCAGCCTGCCACACAAAAGGTCACTTCCTCCTTCTCTAGACAATGTCTTCACTCGGTGTCCAGACTCATTCTTTTGATTACACTATCAAGTGGCCTCCACTTGATTGCCTTTCCCTCTCTTTTAAGCCTGAATGCAGTTGGGTAAGAACAGATGAAACATTTGCTCTCAAGAAGCAACGGGGATCCAGGTATGGTGGCATATGCCTGTAATCCCAGTGACTCAGGAGGTTGAGGCAGGAGGACTGCAAGTTTGAGGCCAGCCTCAGCAACTCAGGAAGGCCCTAAGCAACTTCATGAGATTCTCTCTCAAAATAAAAAATAAAAAGGCTGGGATGTAACTCAGTGGTAAAGAGCCCCTGGGTTCAATCCTCACTAAAATGAAAAAAAAAAAAAAAAAAAAAGAAAGAAAAGAAAGAGCAAAGAGGAGGCAGGGTGCACACCTGTTATCCCAACTACTCAGGAGGCTGAGGCAGGAGGAACGCAAATTCAGGCCAACCTCTGCAATCTAATGAGATCCCATCTCAAAATAAATTTAAAATGGCTGGGAATGTGACTCAGTGTGGGAATGTGACTCAGTGTGGGAATGTGA
>JAJEJO010005770.1:0-117544 GCA_020662805.1 Glaucomys volans | reverse complement strand
TGGGAATGTGACTCAGTGTGGGAATGTGACTCAGTGTGGGAATGTGACTAGAGCGCTTGCCTAGCATGTAGGAGGCCCTGGGTTCGATCCCCAGGACTGCAAAAGCAAACAAACAAAAAGCAAAGAAGAAAGAAACAAAGGGAGACAATGACACAGGATGCTAAGTGCAATGGAATCCAATAATTGAGGGAGGTAATTTGAGGCTCAGTATGTGGGAGTTGCCATATTGAATAGGATATCAGGGTTGGCCCCAAGGTAGTGCCATTTGAGTTAAAACTCGGAGGGAGGAATGAGCCACATGCACTTTGGGGTATGAGCAGAAACTAGATCCCATTTATGTTTTAAATCCCAGCACCCAGCACCGTGGCCAACTCCTAACCCAGCAGGCCTTCAAAGACATTGAATAAATGTGTGAATTGAATTGTCCAGTTAAGAAGCTAGAGCTTCTGAAGTCAGGACTCTGCTTTTCTAGGGCCAGATTTTGCGGGGTTTTGTTTCTAGTGTGGCAACTTTGTTTTCTGGTTTTGCTAATTGCATGGCCCTGGGGCTACATCCTGACACAATGTGGGTGTTTGCGCAGGAGTCAGCACAATCAATGTCTGATGGTGAAATTTTCATTTAAGTCACCATTGGACATATGAAACCTATTTTTCAAAATATAAGCAGAAACTCCATGTTTCTCCAAGGTGAGCTGCCTTAAGATAATCACACACCCAGGCCCCCAAGTACATCTTAGGATGCAGTCAAAGCACGTTGGGAACGTACATCAGGTCTCTGACCCCCCAAACCTGTCTTTCTGGTTCTAATTTGAAGATCAAAATATAAAGAACATTTAAAAATATCCAAAACCACATTTGGATAAGATCATTGAAAATGATAAATTAGCATGCAAATTTATTTATTTAGTTATTATTTATTTTTAAGAAAGAGACATGTACAGGGAGATATTGGAGGCGGGTAGATATTGGGTTCGTTCAACTCTGGAAAATTGGACTCCAGTTGTTGAAAGTCCTGGGGATAATATCCCCAAACGCTTGGCACTAAGCTGATCGTAGTGTGATGCTCAGGAAATATTAGTCCACACTTTTCCACAAATAATTCTCGTGACTGTTTGTCAGAGGTCTGAATGTTCTGGATCCAGGAGGCTTCTCGTGATGACAAGATCATTTTTCCCATCTGGAAACTGCAGGGCTGCAGTGTGACATTCATGGGCCTCTTCCTGCGTAACAATATCAATATGAACTTCCTTTTTGATATTGCTTTAATGATTTCAGCATTGTGTTTAATTTTTATTTTAGGAAAATTTTAATGGATTTTCATAGGCCATAAAAATTTCATATTTTTTTCAGACTGAGACAAAAATAAAAACATTTTTTAACATTGAAAGGTTTTTTTTTGGTCCTATTTTTAAAAGATATTAAAACATTTTCATGCGACCCTAAGGCATCGTGGGTCCTGGGCTTAGTGGATAATTGATGGCAAGAGAAACTGGAAAGTGAGGAGCGGAATCCAGCCACTTTAGAAGCTGTTTGAGAAAGGAGTCTTGCTTCTAAGGCGAAGGCTTCCCTGCCCCTAAATGGGTTTTCCTAGCTCCTTGGCCTTTCATTTTCCCTCAAAGGGCAAGTGAAGGGAGGGAAAATATAAGATTTGTCCCTTGCGATTAAAGGTAAATAAAACAGCAATCTGTGATTGGGTTGGTAATCTTCATCTAAATTGTGCAAGGAGGAAATTAAATATTCCCACCCAGGCACACCCAGGCCTGGCCTAAGACCTGTCCCTGGACCAGCGGTAATGAATGCACACAGCCCCCAGACTGTAGCACAAACCATTGGCACCCAGGCCCAGACTCGGGGGCCTCTAGGCAGATGATTAGGAGTCACTGCCCAGGAGGGCAAAGCCAAAATGACAGCCTCCATCTGCTCTGGGGGCAGGTGACCCTGCACTATTAGGGGACATCAGAGGGATTAATGGGCCACTGGTGGGCAACTTTTCCTGCAGTGCAAGTCTATCTTATGCATCTCTTGTGGACACTGTGCTGTCACAGGGATACAGAGCAGGAACCGATGCTGCTGGGACAGAACTAACAATGGGAACCTTCTTCTCAACCTTCCCACAGGTCTCTGGATGCCTCCTCTGCTTTTGTTTTTGTTGTGATGCTGGGGTTGAACCCAGGGCCCTGTGCATGTCATGCACATGCTTTACCACTGAGCTCCACCCTCATCTCCCTGGATTTCTCCTCTTTCCCTGGAGGATGAACCCTGGTGGCTAACATTCTTCCTCACTAAGCTATTTTCCCAATATCCTGGGGATACCATAGATGAGGAAATGAAGAAATATTCTCCTCTGCTATTGACTTTTAATTTCTTTGTTTTATTAACAGTTTATTGACAATAGGCATAATGCTCATTCATTTAATAAATATTTGTTGAGGACCTACTATGTACCAGACACTGTTCTAGGTTCTTGGAATATAGCTATGAAAAAATTAAGAATCCCACACTTGTGGAGCTGACTTTCTAGAGGGGGAAATAGATGGGAAATAATATCACAATATGAGTCTGTGGTCTCTAAGATGGCAATGATAGGGGACATGCTGTTATTCTATGTGCCTCTAAAGAAAGGAAGAAATACTGCTAATTAGTTGATGTTGATCATAGAATGCATCATGATTTCATGTATGCTAACATGTGCAAAAAATCATGCAACTTAGAATTGGTTACATGTGGGAAATAAATTACATATAATAGAAGGTGGTTATGAAAAAACAAAGAAGTCAAGGACGATTGGGAGGGGCATTGGTGACATTGAACAAAGACTTGAAGGAAATGGGGCCATTAATTTAATGATGACTTAAAAGAACAGCTTTATTGAAGTATAATTTACACATCATAAAATTCATCCTTTCAAGTGTATAACCCAGTGAATTTTAGTAAAGTTGTAGTTATGCAAACATTACCAACATCCAGTTTAGAACATTTTATTATGGCAGGGGACAGTTCACATGAGATTGTCTTTCTTAACAAATTCTTAAGTGTGCAGCTCAGTACTGTTAACCGGAGGTACCATGCTGCCCAGCAGATCTCTAGAAATGAATCATCTGGTGTAGCAAAAACTTTATACTCTCTGGTTTTACACTGGCCCCTTCTCCAGCCCCCGACAACTACCATCGCTCTGCTTCTGTGTTAACTTCAATAGTTCATGTGAGATCACATGGTGTTTGTTCTTTGGTGCTAGCTTCTTTCACTTAGCATACTGCACTGTTCTCTGGGTTCATCCATGTTTTCACAAATGGCAGAATTTCCTTTTTTTAAAATGACTGACTAGTATTCCATTGTATGTGAGTATCACATTCTCTGTGTTCATCCATCCATTGATGACCGTTTAGGTTGTTTTTACTTCTTACCTGTTTGAATTATATGCAAAGAACCCTGGAATAATAATCTCCCTTCCACATTCTGATTTTTCCAATTCTTTGTAATAAATATGCAGAAGTAGGATTGCTGGATTATGTTGCATATCTATTTTTAATATTTTGATGAACCTCTGTGTTGGTTTCTATAGCATCCGTACCAGTTTACCTTCCTACCAAGAGTGGTGTGTGGGTCCCCATCTCTCACATCCTTAATCATATTTACCTTTTGTTGTTTTGACCATGGACCTTGTAACGTGTGTGAGACAGCATCTCCTTGTGGTTTTGATTGCATTTTCCTGATGATGAGTGAACCTGAGCTTCTTCTTTTTGTTCACCCAATTCAATGGTGATTACTGAACAGCCATGACCTCCAGGAGGGCAGACATTTTGCTCCCCCTTGTGTCCCCACTGTTCAAGTTGTTATCATTAGGGTGTCCGGTTGGGATCCATGTCCTTGGGGTCCCAGAAAAAGAATTGAGCAGGACACACACAAGTAACAGGTGAAGAGCAGATATATTAGAGTGGAGGTGAGGGTAGCACTCCATGAGGCAGAGCAGAGAGGACTGAGCAAGAAAGAGCCTCAAGCCCCAGTTGTCTGGAAATGAGTGCTTTTCCATGTCGGCCATGAGGCGTTCTCTTTGAAGACCTTACCCGATTTGCTCCCATTGGTCACTTTATGATGCCTGATTAGAATGTTGGCTAGTTTCCCCCTTGGTTACTTTAGAAATCTGATTAGAATACTGTCCACTTTACCCTCATTGGTCATTTTAAAATATCGAACCTGTGACATGAGTTATCGTGGTGATAAGCCCTCAGTGGCCAGAGCTGTTGTGGTAATGGGACTTATTGTAACAGGGACATCACTTGTCTCCCTGTCCCAGTGGCATCTTTCTTACACTCCGTCTCTGCCATCTAGGCATCCCTGAACTCCGACCCAGCAAACTGGCACACAGGAGGTCGGTACTCAATACGTACCTGCTGAGTGAGCTACTATATACTAGGCTGTTATCATTTAAATATAAGGTGTCCCCCAAAAGCTCATGTGTGAGACAATGGAGGAGGTGGGTAACTGGGGATGTGCCCAGTTTTGTCTCTGGTGACAGAGTGTGGGGGGTTCTCCCATATGGATGAGGGAAAGAGTTTCTGTTGGAGGATGCTGCCAGCTATCGATTAATTACTAAGAAACTTATCTAATCAATACAAGAGCCAATAATTTTTTCAAATGGAAGGGGGTATGCCTAATCGGGCCATGCCAAGATCTGACCTCCAACAAGATAGGGAAGCCACATTCACCTTTACTTATAATCCCACGGACAAAGGGGCCCAGACGGGAGGGGCTTCTTCTGTGAGGAACAGGGTGGGGTGGAGTTAGGGGAGCCATTTGCTTAGAGAATTAGCATCTCCTCAGACGGTGAGCCAACTCTGTACAGGGCCACCTATCCCCCTGGCTATCTGAAACAGTGTCTTATGACTGCCGGTTCCTGGGAGTCAGACCTCTGTATCCCAAGGCTCAGCCAAGCCTGACTCTGCTAACCATGGATGGCTCCCCACGACAGAGCTCTCTGTTTCCTTGTTGCCATGTCCTGAACTGCCTTCTTCTGCCATTCCCTTATGCCATGATGTCCTGCCTCACCTCAGGCCCAGAGCAATGGAGTTAGCTAGCTACAGACCTAGACCTGTAAGGTCTTTTGGTCACAGAGAAGAAAAAGTTGGTTAAAACACAGGTACTTCACAGATAATGATTTCTGGATTTTTAGCAAATGCTCAGAGGTAGACATTATTGTGCTCATTTCACAAGTGGTAAAACTGAGGACCAGAAAAATTAATTAGCTTGACTCCTGGTCACACAGCCAGGCAGGGAAGACAAAGGAGTTGAACCCAGGTCTTTCAGATATTGACACACAGACCCACTCCCGACATCTCCCAGGCTTCTCCGCTTCTCTCCAATTTAATATCCATCCTGTGCAAATTGGGACCTCAGGCAAGTAGGGTCTCTGGATAAAAACCAGACTCACAGAAACAGGATGGGACTTCTGGGAACACAAAACCCAGTCCACTGCCTGGGAAATGCCACATTTTGCAAAGTTGAAAGTGCTGGCTTGTTATTTCAGATCTCTAGTGTTTGCTGCCTTCACTTCAAAATCCATTATTTGAGTAAATTACAACTCCCTGTCCCCAAAGAGAGGATTTTTATTTAAAAGCAAAGCAAAACAAAACAACTCATTCCTTGTTAAATAGTTAAACTGGCAGCACAACTATTAAAAACAAACTTCCTTTGATATTTTATAAAGCATGAGGCCAGATAACAATGGATGTGCAAATCTACTACATCATTCTAGGATTTAGTAAAATAACCCATGTATAGAAAAACATCTTGTATAAAACCTGTTAAGCCAGTATTGGCTTAATTTACAACTACATGTAATTTGAAACAACTGTTTTTCCTCAGCCAACTGGCTACCCTATTGTTTTTTAGTAAGAATAATAGAAAGTCCAAATTCAATTCCCCAAGAAAGCTGTGTTTCATATCAGGTCTTGACTAAGAACCACTTCCACTATGAACTGAGGTCTCCATCCCTAGCCCTCAGTGGTTAGGCGAGGTCCCTAAAGGTTTGAAATTTTGCCTTCAAACTTGAGGGAGAATTAAACCTGGTCCCATGAATTAACTATCGGCAGAGGTCAGAATTCTCAAGATCCAAAGTCCTCTGTTGTTTTGCCTTGCTCAGAGGGAAGTCCAAAATGGATCCTATGAACCAGTAGCTCATTCTTTTCCACTAGGCGAGTAGTGTACCAATGTTGACTTACCTGTTTTGATGGACCTTTGAGTTTGCTTCCAGCTTTGAGATAAGTGGAGAAGTAACTACCAGCCACAGGCTGGGCGAGCAGGTCACAGGAATAGTTCTATGGATTGAATTGTGTCCCTCCAAATTCATATGTCAGGACCTTGGCCCCTAAGTTAACTATTTTTGGAGACAAGGCCCTTATGGAAGTAATTAAGGTCAATGAGGTCATAAAGTCAGGGCCCTGGTCCAATAGGATTAGTGTCCTTTTAGAAACAGACATCAGAGTTTGGTTTTTTGTTTTCTGTTTTTCTCTCTGGGTGTAGAGAGGCCATGTGAGGGCACAGTGAGGTGGCACTGTCTGCAAGCCAGGAAGAGTCCTCCCCAGTCATGCTCACACCCTGGCTTGGATGTCCAGCCTCCAAAATTTCTTTTGATTTTTTTTCTTTCCTCCCTGACCCCTTTTATTAGTTAGTGCATTATAGTTATAACAGTTGGGTTGATTTTAACATAGTCAGATATGCATAGAATTTGATTTACTCCCTTGCAGTCTTCGGTGGTCCCTCCCAGTCTTCAGAATTTTGAGAAATCAATTTCTGTAGTTTAAACCCCTCAGCCTATTGTATTTTGTTATGTCCCAGCAGACTAATACAGGTAGATTGGGGGTAAGGAGCAATTGACCCAAAAGGCGTAAGAAGGAACTTTTTACATAAGTGAGATGGAAATATTCCATACCTTGATTTAGTAGTAGTTAGTAGTTACACAATGATATATAGACAGACAAACTTATCCAACCGTCCATTTCAAGATCAGTACCTTTTTGTGTATGTCAATTTTTACTTAAAGTTATTAAAGCCCTTTTAATCTCAATCTTTCCAAATGAATCTGTATTTCAAAAAGGTCACAATATAGTCTTCATGCCTTTGAGCAGTTCTGGTAGAAAGGAAATGAATGTTTGTTATTTATCTTGTATGTGGGTTCTGTTATCTGTGGAGTCAACGAACCAAAGATAGAAAATATTAAGAAAAAATCCAATTGCATCTCTACTGAACACATACATTACAGATTTCGTCCTGGTCATTATTCTCTAAACAGTGCAAAATGACAAATACTTACATTGCATTTACATCCCTAGTGATCTAGAGGTGATTTAAAGTACACAGGAGGATATGCACTGGATCTATGCAAACACTAGGCCATTTCATAGAGTGAACTTGAACATGAGTGGGCTTTAGTATCCAAGGGTTCCAGGAACCAATCACCCCAAGACACTGAGGGATGACTGCTTATATATGTTTGTGTGTCATAAATAACTTGGGGATTAAGCAACTTACCCAACACAAGCAACTCCCAGATGCAGATCTGGGTTCAGACCTGTGCTCACAGACTCCTGCCCATCATCCTCTTCCTCTTACACTGGACCTGACAACAAAGCTGCTCAGCAAATGGCATGTGCAAAGGACACCTGGGAGCAGCCAGGCTGCAGCTGAGGCCGGGCACCTTGGAGTCAGGAGGCAACTCTGGGCACAGTCCTCAGGTCACCATCTCTGGTCTGTTGTTGCTGCTACTTATGCTCTGACCATCCCATCCTTCAGAGAGGGCCACTGCAGGGAGCCGCCTGCGAGGATGGAAGCAGCTCCAAGAGAGGAGCCACACAAACAGCTGGGTAGCTGTGCCAAGAACAACAGGAAGCTGGCGGCCGCACCCCTGCTAGTTGCAGTGCTGGCCTGGAGACCCGGGGTTATGCGCTCCAGAGGGCCTTCTGCAGATGTTACATAAACAAAACCTCCATTGACTCCAGTTCTGGGCCTGGCCTAAAATAGCCCTGGGGCCGGACTCCACAGTTTCTCTGTCAGCCCTCACTGTCCCTCCTGGGGCAAGCTGCTTCCCTCTGCACACCACGTGTGCAGACACACTCTGCAGTGTCTTCAAGAGGCTGGGGTCCTCAAGAGGCCATTTCCCCTGGGAGTACCCAAAGCAGAGCTGGTTTGCTTGCTTTCCCTGGCCTGTCAGACACAGGCATCCCGCTAAGACCTTGGATGGCTACCAGCCAAGGGACACGTCTCCTCTCTCCAGGGAGGCAGGATGCTGGACTGAGGCACAGTGGGCTGGGCTGTTTCTCTCTCTCTCTCTCTCTCTCTCTCTCTCTTTCTCTCGTCCCTCTCCACTCTCCTCCGGTGTAAATGGAACTTGGAAACCCCAAAAGCAAATTCTCTAGGTAAGAGCCAAGGTGTCCTCGTTGGGGTTTCCATTTGCACTTGATCTAACCATTGACTTCTTCTGAGTTCCTCTGAGTTTCTCCAACTCCATCTGCACTTCAGCTCCTTCATTTTGCAGAAACCATTTCTTCATGACCATCTGGAGGCTCACAGATCCGTGCCACAGCGTGGGGTCACTCTGGGCTTTGCCACTTCAACACGGGCCCCTGGAAACTGTTATCTTTTCTCCTCAGCTGCCTGCACTTCCCCAGCATCTTAACTGATAAAAATAACTAAAACAACATTTGCAACTAAAAAGGTATTTTTATCAGATACAAACTATGTGCCTGATACTATGCAAAGCATTTGATTTTTTTTTCAAATTCTCATTGAACAGTCCTTTGAGATTGGTACAATTTTTGTCTCCAGAGAACAGAAGAGCAAACTGAAGTTTAGCAAAATTAGAGGAATTGTCCACATTGCTGCAGAGGTGGAACACAGGTGAGAGTCTGTTAGACTAATCTCCCTGGATTGAGCATTGCATCATATGCCCTGGGCCGAAGATGGGAGAGAATCTTATCTACTGTCTTCCTTCAGTTCCAAGTTCAATCTGTCCTACTTGATATCATCGTAGTTAAACATCTCCAAGCAATATTCACTAAGTGTGTTCTTTGGGCAAGATGCTATTCAAGTCTATATTAGGCCAAAAAAGAGACAGACAGAAAGGGAAAAGTGTATGATGTATACTATGTGAATATTTAGTTTGTATTTTGCACCAGTTACACTTTGGTAGTGAGAGGGCTTTATGTTTTCCTGGGTTAAAGATTCCCAGACCAGGTCTCCAGCCTGGAACTAAAGTGTTACCAACCTGAAGGAGAGAAGATGGGAAGGAGGGGTAGCAACATGGAGAACAAGAGGATGCCTCAGAGGCCCACGCTCCAGTGAGAGGCCAGAACCAGGTCCTTGTGATCAGCAGGGGTTGACCATCTGGGGAACCTGGGAATTCTAAGGATTTGGGTTCTGATCCTGATTTTCTTTACTCTGGGGCTTTCTGTAAGGTCAGTTCTAGGATGACCCATTCCCTGTCACTCCCCACCCCTGAGTTAAGGCAACTATGCTCTTAGACTAAATCAAATCAAATCAAAGCCTTGGTGTGTCTCAAGAAAAAACAAAAACACCTTCTTCTGTGGGTTCCCATGGATTTATTTTTTATTCATTTGTTTAATTCACCTATCTACCCATCCATTCATTCATTCCAGAAACATTTTTTGAGCATCTATTCTGTGCTACTACTAAGCTCTAGAGATGCAGAGATGCATTTTTTAAATAATGAAATATGATTCTTGCCATCTAAGAGTGCAGGTTTGAATGCAGGAGGTAGAAAACAGTTATGGAGCAGAATGGCAAGGGCAGCCACACATGTGACTGCAGGCTCTGGAAGCCAGGGTGAAGCCCCTGACCCAGCCTGCACACCGGGTGCTAGTGAGGTGTGTGCATGCCCATCTGTACCAGTGCAAGGGGCGGAGGTTTCTGGGGACAGTTATTCCTTCTCCTGAGTCTCCCTTGCATGTTCCTGGGCTCTTGCCCACCCTCCCAGCTTCCCCATCATCTCCCCACAGGAAGAAGAACAACTTATCTGATTGGAGAGTTTGTAGCTCAGAAGAAGAAGCTGGGACAGGGTGACTCAGTCCTTCCCTGGTGGGATCATTCCCTTCTGCTCTTCCATGCCATAAATGTTACAGGGGCTGGCTGTTGTGAGAGGGTACTAGTTGTGGCCAGGTGAGTGAGCTCAGTACAGGGGGAGATTCTTCAAGGTCCATTAGGTTTATATATTTAACACCATATCCAGCGTTTTTCAGTATTTTTTGTTTCCATCTCAGTTTCCCTGAATCCTGGGGCAGAGCAGAATAGTGCTATTTGTTGGGCTTTCTTGAACCCCAGTGCAGATGATGCTTATGTGTAGTACATAAGTGGAGGTGGCAATGGGCTCATCGCTCTGGTTTCACCAAGAGCAACCTCCTTTCCAGATCTAAATAACTTTGAACTCTGTAAAGAGGAAGCACGTTTTCAGAGACTTTCCTCCTTCATTCCTGCTTCAGGGTTCCTTTCTGACCCAGTTGTCCTCCAAGAGAAGAAAAAGAACATGCAGAATAGCTGGGCAAGGTGGTGGACACCTGTAATCCCAGTAAATTGGGAGACTGAGGCAGGAGAACCACAAGTTCAAGGCCAGCCTGGGCTACTTAGCCAGTCTTGACTCAAAATAAAAATAAAAAGACTGGGGGTGTAGCTCAGTGGAGTCACTAGAGGATCCTTTGGAAACTTTTTAGTAGCTCTACAAAGGTCATGAAAGGTCTTTGGTCCAAGTCTGGAGCTCCCACTGATGTCCCAGGAAAGACTCAGAACAGCTGCCTGTTCTCATCTCGGGCAGTCTTTATTTTGGAAGGGCTCCTTTTGTAATTGTGTTCTGGCTTGGTTTTCTGGAACACCTTTGCCCTCTTGTTTCTTGTGCTTCTCAGCTTCCCGGGGAGCTACATTTTGGATTATATTTGTCCCTAGAAGAATAAGCTGTGATCCTATCCTGCCCCTCTCAGGAGGCAGGTTCTATTCTATGGTTTTAAGACACTAAAAGCTAATATCCCAGTAGAGGGCGCTGTTTTAAACAAATTCCCTTAGCTGAAGGACAAGTCAATCAGCAAAGCAGGTGGCCCTGTGTACACTTTGGAAGCTCCATCTATTAACAGGGTGGTTGCCTGTTTAAAAGCTCTGAGCAAAGCTTTTTCAAGGTGGTATCTTGAGTTTTGTGGGCTGCCCAGAATTGTACATCTTGCTTCCATCAGCAGAGCTGGGTTTTGGCCCAAAGCATCAGTGCCACAGTTAGACAGCCTTGTAGATTCCATAGGTGGCCTTGGCTCCAGCATGGTGAGAATTTCGCTGACGTTGCACATGCACACACTGGACGGCGTGGCTCATGCTCATGGTCTGCAGAGACAGATCCTGTGTCAGAGGAACCTATAACTTAGTGGGTTTGTTAGTGACAGGCTTTGAGCCGTGGCCAGGAAGGAAATACAATAAAGGAGAATCTTGCAAAAACATTGGAGACTGTGTTCACCTAACCCATCCAGCTCCCCCGGGGCCCTCAGACTGGGCCAAGTTCAGATCCTGGACAGCCCTTGTTACGGTAAAGGCTTTTATTAAATAAACCTCTATGACCAAGGCAATTATGAAATGTGGAAAGTATCAAGCAAAAGCAATAATAATATACGTGTGGGTGTGTGTTTTTGTGTGTGGGCTTGTCTGAGAAGTTACTAAAATCGATGGTGGGCCAGGAAGGATACCGATGGCAGAGAAAAGAGAGCTAGCAAAATCAGCAAGGTTAAGGACTCCGCAGTTGTCCACAAGTTAAAAACAAAGCAAACCTGTAGGGAAACGAGATGGAAACAAGATGATATATGAGAAGTGACCATGTACATCTGTTTGCTAGGGCTGCCAATACAAAGTGCCACAGACTTGGTGACATAAAAACTGATATATATATATTTTTCTCACAGTTCTGAAGGCTGGAAGTTCTGAAGTGCTGGGTGATTTCTTCTGTGGATGATCACTCTCTTGCTGCCTCTGTGTGTTGTTCTTTGCATGCAAGGCTCTGGTACCTTTCTTTTCTCGTAAGGACATTGGTCACATTGGATTAAACACATTTTAATTTAATCATTACTTTAAAGGCCTTGTCTCCAATTATGGTTATGTTCTGAGATACTGGGAGTTGGCACCTCAACACGTGAATTTGATGGTTGGGGTGGGACGTGATTTATGGTAGAGGACCAATCCCGTCTATGAGGTTGAAGAAATTGTACTGATTGCAGTAAGTAATGCCAGTTGTTACAACAGATGATTTCTGGAGTCTTAGGACTTGACATAATTAAAAATGTGTTTCTCACATCCAAGTCCATTTCCATCAACTAGAGTCTGTACTGAATTTAGGGACCCAGCTGCCATCTTCAGCACATGTAATGTCCAAGAATGCTTTGGGGTGAGGAGTCAGAGGAAGGTGTGGAGATGGCACACCATTGCTGGTGGCTTTGACCCAGAAGTCACACGTCACTTCGACTTATGTTCAATTAGCAAGAGCTAATCTTACACGCCTACCTAGACAAAAGGGGCCTGGGAAATCTAAACCCACAGAGTGGAAGTGGGTTGGGTAAACATCTAGTTATTCTCTGCAGTAATGAATGAATGAATGAATGAAGTTTGGCTCATTTCAATACTAAAGATGAGTCAGTTGTTTTTGGGAAGCTACTCAAGAGGTCCTAGAGGGTTCAGCAAACATGCTTGAGGATAAGAGCATTAAGCAAGCCTTTGAGGTTCTGAAAACCATGCTAAATCTGTTGGTTTTTTTTTTTTTTTCTTCAGGTATTAGGGATTGAACCCAGGAGTGCTCTACACTGAGCTACATCCTCAGCCCTTTTTAGTTTTTATTTTGAGACAGGGTCTCACTAAGTTGTTGAGGCTGGCCTCGAACTTGTTATTCTCCTGCCTCAGCCTCCCAAGTTGCTGGGATTATAGGCGTGCACTGTCATGCCTGGCTTAACCCTGTTCTTAAGTGGTCTTCCCCAATTTTTTCCATGGCACACATGGAAAATGATAATTCCCATACTACATGTTAGACTCTATGGATGAGGCTATTCAAAGGCAGAGGTATGGGTCGGGGGCCCTGTTCACTCCAGGTGGCTACCCAACCATCATGAAGGCTGAGATCATATGCCAGTAACTTACTTTCTATTGTACCTCAGCTCACAGGTGTATAAGTTGGTGTCTAGAGAACAAAGGCTGTGACACGTATGAGATGTGCAGTGCATTCTGCTAAGACCAAACCTGGGGCCCCCTCATGGGATAAACAGAGAGGGAAATTAGGTACAGCAAAGACTGGAGGAAGCAGAATTACCCTGGAGGACCTGACAAGATGATAAAGTATTGGGACCACAGATTTTCCCTTTGTCCAGAGTATGGGAAGGCCCCTCTAGTGAGCAGGACTTGAGAGCGGAGCTATCCATTTTGCTATATTTGCAGCATGTCTTCCTTCTTTCTCCTGCATAATTAATTGGAAGGGAATTACAAAAGGGAACCAAGACGTGCACATTAATATCCATCAGAAGACCCAACGAAGGAGAAGAAAATAGAATGTAGGTTCTCTAACACTTTAGCCTAAGTTCCAGATTAAACAAATTTTATACATGCTGTCTTTGGTTTGCTGTAAATGTTATCTACTTGAACTAACAAACACAAGACTCATTTATAAATGACTCTGCTAATGCTTACACATGACAGGAAAATGTAGTGAGAACACAATGTGGAAGAAGGTAGAAAACCAATTAAAAATCTCATATGCTTTTAACAAACTGCACTGAAAGAAGTCAACTTGCATCCCTGTGATTGTTGTTCCATCAGAGAATCTTTGCAATGTTATCACCCTTGACCATCTTAAATTACAAATGCCAGATAGTTCTTCAAACTGATTTATGGTGTACTTTGAGATTAAATGGTATTTTTGCCTAAAAACCAGCCCTTTCACAGAAATTATTCTTGCTTTCCACAGAAGTTATGAAAAATAATTTGGAGAAATCTTGTATTAATATTTTAAAAGCAAGAAAATAACTTCCAGGATAATATCCAAATCCTCTGTCATTTCCTTTCTCCATTTTCATCAAATATGGGAACGTTTAACCACACAGGAAGAAGTTGGTGGATTTGGAAAGTTGCTGAGTTCTCTTTTTGAATCAATCCACATTAAAAACACAAGCTGTTGTTTTATTAGCAAGTGAAGAATAACCATAACTCAAGCTGAGGGTACGTGGGAGAGACTTTGGTTCTGTATAGCCCAGTGATTCTTGAACAAATGAATGATTCTATAGAAGCCCAAGGAGAGAAGGATTCCCTGAGACTGGGTAGAGCCAACCTGTTCATCATCAACTCCCTGCCACCCTCAAGATCTGGCCTCAGAGAATCATTGGTTCCTTAGACCTGTGCATCATGAGGAGTATAGAGATGGCATCAGATAGGATAAGGGTGAACATAATTTTAGTAGCAATGTATGTTAACAAAAATAAACCCAGCATTGTGAACAGGATTTTATCAATAAAGAGAGTAGAATGAATATTTATTTAAATTATAAAAAGGGAGGCAATTTTTAAAAATTGAGTACAGGGACTGCAGATGTAGCTCAAAGGTAGAGCACTTGCCTACCATGTGCAAGGCCCTGAGCTTGATCCCTAGTACCACACACACACACACACACACACGTACACAAAGCACAGTTGATTCTTATTATTTAGGAATTCTGTATTTGTGAATTCATCTGCTCATGGAAATGGATTTGTAATGGCAAGGCTGGTACTAGCAGCACTTTGGTCTCCACCCATTGGCACGCACAGAGCAGCAAAAGCTTGAAGGATCCAGAATGCACATTCCCAACTGAGGTCCAAGGACACAATGCTCTCTGAGTTTTCAGCTCTCATACCAGAAACAAGTATCTCAACAAGTGGTAGATGTAGCGCTGTGTCTTTTGTTGCTATTTGTTTCTGTTTTTTCTTTTCTTTCTTTTTTTTTTTTTTGTTGCATTTTTGTGCTTTTGGTTGGCAATCCTGCTATTCGAAGTGTCCCACAAGTAAGGAGCTGAAGTGCTAAGGTGCTGACCAGTGTTCCCAAGCACCAGAAGGCTGTGATTTGCCTTGTGGAAATATATGTAAGATATGTACTTCACTCAGACATGAGTTACAGTGCTGTCAGTCCTGAATTCAATGCTAATGAGCCAACGAATTTTATTATGTAAAGTGTCTTTAAAGGAAACACACATAAAGCAAGGTTTTGTATTGATTGGTGAAAACATTGGGATCAGAGGTTCAGAGGAACTTAACCTTCAAATCTCCTAGGAGCAATGGCTCAGTATTTGCTAATTCAGTGTATTGAATCCAACGAACACAAATGAGAATTGACCATGAACAGTAGTGAAGGTGGCTGTGGTAGACACAGAGGCTCCACCCAGACCCCTCAAGAAGGCCTTGCTGTCCAGCCCTGAGGAATGGGGTCAGCATTCCCCAGGGCTACCCTCCAGCTAGCAGGGTCCCTCTCAGCTGCAGAAAGCCACCTTGCCTGAGGTCATACTCTTCTCAGGTCTTGGCTGCCTACTGGTGCAGACCCTTCTTGCTGCAGACCTTCCCCCTCCTCTCTGCATTGGCTTCAGCTTCCTGGGGCCTGCATTGCAGCTTGACTTTCCCTTTGCCCAGTTCTGCTTCCCCCCCATTCCTTCCGTGGGTGCTGGTCTGTGATAACCATCTTACATCCGACCTTCATTTCAGCTTCAGCCTCTGAGAAAGCCAATCTGCTATGTGGTTCATGGCTGGGGCACAAGACAGAGGAACACTGCTGAGACCACCCTCCTTCCTCTCCTGCCTTCCATGGATTATCAGCTTACATGCTCTCATCTTCTGGGTTCCAGACTCTTGATCTATATGCAGATGCAGATACCCACCCCAGTCCAGGGCCACTGCTTCAGGCTGTGGAGTCTGGGTCCTGCTCAAGGACCCACTTGGGGGACATGAACCGAATCCATTTTGTGCTCCAATCACATAATCATGAGTCCTAGAGAGGGTATGTGCTGTTTGGGAGAAAGGGACCCAATCCTAATTGGTTCCCAAGAGCTGTACAGCTAGCTGTACCTTTCCTCATCCTCATGTGATCTGGATCCTCTCCTCCCACCTCCTGCTCCCTGGACCATGCTCTCTTGAGCAGTGGTGGCTTGTGCATCCACTCCCAGCCTCAGCATCTTCCATTATTTGGTCTCCTCATGTGGGCTGCTCCTAGAGGAGCAGAATTCATGAGCTAAAAACAAATTCGCTTCCCTTGCTAAGATTTCTGAAAGGTTTTTCAAATACAGCACTTACACCATCCAGCACCTGTGAGAGCCAGCTCCCACCCGGCCCCCTCCTTGGCTCTCTAAATCATAGGTGTGTTCTGCATGCTAAAATAAAGACCGCAGGATGGCCCCCTGGGATGCACTTCCAAATAGCCGAGAGAAATTTATAAAAATAATAGCTAATGTTTACTGGGACTTACTCCCTGTCAAACACTCTGCTAAGAGCTTTATATATTTTATTTTATTTAATCCTCATAACACCCTGAAGAGGTTGGTATTAATAGTCCCATTTAGCAAGTGAGGAAACACAGACTTGGGGAGGTTAAATAATTTGGCTTCCATCTCAGGAATGGACAGAGGAGGGTTTCAGATGCACTTCTGTCTGACTCCAGGACTTTGGTGAGCACTCCGCAGCAGGAGGAGACTCAGGCTCAGCCTGAGCACAGGCTCCTGCTGCCAGAAACAGCAGGAAAGACAGCAAGCACCAGGCAGAGGGACAGGCCTTCTGTTGCAGCGAGGCGAAAATGATGCTCTCCTTTCCTCTTGAAAGAACTCAGCCCAAGCCCCAAATTGAACTGGGATCAAGATCTGAACATTCAAGGTTGATTGCCTTCATTTTAACCAGGTACCTAATAATTTGTCATCATTTAAAGACCATTTCCTCTGCACCTGCATCCAAAAGGCATCCAGAGTCCAAGGTTGTAAGGAAGGATTCCGAAGACCTCCTGATTTTCTCCTTCTCGATCCATGCATCCTGCTTCCTACGAGGTGCAGTTTGGGGAGACCATGGCCTCTGGGGCTGGGGGGTGGGAAGGAGAATGAGGCCAATCTCTCCCTGACCAGTTGTCCTCTTGACGTTTCAAATGATTGAAATGAGATTCAGGACTGAAAGGTGCTGTGATTTATGTCATCTCGTCCAGGAGAAACACGAAAATCCAGTTTTCAATGGATCTTTGCTTGTATGTTTTGCCCCTCTTTGAAAAGCTGAGAAAGACATGAAATCCCAGGCCCAGAGTTTTAGGGCTGAAAGTTACTATGGTCAGTCTAGTGATGGAAAAAGATTATTTGGGGCAAGATTCTTCTTTTCTTCTTTCTCCAATGTTTGTCAAGAAGAACAATTTCTGTGGATAAACTCATTCTCATGTGAATAACCTGATTTATGAGCACGTCCACTAGAGACCCACATAAGGATGTCAATGACATTCCAAGCTTGAACCAGACACCCCAGCTTTCAATCTGTCCATCTGGCATGCTGGGTGCTAGAGCTCTGGTCTTTTCCCTCAGAGATCCTGGGATTTCCGAGGCCTTACATTTCTAGTCCTCACTCACTGGACTCAGCTCGCTGAGCCTGCTGGCTGCTTTCACTGGCGAAGCATCCCACTCAGGTTCAGCTCTAAGGAGTTGCCTTCAATCTCACGCATCTTTGGAATATACTTTTTCCTGCTTAACAGAAGAGGTTGGAAAGGCAGTGAATTCAGAGATCATGTCTAAGAATTCTGGAAGTGGAGCTTGGAGGTTAAGATTATAGGAAGGAAAAGATGTGGATAAAATCCTGCCTTAACTGGTGGTTGGTTGTTTGACCTTGGACAAGTTCCTTGACTTTCTTTATTTTGTATTGTTTTCTTTTGCTACCAGGGATTGAACTCAGGGTTGCTTAACCACTGAGCTACATCCCCAGCCCTTTTTACTTTGAGACAGGTTCTCCCTAAGTTGCTTAGGACCTTGCTAGTTTGCTGAGGCTGACTTTGAACTTGCAATCCTCCTGCTTCAGACTCTTGAGTTGCTGGGATTACAGACATGCACCACCATGCTCCTTGACTTGTGAGCCTCAATTCCCTATCTGTAAAATGGGTATAATCATATATGCCTCAATCCATGGTTGTGAGGATGAACTGAGATCATGCACGTGGAGCCCTTCAGCCCAGAGAGGCACTCCTTAGATGACAATTGTTGGTGCTAGTAGAAGAAAAATTCAATATCACAAACTCTCATCCTAGAATGCTACAATCACTGTGAAGTGAAAGAAGTCGCACCCAAAAGGCCACCTCTTACATAATCCCATTTATTTAAAATGTCAAGAATAGGCAAACCATAGGGACCAAAAGTAGATTAGCAATTGTCTAGGGCTAGCAGGTGGAGGAGTGGGGTTTGATTGTAGTAAGTATGGCTTTTATTTTGGGGTGATAAAAATGTTCTGGAAATAGGTAGTCATGATTGTCATACAAATTTATGAATACATTAATAACCACTGAATTGTAGACTTTAGAAGGATGAGTTTTATGTATGTGAATTATATCTTTTTAAAGTTACATTTTAAAATAAAAATCTATTGCACTGTTACATTCATGAACTTTGAAACTATTTTATTTCATGGACTCTCTACCTCTCCAGTCCTGGAAGAAGAATTAAATGTCCTCTCACTGGAAGTCTAACTCTTTATAGGTAAATCATTTGTTATATGGAGATTGTACAATAAATGTCAGCCTACCGCCATTTTGCCATTTGTGGAGATCATAACAGAGTTCTCTTGGCATTCTCTGTGAGACTGCCAAGCAACCTAGATTTATGGGCATAACGAGCCTACCCAGCATTCCTAAATCAAGAGCATCTCTGCACCTTAGCTCATCTGGGAGACGTACCAGGTGGTAAGAAATATCCTCCCCCGAAATTTGGGATAGAAAAACAAAGGCAGGGAAAAGAAATTAAAAGTCTATTGGACTAAGGGGTTGGGGATATAGCTCAGTTGGTAGAGTGCTTGCCTCGCGAATATAAGGCCCTGGGTTCAAACCCCAGCACCGCAGAAAAAAAAAGTCTATTGGACTAATGGCGACTATTTGATGTATCATAGCCATTGGTTCTGAGTGTGTGTGTGTGTGTGTGTGTTGTTGTGGGATAAGTACGGGAACCTTGCTAAAAGGGAAGGGGAGGAGTTTGGAGGGAGTCAGTATGTATTTCAAAACTGAAGTGGCTTAATTCTGGAATTTCATTGAGCCCATTCAAGGCTTCCAAAGAATGATTGAAAAAAATGTAGTGTTTTTGGATTCACATCTCAGACAGGGTTGTCCGCACTGCTTAGGGATGATTTCTTTTGGCATGAATAAGGTTGCAAGATTTTGATAAAAAGTTATTTCTTCACTGTTTGTAGTGTCCATATAAATTTGTGGTCTTTCATTTTTCTTTAAAACATGATTAAATATGCTTTAAAGAATCAAAGACTTCTGTCTGGGTTTTGAATTTCTTCCAGATTTGCTGCTGATTAATATTATATATGTCAGGCTGGGGTTTTCTTTTTTCTTTTTCTTTTTCTTTGGTTGTTAAATAGTGCCAATTGAGATTCTTTTAAAGAAAATAAAAAATGTTCATTAAAAAGAGAATCATTTGTCCTTTACATTAAGATATCAAGATACTTACCAGAATCTTTATCAGGAACACTTTATTTATAAAAGTCTTTGCTGGAACTGCTAGGTGGAGTGGAGAAGCCACAGGAGAAGCTGAGAGAGGACACAGGGCAGGAAGAGAAGGTAAATATTAATAGCTTTTCACAGACTAGCTTGGACATGCTGGGCTCTTTTTTGATCTTTGTTTTTATTGAGAACATGCCATCAGGTGAGAATTTATTGAGACTAAATATGCTACATACCATGTGATGTGCCAAGAACCTTTAAGAGACAATATTGCTGGAGGAAAAATATGTCACATAGACACCCTGAATGCAAAGCAAAAAAACAGCTACCATGCATTGACTGTTCAATTTCATGTCCAGCGCTTGATTGGGAATTTCATTATCCATCACAAAACCCAGTGAGGTCTTTGTTTTTGAGCCCATTTTACAGATGAAAAAACTAACAGTCTTCAAGATTTAAGAACTGAACCCAAGGCCAAACAACTTAGGTCTGTCTAAAATTTGAACCAGGTCCATTTGGTTCATGCTTTTGAATATGCCAAAAATCCTAACAGATCTGCCATTTTTGAAACTGGGTTAAATCCCTCTAAAGCAGAGCTATCTGCTGCTTAATTTCCCTGTTCTTAGAGGTGGTCTTCTTTCTGATGCTTAGTAAGGTTTTCCTCCTAATGCCTTCCACTCACAAGTGAGGCTGTCACCCAGGTCAGAACCTGAAAGGTATTCCAGGTGCTCCCTTTCCTCAGCCAGCACATGGAGAAAGTGAGTTGTGGAGATTCCACCCTTTCTATTTCTTGGCAGCCCATCTTCTCCAACTCTACATCTGCCATGACAGCTCAGAGGCTCACCGTTTTCCTGCTCTATTTCTGCCAGCCTTCTAACTGGCCTCCCTGCCTCCAGTCTTGCCCCTCCAGTCCATTCTTCCCAAGGTGCTTTCACTCTTAGAGTGATTTTAAAGAAAGAAAAAGAGAAAAGTGAAACCAATGTGAAACCAATTCTGTTGGTTCCTTACTAAAAAAATGTTCACTCTCTTTACACTGCTTTAAGGCGAAGTTCAAGTATCTTAATATTCCTTAGAGTGACTTTACTGTTTTGGCTTTATCTTTCTAGGCTCATTTACTAAGGAAGAAAAAGAAACTCCCTGGATCAAGACAGATTTGGTTGTAAGTGACAGAAAAATAAAAATAATTAAGGCACAAACTATCTAAAAGATAATTCCTTTTCTGTTCATCTGGCAAGTACCATCCAGTCATCCAGACCCAGGTTCTTTCTATATCATTTTTCCATTTTCTTCACTATGTAGCTTCCACACTATTGGCCATCATGCTGCCTGAGATCCAGCTCCTAGGTCCACATTTTAACCCACAGGAATGAAGAATCAAAATCTTGCAGCTGGGGTTGAAGCTCAGCGGTGCAGCGCTTGCCTTGTATGTGTGAGGCACTGGCTTCGCTCCTCAGCACCACATAAAAATAAATAAAATAAAGGTATTGTGTCCATCTACAGCTAAAATATATACATATATATTTTACATATATATATGTACATATGTACATATATATATGTATATATGTAAAAAACGCCTTGCCCTACCCTTTCTTGTCCCTTCCAAGAAGTTCCACTTAGGAACCTCCATCAAGTTCCCATGTAACATTGTCACATGGACACGTCTGCTGCAAAGAGATTGAGAAATGTGCTTATTGTCTTGGGCAACCACTATGTCCATCCAAAAAATTGGGGATCCTGTTACCAGGGAAACAAGGGATAAAAGAAACTGGGGGCAACCAGGAGCCTCTGATTCTTTCCCCTCATCTATTGGCAGTGGCAAAAGCAGATCTGTATGCTCTTGGTGTGCACGTCACCCTGTCCCTCCCTGAGAGCACAGATAATGCACAACACATGTGGATCTCGTGTGCCTGCCCATTAGTCAGAGCATTTCTGGAGGGCACAGATGACTATCTGGCATTGACGTTCCAGGTTTTGTTTTTGTGTCTTTAAATAGACAGATCTGTTAGCTTAAATGTAGAAACATAACCAGAGATGTCTGCGAATGTGGATACAGGTTATAATTCTTTATAGGAAACATGCACTGATGGCCGGGAGGGGAAACAAAGGAGAAAAAATATTTATGCACCGAGAGGAAAAAAAGAAAAAGCAATGTGTGCTACAAGAGCATCCCGAAGGACTGGCCCAGGGAGTCTCTGAGGAGGTGACATTTGATATGAGACCAGAATTAGAAAGAGCAAACCATGGGACAACCTGGGGGAAGAGCCTTCCAGGGATCAGCCACAACAAGGACCTTGAGGCAGGAAGGGAGGTGACATTTTCAAGGACAAAAGGGAGCATTATGGCTGAAGAATAGCAAATAGGAGGGGTGTGGCAGGGGTGCTGGGGACAGACCACCTGCGGAGGCAGCACCAGGAGAGGTTCTGAGTATGGCTCTGGAGCAGACGCCTTGAGTGACTAGGGCTCTACCACTTACTAGCTGAGACATGAGTAAGTTACTTAGTCTTGGTTTTCCCACTGGTTAAAGAAGGGTATCTTTACAGTGCGGCTGATAGATTTCAATGAGTCGTTGTGTGTAAAGCACTTTGAGCAGTGCCGCAAACAGGGCGGACTCTCAACAGCTCCTTGACACCTTCACACCTGTCCTGACATGTGCGGGCTTCTTGCTATGTCCATTGTTTTTAATATTTTCCATTTCCTTCTCCTTCTTCCTCTTCCTCTTCTTTTTCTTCTCTTCCTCCTCTGTGTTGGGGATTAAACCCACGGCTGCACATGGTAGGCAGATGCTCTACCACTGAGCCACATCCCAGCCCAGGGTCTTTCCAGTATCTTAGACCCAAACCCATCATGCTTCCCATTACACCCAGCTCCACAGTGAACCAGCTGCTCTCCCAGGATCAGGTTGCCAACAGCAACAACAAAACCCTCAAAATATGATCAATTACACATAAAACTTAACTTTTCTTTGAGTAAAAACCCTAAGATGGGAAAGCCAGGGCTGAAATGGCAACCGAGGGGGGTGTTAAAGACTCTGATCCTTCCATCTTCCTTCTCTACTACCTTTGTCTCTGGCTAGAGATGTTTGCTGGAGTGGACCACTATGTCCACAGCCGAGAAAGATGGAAGGATGAAAGGTCAAACCTTTTTAAGTACATTTGTGAAGCCTCATCCAACAAGCTGCTGCTGTCACATAGTCCAGAATTATTTACCTGGCCACACCTAACTAGATCAGTGGCTATCAAATGTAACTTTTTCCAGCCTAGCAGATTGCATAGGATTCAATTGATAATAAACAAGAGAAACATGTTTATTGGGGTAGGTCCAGTTCCTTTTCCCCTCACCCAAATTCTAATCTAGACTCTGCTGCTTTGTCTCCTAGGCTACTTCTCATGGGCCCTCTGCCTATAGGGTTCCCATCTTTGACGCATTTGCAGATGAGCTGGGATGTGGTCTTAGTGACCCTCCAAAGTTTGTATATTGAGACTTAATACCCAATGTGACAGAATTCAGAGGAGGGGCCTTTTTAGTAAGTAATTAAGCCAGGAGGGCAGAGTCCTCCTGACTGGGATTGAGGAGCCTTATCAAAGAGTCCTGAGGGAGCTTGCTGGCTCCTTAATCTTCTGCTCAGGTCCCTTCCTTGATCTGACTTTTCCTTCCTCTTCCAGCAAAACTTCCCTTCCTGTGCTCTGTGCACCAGCCCATTCCCCTCCCTGCACATCTGGACTGTACAGCTCCATAGCTGTTGGTCAGCCTCTTCCCAGTGCCTATAAGGATGCCTAGCTCATAATCAGTGGTCAATGACTCAATGTTGAACAAATCAGTGAATCATATTTGTGTTTTTTTCTTGCCACCTTTTCTTTGCTCATGTTCTCACACTCTAAAATGACCTGCTTAATATCTACACTGCAGGTGCTCAGCCAGCCTTCAGAAGCAAACACCCCTCCTCTTTGAAGCCTGTCCCCACCCACTTGCTGGAAGTAACTTTCTCTTTTTCTTACTTTCTGCTAACTCGTAGTGCTTTTAGGAATCACGGGGCTCTGAGGCCATAATCCAAAATGCCCAGGGCTTCCCCACTCTGAAAGAGAAGCAGGTTGGGGAGGACTCAACAGGCTTGGGAAGTTATATGACAGATTACCCTGGTGACAGCATTTGGAGGGGAGTAAGAGACAAAGTAGATAGAAGGCTACTGAAGCAGTCCCAGCAAGAAGGGAAGAAAGTTTGGCTTGGGTGTTGGCAGGGAAGATGGAAAGAACTGAAAAGATCCAAGATCATCATGTAAAATCAGACCTTAGTGATGTATTGGACACGCTAGTAGAGGCAAGGGAAGGGAGGTTTCAAAACTAATGCTTTAGTTAGTTGCTGGTTCATGCAAGAGGGGAACAGTCCCAGCACTCTGAGTGATGAAGCTCTTAGGCAGGACTAGACTTTGGGGTTTAGTTTTGGTCATGTTGATTTTGAAGGACTTGCAGACATTTGAGTTCAGATGTCAAATAAAAGGGTAGATACATGGGTCTGGAACTCAGAATAACATTCTGGACTGAGGATGTAAATTGAAAATTGTCAGAACTATCAGGTGTTGAAACTGTGGTTATGGTTATGATTATTGAATACTGAGAGAGTAGGGAGGAGAAGAGAAAGGGGATTGTGACCAAGTCAAGGAATCCAGTATTGAAAGATCAGAAGGAAAAAACAGAACCTGGAAGGAGATAGGAAGGAATGTCCAAGGACCCTGGGGAAAAAAATCAAAGAAGGATTGTATTTGGAAAACTAGGCAGGAAGTGTTTCAAGGTGAAAGGAATGACATATTGGCGGGAGGTTGAGAAGGTTGAGGGCCTAAGAATACCCATTGAGGTAGCATTATGTGTGCACTGGGTGACCTCTGAAGGGTTCATTTTAGGGACCTATAAAGCCACATAGAAGGAAGCCCCCTTCAGATTGGTGATGGGGAGAAAAAACAGCGATACAGAAAAGGAGATGGTGAGCGTAACTGTGGAACTCTAGGTCAGTGCTGGATTCAGTGATGCGGATGTTAAAGACTGTCCCCATGATAATGAGACACAAGGATTTATAGGTTCCTTGTCTCACACATTTGAAGAATGAGACCCACGGACACAAAGGGTGAGAGCAAAGTAACAGGATTATTAAAGAAATAAAAGCGGAGCTCGGGTGGTAGGGGAGGGGTCCCAAGGAGGGTTGCCACCAGGTGGTGGTTGCCTGGAGGTTCTGCGATGATGCTAGAGAGGAGCTGGGTGGCCCTGGAGAGAGATTTTAATGAAGTAGTTCTTTGAGTCCAGTCACACCAAGTCACCTGGTGTTCACGTGCTCCCTGTCCAATCAGGACTTTGATTCTGTGCTTTGCCTCGGGGACTGGCTCCGGGTTTGTGCACACCTTCAGGCTCCAAAGGAGTCACCAGTAATGAGCTGTCTGCTCCATTTGTGGTTGATGGCAGGAATGCGGGGCAACATGCGGCCTGAGGAAGGGCCCTAACATATTTGCCTAACATATTTCCATCTCCAGCTCTCAATAAGACTGAAAAATAGCTACAGGATTGAGCAGTATGTAGGTCACGGGTGTCCTTAGGGAGAGGCAGACATGGCGGGGAATGCTGGGGTGGGAAGGCAGGTTAGAAGAGCTGAGGATTAGAATAGAAGGAAATGGAGACCGACGGTGGCGTGGCCTCACCACACCTCACCAGAGTAAAAACTGTCCGCCTTCTGCTCTTCTGCCTGCACCCACATAAGAGCTCAAGGGAAGCCTCATTTATCTGCTCCCCGCAAGCCAGCAAAATGACCCCTAGATGGAGGCAAAGAAGGGGAGACCGTGTACGAAGCCCTGCTTCTGCTGTTTTCTGCATCCTAAAGGCAGCTGGTGCTTTGGATTTGTTGTTTTGACAGCAACCCTTCCTTCTGTTCCAGGCTTCTATATGTGTGGGGGTTCGGGTTTTTTGTTTATTTTGTTTTTTTCAAGCAGAGGTACTGGGGATTGAGCCCAGGGTTCAAGCTTGACCACTGAGTATAGCCCTAGACCTTTTCTTTTTATTTTGAGATACAGTCTCACAAAGTTGCCCAGATTGGCTTCAAATAGAATCTCACAAGGTTGCCCAGACTGGCCTCAAACATGTGATCCTCCTGCCTCAGTCTCCTGAGTTGCTGGGATTACAGGCATGCGCCGTCAGACCTGGTTTCCGGGTTTCTGCATATGTTTTTTGTGTGTGCACTTAAACCAGTCTTTGTTCTAACATCATGGAGACCTTCAAAAGAATCTCCTCTACAGTTCAGGGACGTCCTCATGTGGATTCTGAGAAAGATGAAGTCTCAGGATTGAAGGTGATGTCACACATGCAGAGAAACAACCTCCCCATGTGATCCAGGAGAGAACCTGCAGTGGAGCATGTGGCCTAGGAGTCTGTGCATTGGAAGAGAGCTGGGGACATGGCTCTTGAGCCGTCCCCCTTTCTGGGAACATTTGAGGACCAGGTGTTCAGATCATATAGATGATAGTGGGATGCAAGAAAAGTGAAGGTTGACAGCTGAGTGAACCTAACCTAATTATCAAGAAATAGTGACCCTTACTGATCCTACTTTTAAAACTGTTGGAATTTAGGCAACTAGATCTAACAACAAAAGGTGAAAAATAGAAATATTTAATATACCATCTGGACTTTAGAGAGGTCTTCAAATTCAAGTCCATCATTCCTCTGGACCAGTCATTGTCCAACAGCAATATAATGCAAGACACAAACGTTATTTGAAACTTTCCAGTAGCCTTTCTAAAAAACTAAAGTGAACTGGGTGCAGTGGTGCTCAACTGTTATCCCAGCAGCTCAGGAGGCTGAGGCTGGAGGATGGTGAGTTCAAAGCCACTCTCAGCAACTTAGTGAGACCCTGTCTCTAAATAAAATATAAAAAAGGACTGGGGCTGTAGCTTGGTGATTAAGAGCCCCTGGGTTCAATCCCTGGAACCAAAAATAAATAAATAAATAAACGAACTAAAATGAAATGAGATTATTTTACAAATATATATTTTTTAACCCAAATGTCCAAAATATCATCACTTTAATATGCAATTACTATAAAATTTATTAGTGTGCTATTTTACATTCTCTAGTACATACTAGGCCTTTGAAACCTAGTATGTATTTTAGACTTGCTGCTCTTCCCCATTGAAACTAGCCCCATTTTACATGCTCAACAGCTGCCTGAGGTCAGTGACTACCATGCTGAGCAATACAACTCAGCACAATTGCCAAAGGTCATGTACAAAGAGAATCCTATGTAATTGGAATGTAGGAAGATCATTTTTATTGAGCACATATTATGTGACAGCCACTAACTCTCGAGTCCTTCACTCCCCACTGCAATCCCACCTCACAGACGCCATTATTTACCCTTTTATGAACAGGGAAACCAAGGCTTAGAGTGATTAAGTAAATTGTGCTCCACCTTTGTATGGAGCCCAGGGTTTAAGCTGAAGCCTGTGCTTCTCTTAACACACAACGCTGCCTCCTTTGGAAGTGTAAATAATCAATGAAAACCCTCCGAGTCCTTGTGCCCATCGTGATATTCAGTCAAGACACAGGTTCACAGTAGGAAAAGCTGCTCTCAGGTCACAAAAGAAAGGGAAATTTATACCACAGCCAAGGCCAGTTCTTACTACATAACAGATGGGTTGGTCAACTGGAGAGTAAACTTTATTGAGTGCTTTTCTTGTCTAGTAAGCATTATGGAGGGACGTAAGAAAGTACGTAGGGGGGCTGGGGTTGTAGCTCAGTGGTAAAGTGCTCCTGGGTTCAATCCGTGGTACCAAAAATAAACAAGAAAGACAGGGGCTGGGGCTGGGGCTCAGTGGCAGAGCGCTTGCCTGGGATGTGTGAGGCCCTGGGTTCCATCTCAGCACCACATACAAATGAAAAAACTAAAAACTAAAGGTACTGTGTCCATCTACAACTAAAAAAGCATCTTCTTTTTTTTTAAAAAGGAAGCACACAAAATGGCAGGGCCAGACCATTGTGCGGGCTCTCTGCTCTGCCCCCTCTTTCCTCCGTCACAGGAAGCTTCCCCTTCCCCACGTGCCTTTTGCAGCCTCACACAGCCTCCTGTCCGGCTGACTGGAAGTCTCCCTCCACCCGCATGGTAACTGACTTTCCTCCTTCAAGGCCTGGCTGGCTTCAGCGTCGCTGCCCACAGGAGGTCCTACGGCACCCAGGCCCAGCGGCCGTCCTGTCCTGCTGGTTAGCCAGCACTTCGCTCGTCTTCCTATCAGAGCGCTGGTTCCTACGTTCATTGCCCTCTGAGCATGCGCTCCAGGCCCGCCTTGTTCAGTGTTGAGCAAGCTTCTGACCCAGCCCTGGCGCTGCTCTCCTGGCCCTTACCTCTAGTTAACATTGATCTGAATCCTGAGTTCATAGATGAGCCACTTCCCAAGGGCTCGCCAAATGCTGGGGAAAGGTTTTGTGGTCTTACGGCCAATTCTGTTCTCCCATCGGAACTTCGTCAAAGTTTCCTTTGCTGCAGGTCTTCTGTTTCTTTGCTTCTGCTTTGGAATCAGCACCCACATCATTTCTCTGGGACAGTCCTCCACCCCAAAGCAATCATGAAAAGTAAGACATTTTACTGAAGACCAAGAGCTCCCAAGGAAGGGGGCCATACCACGGAGCAAGCATCCTAAAATCAGGAATTAGATCTTTCTGGAACCCTACTGCCCACCTTCCAAGTTCTGTCCCTATCTCTTGTGCACTTTCCACTCCTCTCTTCCCACCTCTTTGCCACCACCCTACTTCCTATTTCCGGTCCCCCCCCCCACCTTTTTTGCAGGTGCCAAACCCCAACAGTCCTCTTGTTTTCTCATGTAGAAGGTGCGTCTTACCCTTTCTGCTTGGGCTCCTCACACACCAATGTCCTCAGGGAGTCTCCAACACAAACACTTAGCAAAGTCTTTTCCCAAGAAAAGACGGTTTCCCCCTTAAGAGAAATCTCAGCCAACAGTTAAGGTGAATAATTACACTCTCCTTGTCAAGAGTGGGGTTCAGCAAACATTTTTTGTAAAGAGCCAGATAGCAAATAAGGCCGTAAGATTTTTACCCCAGTTCTTCAATTCTGCCATTGTAGCAAAAAAAAAGTGGCCGTTACATAAATGAATGAGAATATCCATGGGCTGGGAAAGCCTTATTTATAAAAATAGGCAGGACTCACAAAAATAAATAAATAAAATAAAATAAAATAACAACGAAAACAGGCAGGGGTGGGGAGGCATAATTGGTTCACAGGCCATAGTTTACCCATGATCAGGATTCGGCTGCTGATCCAGACAATGAGTGAATGAAAAGCTCCTGCTCTTAAAGAGCTTAAAATCAAGTTGGGGAAAATAGGTTAGAAATGTGAAAAGATCACTAATATTGCTGGGCATGGTGGGGCACACCTGTAATCCCAGTGACTCGGGAGCTCAGCAGGAGGATTGAATGTTCAAGTCCAGCATGGGGCTACTTAGTGAGAGACCCTATTTATAAACAAACAAACAAACAAACAAACAAACAGGGCTGGGGATGTGCTAAGTATAGAAAACCCATGGATTCAATATCTTGCACTTTAAAAAAAAAATCGCTAAATTTTAAGACATGGTAGATGATAACTTTCAGGTGAATGATTCACATCATTCATATAGACATTTTAATGTGAGGTCAATGAAACACTAAAGACTTAGAGGAAGTATTTGGGAGAAGATATCTTTTTGGTGAGTTAAGTTCATTTGTTTTAAGGCCAGCAGTCATCGAGGACAAGGTTAACATCAGCAGCCCAAGCTAAAGCTTACCCACCACTTGTTTGCAAATAAAGTTTTATTGAAATACAGACACATCTGTTCATTTACATATTGTCACTATCTGGCAGAGTGCAGTAATCTCAACAGATGTGTAGCCAACAAAATTAAAAATATTTGCTACCTGGTCCTGTATGGAAAAGACTTACGGACCCCTGATGTGGAACTTATTCGAAGTGGGATTTAGTCTAGCACAGATCTTGGCAATGAATCCAGGGGTCAGCCTGTCACTCTCTAAGTGTGGCATGGACTCATTACTCACCCCTCAGATTCTAGTTTTCTCACTTGTAAAATAGAATCAATGCAAATTTCACAAAGCCACTGTGGCTGTTCAATGAGACAACATGTAAGTCACTGAATACAGTGCCTAAATCACACACAAGTATTATTTTTCTTTCTCCTATCTTTCCCTCCCTATACCAACTGATTATACGAGAATCCTGCATTCATCTGGGTTCAACTATTTGAGTAATTCCTGAACAATAGCAATTGCACTTCAGACAATATTAAGGCAGGCAGACTATCACACATGAAGGATATGGAGATTCTTTTAAAGTAAACTTCAACAATGTTGCTAAGTTAGCTTGTTGCTCTTTTGTTTACACGTGGCATAAGACCAAGGCAAACTGGTTTTGGAAAAAGAACATTTATGGGTTCATATAACTAGAAATTCCTGGATTGAATCTTTGTCCATGGTGGGTCCAGACACTCAAACCACGTCATGGGGAATATGTGTTCTCTTTTTCCTCCTCCTGGCACGTTTCTCCCTTGGAGCAACTAGACTTAAGGCTTAGCAGGAGGATCTACAAACAATAGTCCTGGGGCCCAATCCCACCCAAGGACAGTTTTTATACAGCCAAGGGTTAAGAAAAGTTTTTTTATATTTTAAATTTTTTTTTAATTATAAGACAACTATGCTAGAAAAGAGATGGGTGGCTAGCAAAGCTGAAAATAATTATTATCCGACCCTTTCCAAAAAAAAAAAACTGTTTACTGACACAGCAGCTCCGGTACCCAAAGAGCTATTCTTGTTCATTGTTTCCAGTAAAAGACCAAGACTGCCTTCCTGGGCCCCATCTCCCTGTACTATCTTCTGGAATTGTTCTCATCGGTTTCTCTCAGATATCTGGGGGAGCTGGATCAAGGACTCCGTGGCTCTCTCTTCAGCTGCCTTTGAACTTCAACCTTATGGACTTCATTATTCACTTCTCAAAGTTCTATTGAGTATAATCTGCTTAGTGTTTATGATGCTTCCTTTGCTCTTATACTTCTCTCTTACCTTCACTCACTGTAAAGGTTCCGACTTTATATTGGCTCATCTCTGAGCGTGGGGAAGATCTTCTATTGCTATGCCTGCTGGCACTGGCTCATGTGTTTGGATTTTTTTAAATCTTGGATTTCAAATTCATCTTATTTGGTGTTTAACCCATGGGAGTCCCAAGTCTCTGGTTTGAGGGCATCTCTCCATCTTCTTCGGGAGCTTTGGGTACATCTAAGAACTGTTTCTATGCTAACAATATACAAAGTTCTCCAGCACCATATAGAGACTGCAACTTTAAACTCCACAGTTAGTGAGCGAAGGCTGGAGTTTCATTTTTTTTTTTTTTTTCTCCACTCTGAGCTCACACCAAGAAATGCAAACCTCCTTGTCGTTTCCATGGTCTTTTTCTTCTTGGGGATGGTGGTAGGACTTTTTCCTTTTACCCTTTCACTAAGGGTAACAGCATTATGTGGGCTATCAATTCTTCCTTCTGTCCTAGACTGACCATTGGTTTGTGAGATCATCAAATACCCCAGGTAGCCCTGGCTTCAGTTTGCTGGTTATACTCTGTTTTTTAGTTTCCATTTCATTTTTGGCTCCTGGGATTGCCTTTTCCTTCTTTTGAGCTCAGCTGGACATTTAGAGGGATTTTCATTCTGGTTTATACTGCTTTTCCAGGTGTCTCCTAGCAGGAGGTTTTTCATGTAATGGAATCCACCACAGTGACCAAAATGGAAATGCCATTAGGCCTGTGTGTCCCTGCTTGTAACACTATGCCAGCATCATCTGCCACTTACAACACCTTCCTCTCTACTTTTATCACCTGGAATAGCAAGCTGTGTGTGAGGTGCTTGATAGACACGTATAGAGAAGACCCCTGGGGGCTTTTGGGAAGCCAGAGCATGCCTGCTGGTGATGGTTCCTGCCGAGGTACTGGCACTCCCGTGCACCTGGGGTGGTGGAGTCGTGGGGCAGTGTGTAGTCAGAGAAGCCTACACTCCAGAATCACCCTATCTACATTTAAATTCCAATTTTGCTACTTCCTAGAAAGGTTACATCAGGTCAGCCATTTAATTAGCCATTTTCCAGTATGTGACCTAGAGTTAGTGAAGGAACCTGTCTCCTTGTGAAATGAGGTAAAATACAAAGGGCCCGGCCCCCAGGGCAGTCTGCTCTGATAAATGTCAGCGGTTGGGCGTTGAAGGGTCCAGATCAGACCTGGAGAAGAAATCTGTCTTCTCAAGCCTCCTCCTTGCAAGATTAGGTAGAGGGACATCAAAACCCATCAGGATACGCCTGCCCTTCCCAGAAGGAAAATAAGGGATGGAGGACCAGGGAGAAGCCTGAGGTTCCCTTCATAAATGAAGAGAATTTTGGCTCAGCATTCAGGAGGAGGAAAAAACCCCCAAAATTCTAAGAAAGACTCTTCGAAATGTGGGTTTGGAGGAGGACAAGTTAAAGTTTGTGCATTGACCCACAGAAGGGTCTCATGTGCTTTGCCAGGCTGAAAGATGGCACCCTTTCTTACAGAGGCTGGCAGATAAGCAAAGCACGCTGACCTTCAACCAAGGTGAAATGGAGCTGGGAGGAAGTCAGTGATCTCTCTCCTTTACCACCCAGGATTGTCTACTCCACCCTTAGGCACCTGTCTGTCTATCTCTTATCTGATTCCTAAGTATTGAAGTACCATGTGATTTTCTTGGGAATGTCTACTTCCTCTTTTTTTTTTTTTTTTTTTTTGTACTGGGATTGAATCCAGGGGTGCTCTACCACTGAGCTACATCTCCAGGGTGTCCCTAAATTACCTAGGCTCACCTTGAATTTATGTTCCTCTTGCCTCAACCTTCCAAGTAACTGGGATTACAGGTGTGCACCACGGTGTCCACATCTTGGGAACTTCTGATGCCAGGATATTTACTCTCAAAAGAACAAAAGACCATCAGAAGTTGCTGAGCACTTTCAAGAGAAACTTGAGCTGAAGCAACATGCAAAAATGTCTAGAATTTAAATGTATTTCTGCTAGAACTAAACTGTAAATAATCTTGCAAAGATTTTTTTTCAAGTATCATAAAAACATTTGCCTATAAGAACTGTCATTTGTGCTCTTGTGTTTTTAAATGGATTGTTTGGCACTGACGAACAGGCGTGTGCTGATTAGGAAGTGGTCCTTGGGCTGTTTCCTCCTGAAATGTGGTCTGGACCCTCAGAAATACTTTCTCACTCAACAAGTGCTTATTCAGCAGCCTGGGAGGCAGAGAGAGGTTATTATGGCCAGAAATCAGCAATGGTCCATTTAGTTTTCTTTAAAAGTTACATAACATTTGTACAAGCAATTATCTATCAGCTTTGAACAAGAATTGTGTAGAATTCTATTAAATTCAGATTTTAAAAACTTGCTATAAAACTGACAGTTTTACAATTAAAATCATTTTCCTGCTACGTATATTTGGGCACAAATAGAAAACAGTTCACACAAATTATTGTGATCTGTATTCTTCCCATGTGAACACACTGAATCTTTTAGCTTTTATTTTTTTCTCTTTAGGAAGTCTCTACACTGTGGCAATTTTGAAGGCTTCCCTGCTCTAAGCAATGCAGAGCTAGAAACCATAGCTGAAGTTAAGTACACTTTGCTAAATAAAGGCAGGAGGAGATAATTTCAAACACTGACAGTTATCTGTTCACTGAAGGCTTTGACAAGGAGTAAGTTCCCCATCACAGAGAGCAGCTGAAGTCATTGTTAGGAATGCTGTGGGCAGATTTATCAGTTAAATGTAGGATTCAAATACAAGATGAAGCCATGGGTGGTGGTGCAGGCCTGTAATCCCAGCTACTCAGGAGGATGAGGCAGGAGGATTGTAAATTCCAGGGTAACCTGAGCAAATTAGTGACACGGGTTCTGTCACCAAAGCACACCAAACCAAACCCACAGGATCCTAGACCTATCCAATCTTAAGACCGTATAAAAGCTAAGCATCGTGGTTCATGCCGGTTGTCCTAGCTGAGGCAGGAGGATCATTTAAGCCCATAAGATGGAGACCAACCTGGGCAACAATGCAAGACCCTGTTTCAAACAAACAAACAAACAAACAAGATTCTATGATTTCATTTTTAAAATATACTGTTTCCATTGTACTTGAAAGTTTTTAGTGAACCTCATATATATGAACTCATTGATTTTTTTGAAAAATGGAGATCACTTGTCCCTGACTTTATAATATAAATATGAACAATATATATTTCTGAAGAAAGATGATGAAACAGACTTCCCTCCCTCACTATTTAAAATAGAAATGAAATTAATGAAAAGCAGCAAAAAAGAACAAAAAATAAAAGAAAAATCATCAGCAGCAAGGGGATAAAGAAATGGGTATAACCTAGTTCCATCAAAAGTTCCAGACTTTGAAAGAAGCAAACTAGCAGGGCACATTGCTTCTCCCAAATGCTTTGAGTTATAGAACTGACTTGCAAGAACATGAAATTGACATGCTGAGACCCAAAGAGGAAATATTGAAGCATGAGAATTATCTGGAAAAAACATGGCTAATGCAGTCCTATGGAAATACATTAAAGAGCAAATAACGTTATTATGGAACAGATAAATAAATAAATAAATAAATAAATAAATAAATAAATAGCAAAAACTTGAATAGACACAGCTCAAAGTAAAATTACATAGAGAAAATGCTTGGAGCCAAATAATGAATGCATGTGAAAAGAGCAGAGCAATTTGAGCCTGGTTGCTGCTAAAGTAGATGACCTACAAACAGGGCGGACTAAATATGCAAAGTGTGAAAATAAAAGGAAAAATCATGATGAAAGCAACAGTGAAAGAGCCTTTCAAAATGGGGTCTGGAGCAAGACATATGTGCATCTCAAACTGCTGCCTGAAATCTTCATGTACAATGAATTTATATACATGAGTTCACCTGCTGGAAGGACCAGGTACAACACTGCAATGCATATTAAGAGGATATTGGATTCTAGTTTGATGGACATTTCTATTCTATTCATACATTCTTTTCTTCTCTTCTACCATCACCAGCCCCTGCACTTTCTCAACATTTCAGTATAAGTTTCCTACAAAGGAATGTCTACTGCTTTGTCATAAGTAGCACTGAAAGAAGTTCCCACCTCCTTGATTACAGAAGCTCCCACCTCCCTGACTTCTTTGGAACACTGATTCAGAATTCTTTGAACCAGTGTCTCCCAAATTGCAATTCCTAGGACCTCAAATAAAGTCCTGTCACTTCTGCAGTTTCTGAGTATGAACTGATTGACAAGAGGAAAAAAAAAATAAGGAAATTGCTCTAACCAAAGGAGAAAAGAGTCTGCAGACAGAAAGGGCACACCATGACCCAAGAAAAATAAATACTAGGTGATCAACTCTGAGACATATCCTCATTAACTTATTAGATTTCAAGAACTTGAAACAAAAAGTCCTTTGGCAGAGGGTATAAAACATAAAGGAAGTTAGTTAGGTTGGCTTCTGACTCTGATCATCAATACTCAGTGCCAGGATACAAAGAAGCACCATCTAGAATTTCCAAAGGAAAATGTGTCTCAGGACTATTTCAGCCATCCAAGATGGAGACCTGTTCAAAGCCATAGATAAAACATCCTCACCCACAAAAGAACTCAGGGAATACACACCCCTGGGTCTTTCTTCAGAAGAATTGTTCAGTGATGAAATCCAGTCAATTTAGAGATTAAAAAAAATAATAAAATCATTGGGAATGGACAGATTGGGGCTAAAAAAAATTTGTCATGAACATATAATTCACTTGAACCTGAAACTGATGATATTGTGCAATTATGAAAGAAATGTTTTCCCAACAGAATGTGAATATTTTAAACTGTGATACTGTAAAAATAGTAATAAAGCCAAAATTGGGAGGTGAGGGTTGGGGAGTTGGGAGGAAGCACAAGTCTAAAGATTTACTCATCCTTCAGAACCATGAGTCATTCAATACTGTCTGAAATGGAAATATTCTGCTAAAAAATGACTGCAACCTCTTAACATTTTGCATAATTTCTTTTCTTAACCTTATTTTCCCAGGAGGGAATTTTAAGGAAATCATATCTCTAATGATAAAGAACATTGAATTAAAGAACAAAACTCTTCAATTTTAGTTTTACTTTCCTAAGGTTAAGTTCAAGTAATATAAATCTATTATTTTATTTAAAAATAGTGTATTTAAATATGCTCATATTTCTGCAAAAATATGTCTGCCTATTCTGTTTCTCTTTCTTTGAATCTCTCCTTGGTACCCCCTCCCCACTTTCTTGATGCTCATTTCCCCCCACAAGGCAGTTGACAGACTTCAGGGGACTCTGTACCTGGTTCCAGCTCTGGAGTGGTGACAGTAGTCTGAGGACAATCCCATTTCTCCTTGTCCCAGGGGTTGGAACCAACCAGAGTGTGGCACCTTCCTGCTTCAGAATCAGGAATGGGCTTGTGACTCTGGTCAGGCCAGGGAATCTTGAGGGATGGCTTGGTGGAGACTTCTAGGGAAACAGTCTTCCCAGTTTTGACAGGAGGGTCACCACCGGAAGCTCCCCCCCACCTCTTTCTCTAGATTTGGTAGTTTTATGGTGCAAAATCTATGGCTGCTGCAGACATTTTTATTGCCACGAGTGAAAGCAGCTTGAGACTTGGGCCCCCACACTCAGAGGGGAGAGTCCTGGAGAAGTGAAGCTATTGGCCCAACTCCATGATTACCCAGTCTCTGGATATCAGTCACATGAATCAACATATTTCCATGTGTTAAAGCAATTGGATCTAGATCTTATATTTTTGGAGCTGAAAACATTGTAATTGATACATCTGCTTAGAAAGATACATAATATCATTCACTTGATGATAGTCATTTTGGGCTTTTTTTTGGTTATTTTAAAAATGATTCTTACCTTCAGTCTTCTCTATTCCTTAAATATTTTATAATGAGCATAATTCATTTTTTAAAACAAAAGGTCAGTATTCTTATACATTAAATTAGTCAACATGAAAGTAATATGTCCTCATTATAAAAAAACAAAAACCCGGACAAATCCTCAACCAGGTGCAATAAGTAGAATTAAGGAGACAGAAATAATGTTCTCTGATCAGAAAATATAATAAAAATTATTTTAGAAATAATCAACCTCTTTACCATGCTAAGAAGTTTACATAGGTTATCTCATTTTATTTTTATAACATATCTATAAATTAGGTGCCATTATTATTTCCATTGTATAGACAGAAAGAGTGCATCCTTCTGCAATTGTCTAAAACAACTTTGAAGAGTCAAAGTCTTTAATAGCATAATTTAAGATCAAAGGTTTATAACATAAGCATGATGAAGAAAATAAATTATGCATAGAAATGATGCTACTCAACAAGTAAATGGAGGCAGCAGTCTTTTCCTGGTCTGGTAGGCATGGAAACCAGAGGACCGTCAATCACTGGCTCTTAGAAGTGGAGTGTGGCTGAGAAGGCCAAACCCTGCAAAACCAAAGGCCTGGGATCAACCACCACCTAAAATTGGACCTCTGACATTTTAAATATTACTTATTCCAAAGTTAAAGTTCCATGACACTGAGCTTACTGTTTCAATGTCACATCCCTAGAGTCAACAGGGCACAGAGCAGGGGCTCTGTGAACACAGCAGAAAGTCAGAGAGAGAAAGGGAGGGGGAAGGCAAGGAAGGGAGGGAGGAAGGAAGAAGGAGGGAAAGAAGGAAGGAGCGTTGTGGGTTTCTCTCTGATCTACCCACCCAGATCTTCTGCAAGTGGATGCCACCATTAAAAGGTCTGTACACATCTTCCTCTTCCTCACTCATGCCTTCCAGCTGGCAGGAAGTCACACGATGTGAGGAGTTGAACTACTACTGTCTTGGACCATGAAAAGAAGCTGCATTTTGAGAATGACAAAGTGACAAGGTGTGTTATACTCTCCCCAAAAAAAGATTCTTGAGTGCCATCAGGAGAGAGAGTCAACCCACCCTAACCCCTTCCCTTCCTATAGCCCCATCCTAATCCCTCCCCTTCCTATAGCCCCACCCTAATCCCTTCCCCTCCCTATAAATGCTGGCAACAAAGAATTCGCGATTCCCTGGCACACCACTTTTAAGTGTAAGGGTGGTCACCCCTGGCCAGCTAAAAAAATTAAAAAATAAAGACTTCTTTTGGCTTTACGTGAATGGCTTGGATGATCTTATTTTTGTCGGGTATAACAGGTGGAATCCTAGTTAAGCTCTGATTAAAGCTCTGGAGTGCCTCCCAGACTTAGGTTTGGGACTGGGAGTGGTGGGGTGTCCATCTTGTTTAAGTTGTTGTATTTTGAGGTCTCTGAAGCAACAGCCTGGTTCTTGACTACTTGACTGGTCAAATTCTAGCACATTCAAATAGAAACCATCGTTATAGAATCACTGGCATCTCCTTAACTTATTATTTATTCGTTTGAAACACTGGATTTTCAGAGACTCAGGTGTGTTAAGGGAGTTTATTGGGTCACATTGATTAAAACTTAAGGGCACTGAGTCCCAGGTATAAATTCAGGGTTAATGTATGTGGCTCCGTCTCTCCCTCTGCTCTGCTTTTCTGTCCTGTGCTAACTTCTATGCAGGACCTCCCTATAAATTGATCCCTGAAAGCTCCTGGCTCCCTGTATCTTTGGAGACAGAAGTTTCAGTGGGACAATACTCCTTATTCCCAGGGTTCCAGGAGAGCCTCAAGATTGACTTTGATTGCATCATGTGCCCATCTCTGAGCCAATCCCTGTGGCCTGTGGTTCAGGCCCAGGACCCTCATATGCTCAGCCTAGAGCCGGGGGTAGGTCAGCTTCATAGAAGCCTGTGCATTGAGAGTGGAAGAGAAAAGAGTCCCCAAAAGAAGTTCTAGGTGCTCTTAGCAGAAAGAAAAAGGATGAACATACAGGCAACAACCTGGCTGTCCTCTGATTTATTTATTCCTTAATTCAGCAAATATTTACTGAGTACCAAGAACATGCCTGGCTTTGTCTTTGGTGTTTCCTAAGGCTAAATTCAAGCAATATTAGATCTAGTATTTTATTTTAAAGTAGTGTGTATAAATATGCTCATATTTCTGTAAAAATATTTGTGCCCATGTCTCTTTTTCTTTCTTCCAGTCTCTCTTATGCACACATCTCCCTTTCTTGACTTTCTGTCCTTCCACCAGGGAAATGGTGACAAAGAAGACAAATTCCCTACCTTCTGTCCTAGTCCAGGCTGCTATAAGAAAACATCAGAGGGGCCAGGTGGCTCATAAGTAAAAGAAGTTTACTACTCACAGTTCTGGAGTCTTGGAAGTCCAAGAGCAAGGTGCTGGCATATTCAGTACCTGGTGAGGGCCAGCTTCCTGGTTCAGACAGCACCTTCAAACTGTCTCCTCACGTGGTTGAAGGTGCAGAGCTGCTCTTTGGGATACACATATACACACACACACACCACACACTCTGGAATGAATCCAGGTAGAAACCACTGAGTTACATCCCCAGTTCTTTTTAATTTTGAGATAATTTCTAAGTTGCCCAGGCTGGCCTTAAATTTGCAATCCTCCTACCTCAGCTTTCTGAGTCACTGTGATTATAGGCATGTGCCACAGCACCTGGTCTGGGGTCCCTTTTATAAGGGCACTAACCCCTTGTGTGAGAGCTTACCTCACCTGATATTTGTGTCCTTTAAAAGGAAAATATGTACCTTCTCCTGGGATATTACAAAACTAACTAGGGACTCTAGAATAATCTCTCTCTTTTTTGCAGGTCTGCGGATTGAACCAGGGCCTTGCACAGGCTAGGCAAGTGTTCTACCACTGAACCACATTCCCAGTCCCCCTGGAGTAATCTCTAGGCTCACAAAGAAGTGACTTGGACTTGGACGCTGTGGGGAGAGTGCAAAGGGTGGGTGGGGTTTTGGTTGGGAGGTTGCGAGGCTCTAATAAGGAGCCCAGGGAGAGTAGACATGACGTCCCAGCAGCTTCTGCAGAGGCTCTGCGTGTTGGGAGGGAGCCATGGTGTTCAAGGAGGACTCAATTACTGTATCACCACCACCACCTAATCTTGCAGCAGACTTTAACGGCAGGAAGAAATACACTAGCCTGACAGATGGGCACCAATTAGACTTTTATAGATCTAGGAAATAAAATACTGACTACGATGGTGCCTCCTGGTGAACACAGTGAGGTGATTTGTCTCCGGGGAGGACGGAAGTGTTTGCCACAGCTTCCTGTTCTGCAGGCCGCTCTGGACAGTGCCAGCTTGTTGTCTTGACAAATTTATTTTCAATAGTGCTGGGACATATGCTTATAATTTGAAGAAGGGAGGCATGGAGATAAGACAGATGTTGTCACTGAAAAACGAGCCCAGTGAAGTTGTTTCCTAGCCCCACATTTCAAGATGGGTCACTTGGTCTCCAAAAAGTGACTCAGAGTCAACAAAATGATTCAGAGATTGATGGAAACTCATGACCCGGTACCCACCATATTTTAAATGACACATGACATTGACTTTGTACCCCATCTCCTCGACGTTGGCCCACTTTTCTCCTACCCAGCTGCCATAACTTGGTGAATAGTGACAATCGGGTTTTAATTTTACTTAAGCAAATGGGGAAGAAAGAGAATGAAAATAGTGGCATTTTGGTGGTGGTTGGGGGTGTTGGGCCACAGGGTGGGGAAGAGCTAAGAAATGGTCAGCAGTGAATTTCATGCTTGTCCAATATTCACTAGGGTCTTTGGGGTGACCTGTCAGGTCCTTACTGACAGAAGGGCTGGCTTCCTAGTGAGTAAGAAAACTTTTGTGCATGTTCTTTGACTCAACTTCTTAAATGCAAACTGATCTCTTGTACATGTGTTTACAAGTTGTGTTCTCTCTCTGTTTCTCTCTTTCTCTGAGTCTCAATTCTCCTCATCTGTGGAATGGGGTTAATAACACAGCTCTTGGGGCTGCTAGAGGATTTGATGCTATATCCCATAGAAAGCACCAAGCCCCCTGGCAGGCAGAGATGGAATACAGGGGAAGGAAGCCGTCCACGCACACACGATGCCATGCTGATGGAGCTGTTCACGTTGCCTGGGACTGTGGTCCTTCCCCAGATGGGTGTCCTAGGCTGCGATGTCACTAGGCTCAACTCAAGAACCACCCAGGAGTTTGGGTGACAGAATCATTCAGAGCAACCACTTCAAACCTAGACAAAGACAGCTCCCCTTGATAACCAGAGCACCTATCTGTTTTCTAGCCCCAAAGAGGCCATTTAGATAACGCAGGCAAGTTTGAGATGTGCAGTGACTGATAGTGACCTAAAATAGGCAGATCCAAGGTGAAATAAAAGCCCTCTGCTGTCCATCAGTGTCAGTGGCACCTGCGTGTGAAAGGTGGTGCGGGGGCTTCCCATCGAAGGCCAGAGCCAGTATCCAGAGACAGGGCGGGAGTGGGAAGCTGCTCGCAGCTCAGGCCGTCCATCCATCTTACATGGAGCTTGGGAGGCAGAAGAAGCAATGGGAACTCAGGTCTCTGCCAGTAGGCCCAGTGCTTCCTGGGTTACCCAGCTTGGCCGGAGCTTGAGAATACATTTCTGGATAAGTTTCAGAGCAAAGGAGAAGAGAAGCTTCACCAAGCAGAGAATTGCCAAAGAAGAAAGAGAAAGAGAAATTCTTTAAAAAAAAAAAAAGTTCAAAAGTGAGGGGGGATTTAACTTTAAAATACAAAATTGATACATGTTCAATAAAAAAATGTTGGACAGCTCAGCACTACATAAAATAAAAATGAACAATTCCAGGCTTCTTTTCAAACACAGCCGTCCCTATCCAATTCTCCACAGGCGAAGATCTGCTAATAATTTTTAGTATAACTTCAGGACATTTTTTAGATATTTACAGTGTTTGTATATACTTTTTAGGAAACTCAGATGAGGTTATGCAATATACACTGCTCAGCAATTTGCTTTTCTTTTTGTTTGTTTTACTTAATAATATGCAATGTAGAGCTTTTGGTGTCAACACTGTCGCTCTCATGGTTCTAGGGTGTGTCCCGCCATGTGGGCGAAGCATGATTTATTTAACCAGTTTTCTAAAAACAGGCATTCGGATTAATCCCAGCATTTTCCCATGAATACAACCGATCGTCTTCTGAACCTCGTTTCCCTGTATCCTCTTGGATTCTGACTGGAGGAAGCACCCATTTGTGTCCTGAACCATCCCTTGCGCTTTCATTGTGATTGGCTTGCTTTTATCTTCTCTACATTTTCAAGCTTTGCTTTTGCCTTTTTTTTCTTTCTGGTTTATAATAGTTTTTTAAAAAATTTTTATGTAGTTGTAGATGGATTTGATTTGTTTATTTTTGTATGTGGTGCTGAGGATTGAAACTAGTGCCTCACGCTGCTCGGCAAGCGCTCTGCCACTGAGCTACAACCCCAGCCCTATATAATAGTTCTTTGTAAGCTAAATAGATTAACATGAGTGGCAGGTGCATTTCCTAGTTTGTTTGTCTTCAGACTTTGTTTATTTTGCTTGTTTAAATTCTTGCATGGTTGAGTTTATAAATCTGTTCTTTATATCTTCTTGGTTTTATATCATACATGGAAAGAAAGGCCTTTGCTGTTATAATAAAATACTATCTTTATTCTAATGCTTTTATGGATTTTTTTACATGCTGCAAATCATAGACAGAAATGGAATTTATTTTGGGTAAGGAACAATGGAGGGATTCGGTTTCCTCATTCTCCTTTCTTTCTCTCTCTTTCTCTTTCTTCTTTTTCTTACCCCCCAGACCAGTAGCCTTTTGCCATACACCACTTATTTGTTCTTTGACTGCTGCTTTAGTTTGGATCTGAATTGCCCCTAAGGACCCACGTGTGAAAGGCTTGCTTACAAGCCTTTGGTGCTATTGGGAGATGCTGGAACCTTTCAGAAGTGGGGCCTATGTGGAGGAAGGTAGGTCTTTCAGAGTCTGCCCTTGGGGATACTGGGACCTCTGCCCCTTCCTCTCTCTCTTTCACTGTCTTACCAGCAGGTAAGAAACCTCCTCCACTATGCACCCCTGCCATGGTATACTGTACTGCCACAGGGTCAACCAACCATGGACTGCAACCTCTGAAGCCAAGAGCCAAAGTGAACCTTTCTTCCTTTAAGTTGATTACCTCAGGTATTTTGTCATAGTAACAGAAAACTAACAACCATTTACCTGAAATAGCAATGCTTTCACAAATCAAATTCCTACTCATATTCAGGTGTTTCTCTGGACTCTGTTTAGTTCCATTGACAATTGTGTTCAAAGTACTAGTATATTTCTGCTTTAAATATGATAGTTTTATATTACATTCTTGGTTTCTATTAAGGCTAGTCCCCACATAACTCTTCTATAAAATGAAGTTCTTTTGTTTGCTTAAAAGAACCCTTGTTAAACCTCAAAGAAAAGACATTTTTAAGGATGACCAAGGATTATACTTTATTAATCTACCCACACATATTCTTCAGGTTTTGGCCCACACAAATTAGCAAAGTCTTACAATGTTTATGAGTTATTTCCTCCTAGGTTATAATGTGTTCCTGAGACCTGGAGCATGTTGCAATTGGAAACTAGTTATTGGTATACAGGGACAGAGGGCAGCTGTGGTGGGTCATGGGGAAAACGAGCAGCTCCCTGAAGCTTCCTGTCCCAGTTGAGTTCCAGCACAGGGTTTTCTATCAGGGAAGGTTGGTCTCAGACATAGAAGGACAGACAGGAGGCTGAGTGGTAGGAGTCTTGTCATGTAAATTCCAACCTGATGACCCCCTCCAAGGTTCAGTGACTCTTTCTTGCCCCATTAATTCCTTAACTTTCACACATGAAATGTGGAAAGGCTGTGAACTCAACTGACATTGCAATTCTGAAAGGCTCCCTATGAAATTTTGTGTTCGATTTCTTTTTTTATTTTTGGTACTGGGGATTGAACCAGGGGCACTCCACCCCTGAGCCACATCCCCAGCCCTATTTTGTATTTTATTTAGAGAGAGGGTCTCACTGAGTTGCTTAGGGCCTCGCTAAGTTGCTGAGGCTGGCTTTGAACTCGCGATCCTCCTGCCTCAGCCTCCCAAGTGCTGGGATTACAGGCGTGCGCCACGGCGCCTGGCTTGTGTTTGATTTCTAAAATATCAGCCTGTGGCCATAAAAAAAAGAATTTCTTTTAGGGAAACCATGGAAATTTCTGGTCCTCAGACCATGACTTGAACTGAGAATTTAAGGATTTTAGTTTGTTGTTTGCTTTCTATGGTGTTTCAGTGCACTCTGGAGGATCCATCCACAGGGGCCCCACCTAGGGCCTCTTGCTTCTGTGCCCAATTTACCAAAATTACCATAGCTCCATCAATTGCAAAGCTACTGCATGCCACAGAGAATTAGCATCCATGTCCCACTGGGAAAAGTGCATCACTGCACTTAAACCTAAAGACATGATCAAATTAATACCAAATCTCCTGGGTGAGGCTCTGGCTTCTGGAACCACTCCTGACATCTGTAATTCTGTATCATTAAGGTGTCAACAGGAGAAGACACACGTCAGTATTTGAACAGAGAAAATTTAATATACAAAATTGTTAGCTATTAAAAAGTAGTTAACTACTTAAAGAGAACTAAGGAATCCAGGTATAGGAAAAAGAAGCTATTACCTCTTAAGTGGAAAAAGCATAATGAAAGAACTGAGAACATGAAAGAGGACCCTCTTCCAGGACTCAAGTTCAGCCCTCAGTGGGAATGGAGTGGCTGCAGAGAAACGTGTTGGTACCTGTCTGTGTTGAGAAAAACTGCCAGAGAGTTTGGGCCCAGCTGGTCTGCAGGAACAGCTTGCTAAGGGACTGAGAATCTCACTAGAAGTACATGCAAACCGTGTAGCTAGGAAGCTCACTGTGCAGCAGGGAGCAGCCAGCTGGGTGCCCAAGCCACCTGCAGCCATGCTGGCTGGTGGAGCCGGTCTTCCAGAAGTGGTCTGTTGGGTGCAGGAAAAACTTGGTGGAGAGTAAGCCTCTCTGCTGGCAGATATACCACAGGAGGAAGAGAAGCACACCAGGACTGCAGAGAGAAACTTCTTCCTGTCTGCGACCCTCCAGTGTCATACTGACGAAGCACCCTGTCCTGACAAAGGCTAACACAGAGGCACCTGGAGAGGAGAAATGTTCACAGGGCCCAGCTGCACATCAGGAAGCTGAGCAAAAATGAGTGGGTTTGGAGCTGAGAGGGAATCCATTGACGACTGGCACCCTTGTATGGACTTCATTTTCCAGGTTCAGAATCTCAATTCTGATGTTCTGGAGGTCTTCCTTATGTGATAATCAGCTGCCATTAACAGGGAAACACCCAACCCCTTCACCAATCTGCTGCTTAGTTTCTTCAGTTTTCCTTCACCACTCCCACAGTGGCATTTGAAGTCTGCCATGTTGGCAGCTCCAGTGTTTGTGGTCCTCTTTCAGGAAGAGCTCATGAGATAAATGACCTCTATCTCAAAAGACAAAGGACTAATAGAATAGCATGAATCCCAACAAGCACATTTCTCATAACTAGAATCAAGGATGAGAGAGTCTGTCCCCTTGAGTTCTAACTTCAGAGTGGCCTGAAAGGAAGATTTTCATCTGAAATCCTGAGTCCCAGGACAGTTGAGATTCTTGGAAAAATGGAAGCCATCTGCTGCAGGATTATGCCCATCTCAAGGATAATGCAGGCTGCCCACTGACGCAGAGGGCTTAAAATATGACCCCAGGCCAGCATCACCTGGAAACTCATCAGAAATGCACATTCCAGGTCCCCTTCTAGACTTAGCAAATTTGGGCCTCTCTTGGGGCCAAAAGCTGTGCTTTAACAAGCCCTTTAGCTGTTTCTGACACAGATTAACACTGGAGAACCACACATTTAGACAGAGTTAAAGTCAAGTCTCGGCTTCTGCACACTTAAAATCAGTGTGACTTGGGCAAGACATTGACTCTAAGCCTCAGTTTCCTTGTCAATGACATAGTATCCTTAGGTAATCATTTATAGGCTTGCAGTGTAAAGGCGTGTAAAAGGGCCTGTCACATAAGACTCAAGGACTGTTTTTCCCAACCACCACATAGAACCTAATGAGGAGTAAAGGGACTCATGTTTTTTGTTCGTCTTTTAGAGATGGAGTCTTGCAATGTTGCCTGGCTGGTCTTGAACTTGTTGGCTCAAGCAATTCTCCTGTCTCAGTCTCCTGAGTGGCTGGAACTATAGGTGTGTATCACCATACCTAGGTTAAGACTGGTGTTTTTAGAGAGATTAGGACAGCAAGTACCAGGCATAAAGTAAATAGCATGTGCGTGATGCACCAGCTGGTAAAGCTTCAGTGGTAGCAACAGCAGTGGTAGGTGCTGGTTTAAGATCTGTATCGTACCTGCCTTGTACTAGGCATGCCGGTGAGTCCTGCACCTAATGTATTTTAATGCTTCAAACTGCTGTCCGAGATAAATATGGCATAATTATTACCACTTTTGGGATGAGGGAACCAAGGTACAGAAAAGTTAAGCTTCTTCCTTAAGATTGCGTAGCTACTATGTGTTAAAGCAAAGGTACGGAAACAGGTATCTTTCCTTTCTTCTTTCCGTTTAAGTGCTAGGGATTGAATCCAGGGCTTCATGCATGCTAGGCACGCACTCCACTACTGAGCTGCATTCCCAGTCCTGTTTATTTATTTCATTTTGAGACAGGGTCTCACTCAGATGCCCAGGTTGACTTTGGAGAAGGGAGAGAGAATATACTATTTTATATTACAAATTTTAAAGAGAAGCCTCCCTCCTCCTTTTTTTCCCTGAAAACATCTTCTTGCAGAATTTGCAGACAAAGAGAAGATAAGCAACGTTTTATATCTTTTTCACTGGTGATGATCTGAGAGATAGGAACACATTACCTGTTAATGTCATTGGAATTGGTGCCTTTGGGAAATGTTCAGCATGACAGATGAAAGTGTCAATAATGAGAACCTAGAAATTTTTGGCAAACTTGAGCATCTGTAAAAAACTAATCCCAAGTGGGCCTGGGGGAGGGAGGGAAAGCATGGGTCCCTCCAGTCTGCTGGCCCAGCACACTGTGGACAGCAAAGCCAATGCTCTTTCCAAGAGCCCAGGCTGCAGCAGGCAGGAATTGGAGAGGCTGTGCCGGAAGGTGGTGAAAGGGGCAAGGCCCCCCTGCTCCTTCCCTCACAGCCTGCAGGGATGCACCTGGAATGTGGCCTTTGGCAGGTGCAGAGAGACTTCAAAGACAGCTGCAGTTTCTAAAGATGTCAAGGAAGAACAACCACAAAAGACTGAGGAAGAGAAGAAAGGAATTCCTAGCTGTGAGGAATGGGTGGGCCGCTGAGTGGCAGGCAGTGAGACCCCTTTCCTAGAGTGTGAAAGGTGAGCGGGAGAGGTTCAGTGCAGTTGATGTGTATGTGTTACATGCCTACTATGGGTCAATGACTCTCTGGGTTTCAGTGAAATAGAGATAAATGAAACACAGCCTTGTCCTGAGAATTTGCCAGTCCAATGCGGGAGAATTGTAGACAGATAAATTGCATACAGTATAAAATGGGGCATATGGAGGTGTCCTGAGAGCACAGATTGGGGCTATATAACTCAGCATAGGCCCCAAAGGAAATAGGTATTGTGAAAGTTTTCTCCGAGGAAGTAATTACTGAGCTGAGTCATAAGAAAAAAGAAGAAATTTCTCAATTAGCATGGTTTTGCTGCATATTGCAAAAACTTAACAGACTTACATGATAAGGGTATTTATTATGGCACGATGTCTAGAGCTGGTGAATTGGACAGCTGGGCAATGTTATCCAAGACCCAGTTTCTTTCCACATCTTTGTGTTGCCAACCTCCATGTGTTGGATGTGCTCTGGGGTCACCATGCTTCATGGACCCAAGATGGCTCCAGAAACACTGGACATCACATCTGGGCACATCCATGTCAAGAGGAAGGAAAAGGTACTTTTTCTGTTTGTCTTTCTTTGAAGGAAGTAAACTTTTCCCAGAAGACTCCCCAGAGAATTTCTCTCATATTTCGTTGTCCAGAAAGGCTATTCATGCCTACACCTAACCCAATCCTTGCAGGGGAACAAAAGGGAAAAAACGCCATAGTTGACTTAGACCATGAGGATCCACCACCCAGGAAGAGAGTTTACTTAAACAAAGGCAGTAAGGCCCAGCTTGTAGAGAACATTACATGAACTCTATTTAATGGGCAGGAGTTACTCTACCTTCCCCCTTTTTTCTTTAGTAGCTTCATTAAGTTATGATGAACACATTAAAATTTCCATATATTTAAAGTGCACAATTTGGTAAGTTCTGACAGATAAGTACACACTTGGGAGACCATTATTACAATCAAGGTAATGAACATGACCATTACCCACTGTTTCAGTCGTTTTCTTCACTGCTGTGACCAAAAGGCCCAACAAGCACAATTGTAGAGGAGGAAACATTTATTTGGGGGTTCATGGGGGTCTTAGTCCATAGATGACTGGCTCTATTGCTCTGGACACAAGGTGTGGCTGAACATCATAGCAGAAGAGTGTGACCAAGAAAAGCCACTCAGAATATGACCACCAGGAAGCAGAAAGAGGAAGTTTTCCTCTCACAAGGACAAAATATGAACCTCAAAGGCACATCCCAAAGACCCACCTCCTCCAGCCACACCCTACCTGCCTACAGTTAACCACTCAGTTAATCCCTATCAGGGGATTAATGCAGATTAGGTTAAAATTCTCATAACCCAATCATTTCACCTCTAAACTTTCTTGCATTACCTCACACATGAGTTTTCGGGGAACACTTAATATCTAAATCATAACCCCCACAAAAGTTTTCTCCTCCCTCAGGTAACTTTCCATCGTTATAGATTAGTTTGTATCATCTACAATCATTACAAATGGAATAATCATGTGGTATATACTCTTCATCTGGATACTTTTGCTCAACAAAATAATTTTGAAAATCATTCATGTTTTTGTGAGTATTAGTGGTTCATTCTTTTCATTGCTTAGTAATACTCTGTTGTAAGGTTGTATCACAATTTGTTTACCCATTCACCTATTGGAGGACATTTGGGTGGTTTCCATTTTGGACGATTATAACAAAACTTCTATAAACAGTCATGTAGAGGTCATTGGATAGTCAAATGCTTTTATTTCTCTTCAGGAAATCTCCAGGAAGGAAATGACTGGATCGTCATGTAGGTTTCTGTTTAACTTTTTAAGAAATTATAAATTTTTTTTTTTTTTTGTACTGGGGATTAAACCCAGGGGCACTCCACCACTGAGTCACATCCCCAGCCCTATTTTGTGTTTTATTTAGAGACAGGGTCTCACTGAGTTGCTTAGGGCCTCACTAAGTTACTGAGACTGGCTTTGAACTTGCGATCCTCCTGCCTCAGCCTCCCAAGTGCTGGGATTACAGGCATGCGCCACCATTCCCAGCAAGAAACTATATTTTTTTCCCAAGTGATTATGCTTCCTGCCAGCTGTGTCTGAGTGTTCCAGTTGCTCCACATCCTCACCACTTGCAGGATCAGTCTTTTAATTTTAGGCATTCTAGTGGGATCAGCAACTCCTTTCTTATAATAAATTGATTGTTATCACTACTCCCTGTAATTTCATCATTCAAAAAAATGACACAATGCCTTATATGAAGTGGAAAAGAAATAAAAAGAAAACAATGTCTAACAAAATAATACCTGTTTTAGTGTGTGGATGAGAAGCATAAACAGGAAGGCACAATAAAATAGTCACTGTTCATACCTGCAAGCGGAATCCCGTGGATGATCCAGTAACAAACACAGCTCAATACAGGTGTCCCGGGCAACAACACCAGAGGCAACAGTCCCTCTGCCATGTGATGAAATTGTGAACAACTTTCCTTTAATTCCAGAAAAAGCAAAGTGCATTCTTTCTTGCTTTTCCCAGTAACTGCAGATGTGTAAACTTGAATGTTCATTAAAACTATGGAAAAATCATGCTGCATTTACTTATAAAATAAAGTTAGGTTCTAGGCACAGAAAAGATTTTTTTTTTACCTACGTGAATGTACAGTGGATCATTAGGAAGTTATATGATTGTGCTATGAAACTTTTTAAAATCCAGAAAGGATGGTATTGGCACAATTTGACTATGGTTATAATATATTAATGCAAAGTAGAATCACATCAATGCTGTTTCCTGAATGAAACTTCTGTAGTTACATAGGAGAATGACCTTGTTACTAGGAAAGGTAAACTGAAATGTGGAGCGATGAAGTATTATGATATCTGTAGTTAACTCTAATGACTCAGCCAGAAAAAGAGAATGGAGAAGGAGCTAGAGCTGGATGCCCCTCCACTCAGTTGACAGCCAGCACTGGAGGGGACCCCAGTGGTATGCCCTGGGTTAGGGATCAGGAAAATTTATGAGCTTTAAAGCTAAGCAGAAATTACCTCCTGCTCTGAAGCTTGGGGCCCAGATTAGCAACCTCTGGCTTGATAGAAACACAGGCCCCAAGGCTCTGCCCCCCAACTTCTGAATACAGTTCATGTTCACCCGCATCAGGATGGGAAGCAGTGCCTTGAACTCTGGGTTTTGAGTGTTTTCTCTGGGCAAGGTTCTTGAGTGGTGGGTGGGGGAGGGGAACCACCTTTATTCCTGCTCCAAATGGGGTTCAGCTCCTTGGGTTCCGCTTACCCTATGGATTGAAGAAAAAGTTTCAAATATGTGAAGCAAGCCTGCTTTGCGGCTCTCTTTTCCCCAGTGAGAAGTGGAGGCCCACAGAGCTTGTGTGGTTCTGGTGAAGTTGGAACTGAAGTCCAGCCACCCCATTCCTGAGGGAAGTGCTCTTTGCACATTTTTCTGGGCTTGTTTTCTCTCAATGGCACAGGGAGAGGCTGGTCCAGGCCATTATTGCTGTCCCTGAGCCTCTGGTCAGCAGATCCCTGCAGCAGGGAGGTCTTCTCAGTCTCTGACTTTCTTTGAGGGACACCTCCATGGCCCTTCCCACGCTCTAAGCACGTGCTAAGAATTTTATACATATTACCTCACTGAAACCCCGTGACAGCCGCGAGTGACCAAGGTGCAGCAGGGCTCATCCTGTGATAAGTGCAGGTGACCTCAGGCAACAAGCAGCCGGAAGAGTCGCAGATGCCTGGGGTCCTCCTCAGAGCAGAATTTTGTTTCCCTTCAGTGCTGAAGGCAGGTGCCTGTGTGAAAAGCAGGCAGATTCTATGAGGGACATGAGAGTCCGTCCCTTCTGAGGGACATGAGAGTCCGTCCCTTCAAGATTCTTCTGGGCTGGGACTGGGGTTGTGGCTCAGTGGTAGAGCGCTTGCCTAGCATGTGTGAGGCACTGGGTTCGATACTTAGCACCATATATTAATAGAATAAAAATAAAGGTCTATCTAAACAAATATAATTAAAAAAAAAAAAAAAGATTCTTCTGGGCTGGTCTTGCTGACCAGGACAAAGCTTCCAGGGAGGCTGGGCACAGAGAAGGTGCTGCAGGTGAGGGGCCGGCACTGTCAGGCCCAAGCTGTCCTGCAGACTCCTGGGAAATAGGGTGGAGGTCTGCAGACCCCTGCAGCCCAGCTCATTCCTGGTCTGATGCCATGCCACCTTCTAGACCTCTGAGTCATTAGCAGGTACTTAAAAATGGGACCACTAATTGGAAAAGAAAAGAAAAAAATTGGCCTAGACCACTTAGGTTTTTGTGGGAGCCCTGGACTACCATCTCCCCAATACTACCACTAACTAGCACCCCACCCCTGCCCAAACTCTGTGCAGGTCCACAAAAAATCTTTCTAATCTAAACCAGAATTAGCTCCAGAATCTGGGATGGATTTGTTAAATTTCCTCCAGTAACTGGTGGAGGGGCCGACATGATGGCCATCCTTCCCAAAGCTTTTACCTCCCAAGGGCTGCCTAGGACGTCTTGCCACAAAGGCCTTTACAAATTATCGTCTACCTCTTAGGCAAGCTGTCTTTATTAATTCATGATCTGAGGCATTATTAATTTATTACTTAGCTTTGTGTAGTGACTTGTCTTTAAAAGGTCGACGATTAATCACTTCTCCCTGCTCCGAGTCTTGATTTCACTCCCTTTTATGTTTTTGCACATATGCATGAGTTTGAAATAGTGAAACGACCCGAAAGGATATATGAAACCCCAAATTGGTCTTTTATATGTTCAAAGAGGGCAGCAAAACCAATTTAAAGGGAAATATTTTCATCTAATTGGAAATGATTGTGGCCTAAGCTTCATCTATTTGGATACAGCCATTCCTCTGCAGGGTCAGGAGTGTGTCTCTGGGTGAAACAGGCAGCTGTCACTCAGACCAGGGCAGTACTTAGGTTGATCCAGGTCCTGTTCCAGCTGACTGATTAACACAAACCTAACGAAAGCACCAAACTTAAAGAAAAAGTTGTAAACTGAATACACTTCTGCTTTTTAAATTTTCTGCTATCATTTAGTAACTTGGGGAAAAGAAACATTGAAATGTCCACTCTTACCTCTATCTTAAAGGACTTTTTAAAATGTTATGACCTTTATAATTACTCTAAAGGTATCATCTGAGACCATTCAAATTAGCTAAATTTAAAACTCTAAGGATTAGCTAGCTGCAACCTTTTAATTGGTTCCAAGACTCTCACCATAGGGCCAAACCAGGCTCACTCACTGTGCGTGTCTCAGGTTCACACAGTGAGGCCCAACACCCAGTGAATCCTGGTTGTGCTGTGTTATGGGCTGAATTGTGTCCACTACAATTCATAAATTGATGTCCTGACCCTGGTACCCCCAAACAAGACTGTCTTTGGAGATAGGACATGTGCAGAGGTGATTAAGTCAAAACGAGGCCATTAAGATGGGTTCCAATTCTGTAGGACTGGTGTCCTTATGAGAAGAAGAAATCTGGATACAGACAGCTGCAGGAGGAAGACCGTGTGAGGACCTGGGACATGATGGTCCTTTACAAGGAGAGAGGCCTCAGAAGAAATCAACCCTTCTGACACCTTGACCATAGCCTTCTGGCCTTTAGAACTGTGAGGAAATAAATGTCTGTTCCTTAAGCCTTCCCATCTGTGGTACTTTGTTATGGCAGATCTACGAAATGGATATATGCAGTTTCCATTCAGGTCCTAAATTTGCTGTTTAAGCTAAGGAATAATACGCTTGACAATGGAAAGTTATATGTGTTTATGGTGAACAGAAATAATCTGAGAATTTGGAAAACTTGGAAGGCCATAGAATGAGTTCATGGCTGTCGGATAAACAGGTTGTTTTCAATGTCTTGGTCACTGGCCAGGTGGATGTCAGAGCCTTAAGACAAGCTGCTTCTCTTCTGGGCCAAGAGGAGACAAATTATACATGAGCTTAGAAGTTTTTGAATTTCCTGCCCAGAGAAACTGATGAACAATGGAAATAGGCTGCAAGGAAAAAATGGGGGTTGATGATTTGAATAAAAATACGTATCTCAAACTGGGTGTGTTAGAATATTTAATGTGAGCTACCATATTGGATAGTCCTCAAGACTTCAGTGTCTTCACTTGGGAAAGTTTGACACTCTTTATACAAAACTTGATGTGGCTCTGTGTGGGTTTTCCTCCAAGTGGTAACTCAGGGATCCAGGATCCTTCCTTCTTATGATGCTGCCAACTCAACAGGGGGCTTTCAAGGTCACTGTGGTAGAGGAAGAGAGAGAGAGAGAGAAAGGAGGATATACACAAGTTTTTAAGTTCCTCTACCCACAGGTTCCACAGGTTCCAACTAACTTCAAGGGAAGCTGGGAAATGCAGGGGAGCACATATAGTATTTGGAAGTTCAGATGGTCTCTAGCACATTTTGTGAACTTTCTTGATGTACACAGTGCTAAGAACTTTATGTAGACTGTCTTGCTTGGTCTAATTTTTACACATGTGGAAACTGAGGTTGAGGGAGATTAAGTTGCTCAAGGTCATAGGAATATAAATGGTGGAACCCACCTAGAAATTCAGGTCTATTTCCAGAAGTCTGTTGTCCCTGGATTTGATGGAAATTTTTGTACTAATACCTCAGAGCCCTTTTCTTTAGTTTTATTTGTCTTCTGAATCACTCTGAAAACTGAAGCCAAGATGAGTGGCCAAAACCCTGAAGAACTTGAAATGATGGTCTACCCTTTCCCTATTATCTGGGTAACCTGAAGATACAGAGGCTTGGTTTTAAGATGTGTTGTGGGACTTGTTTTATTTTTAAAGTTAAAAGATTTCACCAAGATAGTAATTCCTCACCCTGTGCTTTGATTTACTTTAAAAGGAAGATGTTGAGACATCTCACACTCTTTTAACAGATTGTCCCTCAAATGTCAAAGAAATAAATAATGGAGTGAGGGGATGGTGCACAGCTCACTCGGTGGAATTTTCACAGACACCCCAGAAAAGAGGACACTGCCCTCAAGATAACCCGCAGCTCATAAACTAAGAAGAACTGTGGGATGTCAAATGGTCAAAAAAGATCTGAAAAAAATATTGGAGCAGGGGAAGGTCACGGACGCCAAACAAATCAGAGCCCCAAACATTGATCGGAGCCATGCCCTCACCTCAGGGCCGAAGTGCCTTCTCTCTGTCCACTTGCACTGTGATGGATTATCAATTTTAAATCACTGGCCATCTCTAAACTATGCTGTTTGGTTTTGCCCCAAGACCTACACACCCATTGAGTTATTGAGTTTAAACACTCAATAACTTCACTAACACCATGATTTTACTTTGTAAAATTAGAGATGTGCTCATATGACTCAAAGCAGAGTACTTCTGACCTCTGAGACGTGCCCTTGATTTGACCTTGTCTTCAAGAACCTTCCTGGAGACAATAGGGAAACCTCAAATATTCAGGCTAATTGCGTGGTGGGGGAGGATAGAAACCAGATGAAGGTAATGGAAAGTCTGAGTTATAAAAGAGTATAATAAATACCATCCTATTTTTTCCTAGTTATATTCAAAATCAAAGTGTTGTCTTAAAAGCAAAGGATAGATACTCCCAAAGATCTGTTCCTGCATTGGTGCCAGTCGGTCGTTTGGGGCCCTGTTTTTGCTAGTTGGAAGCAAAATGAAATAAACCAGACCAGAGTAATTATTTGTTCATGGGGTTAAATTTATTCAGCCTTAAAATTCTATATTATCTGATTCCTTTTGTTTTTTAAGTTAGTCTTTCTTTAATGAAATGAAAATGGAATATATTTTTTAAAATTTGTGTTGCAAAGTTAAAAACTTGACTACTTTTTGTCAAATTCCCACATATTTTTAAAATTTTACTCATCTATAGAACCTAGCAATGTTGGGCTCAATATCTTTAGGGCTATACCCTTCTTATGAAAAAGTAACAGGTTGTCAGTATTTTTTATGTCAGTATCTTTTATGATGAAGGCAATAGAAGTGTTGAAGAGCTTTTGCTGTTGTTTATAAGGTTTCGTGATCAGTCAGTCCTCAATTCCAAACTTGGTTGCACGGTAATAGTGGTGAGACCTTAGGAAAGTCATGTGATATCTTTAGACCTCTCTTTCCTCATCTGTAAAATGGGAATAATAATAGCACAATGTATAGTATTTAGTGTTAACATAAGAAGTCAATGAGAAGTAGATACAAAACATTAGCACACAATCAATGCTCAGTGGATGTTAACTATTAGTATTATCAACACTATTAATATTATTAATAAATGAATGGCTGCTTGAAATGTGTACACTTAGCAGTTGTCGGGTAACACTTTCCTCACACCACCAGTTTGCCAGGCAAACCCTGTCTTCTGGATCAAACTAATCTGGCTCCTGTTACATGAGCTCAGATTTCAGATTACAGTATGTCAAGTAGTGAGATTTCGGGGCCCAATTCTACCTCCTCCACAAACAGCGAAGAAAGCCCTGTCTGCCCTCTCCACCCGACCTTGGACTCTAGAACCGAATGCCTTCCAGGAACTCTTTGCATTGCTCAGATTCTGCAGAGACTCAGGAAAGTGGCAGATAGATGGTGGTGCTAACCCTGGTGCCATAGATATGCACAGATTCTCCACTGAGCTCAGGGACAATGTTTGCGTGACATTATTTTAGGCATGAGGCAGTTAGCATCAAGATGGTTGAAGGGACAGGGAGCAGTAGAGTTATGGAGGAAAAGATCAAGGCTGAGAGCAGTTTCAAGCCATGATTCTTCACTTCCAAATCACAGTGCCCTGTGGGAACATCATAACCTCCTCTCAGCTCCCTCAGCCGCACACACGCCCATGTGTCCACCACCAAACCTGGAGGGAGAGTGGATCTTGGGGGTCAGGTTAAGTTTTCTTCAGTGTTCAGCATCATCTTCCACACCGAGCCCCCTCCCGGCCACTCTTCTGGCACCTCTTTCTCACCCACCCCCACCCCACCAAACATTAAGTGACCTCAGTTGGTTCCATTCCAAGCTGTGTGTCATCTGTTCTCATAGCACCTTGTACTTTTCTTCCCAGATCTTATCACAGGTAAAATTTTCTCTTGCCCCTTCTAGACTCTAACAACTCAGAGGGGCTAAGTCTGGTTTAGCTTAGCACTGTATCATATTAGATCTTTATTAAGTAAATGGAGGGGTAGATGGATGGATGGATGGATGAATGGATGAGGTACCTACACTATTAGCTTTATTCCATGGAATTCTGGGATTAGGATCTTTTGCCCCACCAAAATGCAATGGTCCTATTTCCCGTTTCTTATTTCTTTGTTCTGAGTCTTTTAAATTTTTTAATAATTTTTAATGTATAAAGCATATTTGAATAAATGTTCTCCAAAGTAACATATGTGCATTCAAAAAGAGTCCACTTGGTATTCCTTCAATTCAGCAACTGAAAAGCCACTCAAGTATATCAGGGAGGGTAGAGTGGATGCTTCAGAGTGAGGCTTCTGGAATCAGACTCCAGTTCTGCTGTTAGGTAGCCATGTAACATGGCCATGATTTGACTCCTCCTTACCTCAGTTTCCTGCTGTGTAAAATTCAGTGATACTATACAAACCTTAAGGTTACTGTGAGAATTAAATATGATGATCCATCCAGAACTCTAGAACAATGCCTACTCAATGAATATTAGCTTATTATTAGTTATCCTGCCTTGTTTTCTCACCCCAAACCACATACCTGGTTTGATCACATGCTCCATTGATCAGATGTAAGCATCTTTCTCAAAATGCAAGCCAAGAGTTGACTTACTACCATTGAGAAGGTCCATAGACTTTGTCTTTGCTTGAGGCCTGTTTCTCAAATTGCCCTCATGAACAAAATAATGTCGCCTGGATCGGCAACCTTGAGGAGGGCAACCAACTGTAAATTCTGCAATATTTTGTTGTTGTTGTTGTTATTCCTATTTTAAGTTAGCTGTATGAAGAAGGTAGACTTTGCTGAGCTGAAAGTCTGTCCAGGAAGCCCAGGTGTAAGGCAGAGGAGGACTTGCAGACCTGTGTTTCCTTCGGGTTTGGGGCATAAAGGCCCATTCCTAAGGCAACACTAGCCTCACACCTGACTGTTGGCCTCAGAATCACCAACAAGCTGTGCTTTTGTGCCCTCCCCCTCCAGGGCCCTCTCTCCCGTTCTCCCACTTTAGAGTGTGTTTACCTTTGTGACAAACCATATCTCATTACTAATGGAGGCTGGGGGCAGATGAGCAGCTGCTGTTTCTCACTTTGCTTTACAAGACCTCAAAAGCCTCCATTAAACTTCTTGAACAAGAGTGTCTGAGGGACTGCAGCTTACACATCTGTCCCCCTGAAGGTCTTATTTATGTGGGAAGTAGAGGAAAACAGAAAGTAGCAAAAGAAGGTGAAATCCCAGGAAGCAGATATGGACACTGACTAGGAGCCACAAGGCCCACAGAGCAGCGCCTTCTGCCCTTTCACTGACACCTGGTGCCCTTCAAGGCCTAGGGAGGACTTGCAATAAGCCAGAGGACCTGGGGTGTGTGGTGGGGGCAAAAAGTGGACAAAATCCAAATGTCCTGGGACAATTACCTCAGACCATTTCCAAAAACATTCTGCTCTTTGGAAAACAGCACACATTGAATCAGAGCCCTGGATGAGATATGTGGAAATGGCTTCTCATCTGAGATGTTTAGAAACGTGCCTGACCTCACTTCACCTGGTGCTGACTTGAAGAACAGATGGCCAGAGAGCAGGTCATCTGGCTCTGGATTGGCCACCCTGAGGAAGGTTCAGGAAAATTCGATGGAGTCTGCTGCCGAAACAGAAAGAAGGGAAGCTTGCTCCTTCTCTCTCGTGATTCCCGTTTCTGACATTGCCCTATTTTTAACCGGCTCTCCTACTCTCTCCTGAATTTCTTCCATCACAGAGCAGTTTCACCAGCTGCTTGAAGATAAAACTGTACTTTGGTCCTTGCACCTGGTAGGCACTTGGTAAATATTTGTTCAGTGAATAAACCATTTTTTCCTAAGAGTACCCATTATTTGTAGAAATTTATTTAGTCTTTCTAAACCTCTCATTTTTATTACTTGATTTAATCTTCCATGTGTCTTGGATTGGCCACCACTGAGAAAGAGGCCTGGGGGTATTAGTGTCACCATTTATCAGGTGAGGAAAACTGAGGTGCTTTTGGTCAAGGTCATGCTGGCCCTGTTTGGAGAGACAGGCTCAGCAGAGAGGCTCCTGGCAGGTTTCTCAGTGGTCTTTCCACACCGCCAGAAGGCCCACTTTCAGGATAATAGCTGCCATTTATTGAGCAGATACTATGTGCAGGGCTCAGGCTGAGGTGCCTGTGGGTTATCTCTTTTAATCCCATACTTCAATCCTCTGATAGAAGTACTATTATTATTTCCATTTTACAGAGGAGGAAAATAAAGGACAGAGAAAGGATGAAAGTAAGGAGGGACATAAAGGTACACAGTGAATAAATAGGGCAACCAGAATGATCCCAAGATGTCTGGCAGGAATCCAGGCACTTGACCACTGTAAAATTACTGTCTTGAGATGAATGTGATGTAAAATTACCTGCCAAAGATTTTTTCTTTAAAAGGAAAAACAGGGAAAGAAGACATGTTTCCTCTGAAAGGATGGCTTCCTAATGGTGAGCTTGCAGGTATTTGGGGACCAAGAGAGGTGAACCGGGCTCTGTGGAAACTTCTCTGCCCCCGGTCTTTGAAATCTATTTGGTTGGGACAAACTTTATAGGGAAGATCCAAATGCATTCTGTTTGAAGTAAAAATTCTGGGACATTGCCCAATTTTTACTGATCCTGCTTAATCTCTTGCCAAGGGATCATCTACAAGAAGAAATTTTTTTTTTTTCCCAATGTCCTATGGATTCCACTCTCTGTCTCCAACTCATGTCTCTGCTCATTTTGTTCTGTTCTGATTAACATAACAAGGATAATATTAGCCTTTAGTTCATATTATCTTCCTCAGTGATAATAATTCATTTCCGAAGTAAGAGTCCTCTAAAAATAAGCCAAACAATATTGTCCCTGAGTAAAGAATCACCATCACTTTCCTCATGATGTTATATGTACAATCCTCATTATTACCAAAAGTCAATGTGGAGGGGATGTTCTTCTAAATTTTTTCAAAGAAAAAGAATATTTCCTGCATGTGTCAGTATTTTTAAGGTAACAAATGGAAGGTACCTAAGTAAAACCACCTTAATTAATGGAGGAGATTTCTTGGTTCATTTAACTAGGAAATTCAGGGGGTGAGTGGGCCTGAGAAACTTCTAAGATTCAAAGGATGCAAAGGATGCCATTTTTCTCTCTCTCCCTCTCCCTCCCTCTCTCTCTCTCCCTCTCTCTTTCTCTCCTTTTCCGTTCCCATCACCTATCTCTTCCTCTCTGGTATTTGGGCCTCTTTCTCCCATTATAGGCAGAGCAGAGTGAAGAAAAACCTGGCATCAAATACCTTCAGGCTTTATCATTCCTAATGAAAGTTTCCAAGGGAATCCAAGGGTCCCTCCCACCGAGTGTATAACTAACCCTAAGGAAGGATCCTAATTTGTTCCTGGTAGTTCAGATGCTTAACACTGAGCCAATCATGGAGGCTGCTGGGGTGGTTTTAGACTGGCTAGACCCCCTGTTGTTGGGGTGAGTGAGTGTTGTGATCAACAGTCCTCTAGAACTATAGGCAGTGGGAACAGGTGCAGAGAGGTGGAAGCTGTAAGTGGAAACTGGCTGTCATCATACTGGGCATTCAGAGCAAGAGCCTAGTGATAGGGTCAACTCTGAGCAGACTTATTCATTGGAGCTAAATAGAGGATTTTAGTTAGAAATACAACAAATAATTGCATTATGTTGCCAGGGCCGACTCTCCCAATTACACACAAGCACACGTTCACACACACATGCGCACATACATACTTATTGAGCTCCTACTGTATACCAGAAAGACACACAATGCTATGTTTAGCAAAGCACAGACTCTGCCACCTATCAAATGTGTAACCCTGGATGAGTTACTGTTCCTCTCTTGTCCTCGGTGTCCTTCTCTGAAAGGGAAACAAGGGTATTCCATATCTCAGAGTGACTGGGAGGATAATCATGTTCACAGATGTATAGCAGTTGGTATGGTTCCTAGCACATAGCCCATGCTCTAGAAGTGCCAGGAGTTATCAGGGTGAGTGTTATGTGACCTTGGTCAGCTGGATCACAACTTCAGGCTGCTCCTCTGTAAAGTGGGAATGATATAGCTGTATCTAAGTGGGAGATCAAGGTAAGAATAACACATGGAGAGCACCAAGCATATTGCAAACAAGAAATCTGGCCATTATAAGGTGGAAATGTGTTTGCTTTACAACTGCTGGCCCCATTCCCGGACCCTGACCATGAAGACATAGCCCAGGGTCTTGTGGGAGGCCACACTTTGTTGGTGATTCTCCTCCCACCGTGTGATCCATTGCTGCCCTGGAGTACTCAGAAGTCCCCACGTGCGCCCAGTTGGTTGGTTCCTGTCCATGGTAATTTTAACATTTGATCTAAACAGCAAAGTCAATGTACTTTTAATGGGGGGGAGACCAGAGATTGAACCCAGGTGTACTTAACCACTGATCCACATCCAAGCCTTTTCTATATTTTATTTAGAGACAAGGTCAAGTTAAGTTGCTTAGCACCTTGCTAAGTTGTTGAAGCTGGCTTTGAACTGGCAATCTTTCTGCCTCAGCCTCCCGAGCTGCTGTGATTACAGGTTTGCACCACTGTGCCCAGCAAGTCAATATACTTTTGATGGTTAAAAAAAAAAAAGGCAATTTCTCACCATTTGAATGAGACTCTTCTGTATTCATCCTTCATATTTCCAGTCCAAGCCATAGACACTTGTTTGAAACTTTAGTCTTAAAAATGGACCAATCAATATTTCCTGAATCACAGTCAAGAGAACTGATGACAAGTTAACAACACAGTAACAATTAAAATGGGACTCAAGCTCATCCTTAAAATTGTAAGGGTTCTTTGAGAGAGGATCCACAGCTGTCTCCTGCACGCAGCTTTGTCTTAAAAAATTTCTGCCTGGATTTTATCACTTTGTCTACTTTCTGATGGCAAATTACCCTTAAATCTCTTTTCCTGCAAGCAGAGTCTTGTGTTAAGTTCTTAGATTCTGAAATTAGGCAAAACAGTGGGATAAAACAAAACTTTAGCCACTTTAGAAAGCTTTATCCAAACCGACATTATTCTCTTATGAAATACCAACTATTAGTAACAATGCAAGATAGTAGTAAAAACCTGTGAAACCATTACCACAATCAAGAAAAAGAACACATAGGGCTGGGCACAGTGGCACACACCTGTGATTCCAACAGCTCGGGAGCCTGAGGCAGTAGGACTGCAAGTTCAAGGTCAGCCTCAGCAGTTTAGCAAGGCCTAAGCAACTTAGGGAGTCCCTGTCTCAAAATAAAAATAAAAGGGCTGGGGATATGACTCAGTGGTTGAGCACCCCTGGATTCAATCCCTGGAACCAAAAAAATAAAAGAACACAATAGGGCTGCTGATGTAGCTCAGTGGTAGAGTACATGCCTAGCATGTGCAGGGCCCTATTATCTATCTATCTATCTATCTATCTATCTATCTATCTATCTATCCATTCATCCATCCGTGTCACCTCCAGAAGTTCCTTATGGCATTTTGATGTCTCTCTTTTTTTTTTCCAAAATAAAGGAATACATTGTTTTTTTATAATTAGAAGCAAAGATTTTAATATACATGGGGAACCTGGAGAAGAGCGGGGAGTGGGGCAACAAATCTTTTATAAAACTGATATTTATTTTTGTATTTATTTATTGACAGTACTGGGGATTGAACCCAGGGATGCTTTATCATTGAGCTAAATCCCCAGCCCTTTCTATTTTTTTATCTTGAGACAGGATCACACTAAGTTTCCAAGGCTGGGCTTGAACTTGCGATCCTCCTGACTCAGCCTTTTTGAGTCCCTGGGATTATAGGAGAGTGCCACCATACTTAGCTTAAAACTGGCTTTTAGATCTAGGAGAGAACTAGCCACCCAATACGTAGAGTATCTGTTTTCCTAGCTGTGGCTCTGCTACAAAGGAACTTTTGGGGGATGGATGTTCTTCAAGGATTTCTGAGCACCCATGAACGCAGCTCATCCAATTTGATGGGGCTTTGTGAGGTCTTATTATTAAAAGATGGGGAAACCAAGTACATGGATCCTCTATGACCTTTCTGGAGTCACTGGGAAAGTCACCAGCAAAGTGGATGGCTGTGAAGATGTTGTCCCTTGACTTCTGAATTCAATGACAGTCCCAGATAAATCTCAAGACATGTACTTGGGAAAAAAAGAAAGATGAGATTAAAGGAACCATTCATCCTCCTCTGAGTCACTGCAGCTTCTGAGCTGGATCTCTTGCGAAGGACTAAAGAATTATGAAACGTTTGGCTCGGCAGGAGGAAGGAGTGTTCACCAGATTGTCTTGCAAAATGCAGTGCAGGAAATTATCCATCAGGTGGGAGAGGATAACACTGCAATTCCATCCAGATGAGCCATGATCAGAAAAATGAGAGGTCTAGGTTGAAAAATGAAAGAAAGCAAAATGAAATCAAGTGGGATGAGAGGGAGGGACTGGGGAGGCTAGGAGCATTTGAAAATATGCCAACTCCATGTACACCTGGACCTTAGAGTACTTTTTCTCCATTATTCCATCGTAGTGCTCTGATTCACATCTCCTAAATTCTTTGGAAGACCAGGAGTGGATTCAAGGGAGGGGAGCATCAGGTAATGAGAAGACAGGGTGCAATATATAACTGTTAAAATAGACTCAATATAACCACATCTAAATAAACATGCTTCATCAGACCTGAAAGGGATCTAACCAATTCTGAGCCTCTTCCCCTGAAAAGCATAGAAATAACCAACAGAAATAATCACCAGATTCAGCATTCAGAAGGAGGTATGAAGCAGTAGAATTAAACCATCCACCAGGTAGGATCTGGAGACAACTGGGCCACTGAGCTCCAGTTGTCTTTCCTTCCTTTCCCTTCTTAAAAGCTGATAAATCTTGTGCAAAGACTGGGCATTCAAGAAACATTGTATTTCTACATAAAAGGAAAACCTGCCCTACAGTGTAGGAAAAGACCTTTCCCTTAACACTGACCTAGAGAACAAAGCTAGCTCGACCTGAGAATTGCTTGTTCGGGCATAAAGTTCAAATCCTGCCATTGCAGGCAAGCTTGCTTACTGCTGCATCCGGGGCTCTCTCAAACCTGGGGGTAGCCAGGCATAGATGCCCACCAGGAAACCAGAACCCTCTGCTAGGGGGAAATGGGTGTTTCAGTTCTGCCTCCTCCCAGAAGAGGGCATGACCCCTTAGTCTTTTCTTACTTTTTAAAATGTTCTAATTTCCACTGATGGTCTTTTAAGATAAAGTAGAAAAGTCCAAATGGGCACCCATGGGTAGGGGTTGGAGGCTTACAACTTCTACTCGCCATCACCGTCTTGGTACAGACTCAAAGTCACAGGGACAGTTGGCTTCTTTGAATTCCATGGCAGGGGCATGTGCTTTGCTGAATGAGATTATTTCACACTCAGGATAGTCACCAACAGGGAAACCTCACCAGTATAAGGAGACCACTCTATTTGACTAAGTCTCAGTGCTCAGGATGTAGCGCCACTGTTTGAAGCTGCCCACCACCTATTTTCTTTTCCTACATTGATGGAACTTTGATTTTTCCTTCTGGAAATTTTATTGCCCTCACATGCCAAATAGAGTCATGCACCACATAGCAGCATTTAGGTCAGCAATGGACTGCCTATAGGATGGAGAGCCTGTAAGGTAATGTTGCCCAGAGACACTGTAGCCATCTTAGTTTGAGTAAGTACAGGCTTATGGTGTTCCCCATACGAGGACTGACCATGCATTTCTTGGAACATATCCCAGTTGTTAAGCAAGGTGTGACTATATGATTAGCTGCAGTTGCTGAGCCCTTCTTTTGGTGTGAGTATACACATACTAGTGATCGGCTAGACTTGGCCAATCAGAGTGGTGCTTCAACCTCGGCTATAGTGATTGGTTCATGAACTCGCACAAGATCAAACCTAAACCAATAAAATTACATTCATAGACTTTCATTGGTATGATTGGCCAAGAAATGCATCTCTTCCACTAGACATACAAAATGGGCTGCTCCTGAGACTGGGACTTTTGGGTGCCATCTCACATGAGTGGAGCTTGTCTGAATGAAAAAATTGGCTCAGAAAGTGACTGAGTCCTGAGCACAAAAGAACCTCCCTAGACTGATCCAGGCCTGAAATTGGTATCTTTCCTAAACCATTTCTGAAGCCAATAAACTCCCTCTTTGGTTTAAGTCCCATGCGAGACAGGATTTTCACCACCTGAGCAATATTTCTAACACTGACAGATTCTCATTAGCTCTGAACCTCTCGGCAATAAGCCAAGTGTGGAAGGAGTCTGGCCTTGGCGTCTGGGTTATGAGCCTGCCTCCAGTACTACTTTAAAATCTTGGGCTGGGGGCTTTATCAATATGGGTTCACTTCTTTCATCCATGGAAGAGGTTTCTAGAAGAGAGGAGCTCTAAATGTCTCTTCTTAGGCCATAAGTCATGGCTCTGTGATAACATTGTGTCAACACTTCAAGTTAATCTAAGGTTCTGTCTCCAACTGCCACCTACACAATCCAGTGACAGATGACACTGATTTATTTTAAAAGTTGAAAAGCAAATCAAAAGAACCAAAGCATGCTTTAAGGAACTAGTAGATAGAGCAAGACTAGCTCTAAAATATTGCTATGTTGTAGATTCTTCCGGAAGTGTGTTAATGAGGTGAGTAATGTATTAGTACATCGACCATTGTAACCATTGTGTAGATTAGTAACAAATACTTTGTTTTAAAAAGGTCTTCCCCTCCAATTTTGATGAGCTAAAGTAAACAAAGACCCTAGTTATGTCAACAGATGACACAAGTGTCCAGAACTGATGCTGTTGGATCAGGGGAGGGGGAAAAGAAGCTGGTCACACCTGCGCTCTCCTTGATCAGATCTCCATTACTTACTTTGATGAGTTAGCAATTCTCAGAACTTCAGACACAGGCATTGGAGTTTTTGTTTCAGAAATGCAAATGGACCATGCAATTCTCCTTCCAACCCTCCATGGGTTCTCTGGTGCCTTTGGGATAAATTTCAAAGTCATTGGTTTGACACACAAACCCTTCATGATGTGAGCCTTGCTTTAAATTCCACACTGCAGCATGACCCACCCCCATCCTCTTAAGTACCTGCCCTACACAGGTTAACTAGGTTAATGTACATAGCACACTAAATCTTAAGCCTAACCCCTGCCATGGAGCAAATGCTTGTCCTTGTTGGCTGTTGGAATGCACCTTAGTCCTGTAGTTCCATAAGGTGCAGGGCAGCTCCTGGGCACATTTGCCCTGACTGTCCTCAACCTTCCTTTGTTCCATTTTCATCCACCATGGTCAAGTCCTGCAGGCTGCATTTCACAGGCTCCTCTATCCCAGACATCCAGCTGGTTGGGTTAGGCCAGTGGGAAGTGCTGGTCAATACTGAAAAGCAGAAAGAAGGGAGAAGGCCAGGTATTCCTCTTCTTGCTGCCTGGGGCAGCTTCTGCAGCATCGATTGTCTTCTTGGTAGTCACAGCTCTTGCCAGAAGCCCGCCGTGGCAGAGGTGGTGGCTTCCTGCTGCTGCCAGTCCCTGTGTGGCCTCATCATTGGTGCTTAACTCCCAGCATCTCTCTCCACCACTGAGCCAATTCCCTGCTTTCAATTCCCCATTGGTGAATGCATGGAGCGGTGTCCATTTTCCTGGGACCTGGCTGATCTGAGGGCAGCATGCTCTCACTCCCAGGCCCCTGCCCCTGCTCTGCCTCTGCCTGCCCAGCCTATAGGTGAACTCTGCTTCTCCTGTGGTACTCTGTCCTACCATGGCCTCCTCTTCGAAGCTGTCCCAATTTCTCTACCCACTTCTTCAACCCTCCTCTCTTATAATAAGAGGTTTATTCTTGGAAAATTCGACTACAGACTTGATTTTCTTAGAAGCAAGCACATCCTTTTATTCAAACTATCTCAAACCTGTCATAAAGAAGATGCAGGTATTTGCTGAAGGAATAATAAACACATAGATAAAGAAGTATTTCAAATCTGGATAAAAATCATTGTACACTATCTTTGTGGCAGAGGCTGTAAGTTACCCATACAATGATCCTGTCCCCCTTTGTGCTGCTAACCGAACCCTAGTTTTATTTGGAGGGTCCCTGAGCCTGGCTCTAGGAAGTGCTTGCTTTCCCAGAATGCAGTGCAGCTCGAGGTGCCCACACAATAGTGTCATCCACTGAATAAGTGGAAGACCACTGGGGAGATTTTCAGAAAACTTTGCTGTCCTGATGAAAGGAAAAAGCCACAGCTGATATCACTCTTTCTCCTCACCTGGTTCTTCTATGCTTTGAATGATGATGTGATATCTGGAGCTATTGCAGCTAACACCAAACTATGAGTCAATAAGTCTGAGGGGGATATCCAACACATTTAGAATATCAAAGCAAAATGTAGAAAAAGTGGGGTCTCAAGAGGCATCACTGGATTTCTTGACATGAGAGAAAAATTCTTCTAAGTTATTGTTCTTTCAACATTATGTTACTTGCAGTCAAATCCATTTCTAATGGATGGGATATATTATTTGGGGACAACTTATTGTTCCTTTTTATCATCTTAGTCATAGATTATCTCATCTCTGTGGCAAATTTGGGGACCCCAAAGAAAAATAGTAGGATGCTGGGGCATGATGGTTAATTTTATGTGTCAGCTTGGCGAAGTCACAGTATCCAGCTATTTGGTCAAACACCAAACTAGACATCGCGGTGCAAATATTTTTACCATTTAAGTGAGTAGCCTTTAAGTAAAGCAGGTTGGTCTCCTTAACGTGGGTAGGTGACATCTAATCAGGTGATGGTCTTAAAAGAAAAGAAGACTGAGGTCTTTGAAGAAGAGAGAATTCAGCCTCCAGACTGACTTGGGATTTGAGCAGGAATATCATTTCTTTCCTGGATTTTCAGTGTGCTCATCTGCCACACAGATTTTGGACGTGCTACCACCACAAATATGTGTGAGTTGGTTTCTCAAAATCTTTCTGTCATGTTCTACACACACACACATACACACACACACACATACACACACACACACACACACACACACACACACCTTACTGGTTTTGTTTTCTGTAGAACCCTGACCAATACATTGGGGAAAACTCAGGGGAAGAAGACCTTAGCACTTTGCCTTCCTCCCTGTGGAGTGGTCTGGTCAGAGCCTGGTCCACAGGCTGAGAGCTTTGCAAGCCCGTTTTCTACCCCACGCAGGGGAAAGTCTCCTGGCCCGGGGTTCACATTTACTGATGTCCGTCCATTGTCCCGGGGTTTCTTGGTTGCTGTTAGAGTGACACTGTAGCCCTGTCCTCTGCCACCTGGAATAAAAGGTACAGGATGAGAACAAATTATCACCAGAAATAAATGGCTTATGAAATTGGAGGTCAGTATTTGAACTTCTGAGCATTTTGCTGGGTGCAATTGCTGGAAAATGAGCATTTCTGAGCTGTGGATAGAAGGCCGAACAAAGTGCAAATGTTTGTCTGGCCTCACCTGTTCTTCACCAGGGCCGCTCACTCTGAAGCAGGTGGCCTGGGCAGCTCCACAGTGTGGAGACTTAACTCAGGACTCCAGGTTCACTTCAGATCTTGCAGCCATTGCCCTTCCCTCCGTGGCCACCACTGCCATCCCCTCCTCTTCTGAGAGTCAGAGGAGACAGGAGCCCCTTGAGAGGCTGAGGCAGGAGGATTGCAAGTTCAAAGTCAACCTCAACAACTTAGCGAGGCTCTAAGCAACATAGCAAGACCCTGTCTCAAAATAAAAAATAAAAAGGGCTGGGGATGTGGAACAGGAGCCCCAATTGTTCTCAGATACTTCCCAAAGCCTTGCTCAAGCAGATGGGTCATCTGTTCAAGAAAAACTCTGTCTCATTAAACCTTCATCTAACAGGGGTTGGTAAGCATTGCCCTAGGGTCAAATATGGCCTGTATAGCTCACTCAAGTTTAAAAAATGTGTGTATATGTGTGTGTACATTTTTTTTTTTTTTTGGTACCAAGGATTGAAGGGGTGCTTAACCACTGAGCCACATCCCCCGCCCTTTTTATTTTTTATTTTGAGACAGGGTCTTGCTAAGTTGCTTAGGGCCTTCAAGTTGCTGAGCCTGGCTTTGAACTTGGAATCCTCCTGCCTCGGCCTCCAGAGCAGCTGGGATTACAGGTGTGCTACCACACCCAGTTTACAAACAATTTTTTTTTAACATTTAAAAAATATGGGACTGGTGGGTTGGGGTTGTGGCTCAGTGGTACAACATGTGCCTAGCATGTGTGAGGCACTGGGTTCGATTCTCAGCACCACATATAAATACATGAATAAAATAAAAGTCCACCAACAACTAAAAAAAAAATTTAAAAAAAATATGGGACTGGGGGTGTAGCTCAGAGGTAGAGCTATTGTCAAGAATGCATGAAGCCTTGGGTTTGATCCCCAGAGCTGCAGAAAGAAAGAGAGAGAGAGAGAGAGAGAGAGAGAGAGAGAGAATCATTAAAAAGAGAAGAAAGAAAAAGGACATGTGAGGGAAACCACATGTAACCCTCCAGTCTAGAATATTTGTGTTCTGGCTCTCTGCAGGGGTTGCTGGCCTCTCTGTGCTAACCGAGGGAAGGCCTTGGCGGTGGCATTGCAGACCTGAGTAAGGGAATGGAGGGATTTGTGGTGTGGACTTTGGCCAGCCCTGTTTAAAATAGAAAGGGAAAAAGGAGATGCAAAGATAAGTTCTGGAAAGTTCAGGGCTGAATAACTTGTCGGCAGGAAACGGATGCATTGATAGACGTCTGTGGCCAGGGAAAGCCTAGTGACTTTACTATCAAAGATTCTGTTGAAAATTCAATGCTAGGTGCTTCTGTTAGCAGGTACTGTTAGCACTCATCCCACGTAACCCCACAGCTACTCTACGAGGCGGATGTAGTTACTGTCCCTGTTTTGTGAATAAGAAATCAAATCTTAGAGATGGAATTGGTCAAAGTCACAGAGCCAGTTAGAGGAAGATTCTGGACTCCAATTCATGACTGTCACCAACGTGTAGCCACCAGCCTATGCTTGCCTTCCTTTCTAGGGTTGGTTTGCTTCCACTGCTGGTGGAAGGCTCCTGAGTCTCAAGCCAGCTTACCCAGGCTTCCCTGCCCTCCTGTTCCCACCCTTGGGTTCCATCCTCTGCAGCCCACTTCCTCTCCCCGCGCGGGTCCGTGCGGGGGTGGAAGGAGACAAGTCCAGCCACTGAGCTGTATTATGCAACCGTGTAATATATCCCAGTCTTTGGGAAGTTTGACAAACTGGAATATGTGTTTAGATTTCTAAACTCAGAGACATTTCAGAGCAAAGAGGACCTGGCTGTGTCCTCCAGATGGTTACAAATGGTTTTACTTTTGTGTTTGGTTGAGTTGCAGCTGCTGCTGGAATACAGCTGTTTATAGTCTGGGAAAGGGAATGTGTGGGGGAACGTCAATGTCCTGGGGCTGCTTCTTTCTCCCTCAGGGAGGGAGAGACACCTGGTTTGTGAGTTTCTGATGCAAGAACACACTCACCAGGTTCAAGAAGAATCGACTGAGGAGCTGCAGAGAGTTTAAGGCCCTATCCCAGCTCAAGGGCAAGCCTGCAATGCAGTGTGCCAATGAGTACGTATGAGTTTCCTGTGGTTGCTATAACAAGTCACCACAAACGAGATGGCTCAACATAACAGAAATATATCCTCACAGTTCTGGAAGCCAGAAACCTGAATTCAAGCTATTGGCAGGGCCATGCTCCCTTCAGAGGCTCTTGGGGAGAAACAGATCTTTGCCTCTTTCAGCTTCTGGTGACCATCTGCCTTCCTGGACTCAAGGCTGCATCATACCCATCCCACCTTCATGGTCACCTTGTCTCTCCTGTTCTCTCTGTCTCTCTTCTGTGTGTCTCTTATAAAGACATTTGTCACTGGACTTAGGACCCATCCAGATAATGCAGGAGACCTCCTCATTTCAGGACCACCAACTCAATTATGTCTGCAAAATCTTTTTTTCCCAAATAAGATCACATTTGTGGGTTCTAACATTAGGACATGGACATATCTGTTGGGGGCCCCATTCAACCCATGCAGGGGAGAAGTTAGTGTGGGAAAGAGAAAAAGAAAGGCACCAGAGCAGGGGAGGATTCCATAGGATTCTGCCGTCAGTTCAGCTAGCCCTGATCACATTTTTTTTTTTTTGGCCCAGGGGAAATGTATTATTTCCAGTTTGTAATTAATGGTGTCAAAGATACAGTGGCTCACACAGTGCAGGTGCTTACTTATGTTCATCATGTAAGGAGAGGTTAAGAGACAGACAGGCTAAGACTATGATGCTGTTCCACTATCATCTGGGACTGAGGCACCATCTATCCTTCTGCTTCTTGTCTACACATCCAGATTTAGGTCCAAGGATTCCATCCTTAAGATCACCACATGGATCAACCAGGATGCCAGAGCTTCAGCCATTTTATCTACATCTCAGGTAGGAAGAAGGAAGAAGAGCGAGAAGAGCAAATGATGTGTGCCTGCTGAGCCAGCTCACTGCAAGAACTTCACCGGGCACACAGTGTTGATATTTCATTAGCCAGAACATCATGACTTCTAGCTGCAAGGGAAGCTGGGAAAAATTCCTCTGTATGTACTTGTGGGTATGTGTGTGTATGTGCGCGCGTGCACACACACATATGTATATGTGTGGTGTAAAATCTAGGTGTGCTGCTGTAGTGGAGAAAATGGAGGCTTGATTAGTCAGGTAGAAGTGGGGAACACATATGGGGAGGCGACTTGCACTGCCTACTCCAGGGGCCTTCCCAGCCAGGCAAGTTTTAGCATCCAGGTGGCAGAAGTAGAGAATGCAACTGAATCCTCTATTTGTTTAAAAAAAAAAAAGGGGGGGGAACAAAACAAACAAACAAACATTTTTGACATTTTCTGAGCGCTATCCCTGTGCCAGTCCCAGGTTCATGAAGCTTCCCACCACCCTTTGAGGTCAGTCTTCTTACAGCACTGCCATTTACAAATTTCAAAAAACAGAAACAAAAACTGAGGCTCAGGGAAGTTGAGCCATTTGCCAAGGTCACCCATCTGGGAAGTGACAGAGTGAGGGTGTGACCAGGTCTGTCTTCTGTGCCCGAGCTCCAGGACTGCCAGACCTCGTGGCCACACTGCGGGACACCTTCATAAGGCCACGGACACTCAGCTCCCCGTGCGTACAGTGACCATGCGGGCAGTTCGCAAGGGCCCTCTTTCCCTTTCCTGCATCAGACCTGGCGCCTCCCTGGGTCCTGGTCCTCTAAAAATGTCCCTTTACCCTCTCTGCTGTCTACTTAGCTCAGGTCTCCCCGGCATGTGTCCTAGTCTAGGTGCTCTTTACTGACCACCCAGGCACATGGTCAGAGAGTGGACTCTCCAGACCCGGCACACTGGCCAGGTGGCCCCCACACTCCACCCAGCACAGGAAACCTCCGCTCCTTCACTGAGCCTGAGCATTCTGTTACTGCCCCACCTCCAAGCCCTTCTGCTCTCTGGAATGTTCTCTCTTCTCTCTGCTTAGCCTAAATATCAGCAGCTTCCACCAAGCCCCAGGGCAAGCGTCCTTCTCTATGCTTGCTGACATCTCCCGCCCCTCCTGGTGCGTGGGTTCTCACTGACGCCTCCCCGCACAGCCGCCAGGCCTGGGTTCCCCGTGGTGCGCGTCTTGGGTGCACCTGAGGTTCTGCGTCTTTCAGGACACGCGTGTTTTGAAGACCTGGATGCATCTCATTCGCCCTAGTGTCCACTGACTGCATTTCCCAGCACCCCCACCTTCACAGCCGCCTCCCTCCCCGCCTGCAATACAGCCACGTGCCTCAGAGCCCAGGCTCAGTGGCTGGGGACTCACTGAAGGGCTCTGGCCCACACGCACGCGGCTGCGGTCAGTTGAGTGGCCGGAAGCAGAGCACGGGGAAGGGAGAGGCCAGCGGAGCAGGAGCAGGTGCCACTTGTCCTGCTGCGGCCTCGCTTTGCTCCTGGCTCCTGTCTGAGGCACAGCAGCTGCAGCGCCCTGAGGATGGGGTTCTGCCAGAGGTGGAGAAGCAGCACAGGGCTTGCTCGGCCACTGTCCTTTCGACCTTGGCTCGCCCCCTCCAGCAGGAGGAACTTACATTAGCAGTCCATGCACTTCCACGTGCGGGACTGTTTACAAACTCCAGGCTCTCCTGGACCGAGGGACTCAGCTCCAGTGAGGCCACGCCTCATCTGTGGGGCCGAGATGAATCAGTCCTCGGGAGACCCTGGACAACGTCTCTACCGCCAGCTTCCTGTCCTCCCCGAGCCGTTTTTCTTGAACTTCCCAGGTGGCTGACTTCTGCCCCTCATTAGAACCTATGAAACGGCCTCCAGCAGAGTGACCCAAGGGACCTTAGCAAGGACACGAGACCTATGGCAGAGCATGGCAGAGTGACCGGGTTTCCCTGGGCTCTTCTGAGGCTGAGCAGGAAGGCTGAGGCCAAGCCTCCAGAGGGCTAGCTGCCTCTCTCCACTTATGCCCCAAACCTCTGAATTAGCTTCAGAAATCAATATTGGGAGGAACACTTTCTTTGACAAGTGGGTTAATCCACTTAATAATCCTCCTTACTTCTGAGTGGCATCAGCTGTAGTGTGAGTGACTGTATAACAGGTTTGGGGAGAGACCCACCTGCACCCCATGCAGACTCTCTCTCCCCTGTGCAGTGCTGGGGATGAACCACAGACTGGCAGGTGCTCTACCACTGAGCCACACCCCCAGCCTCCCATTCAGTCTTAGGAGAAAATGAAGAGCTGATGTCTTATTTCCCTTAGCATGATATTCTCCAACTCCATCCAAATTCCTGCAAATGCCATAATTGGATTCTTCTTTATGGCTGAATAATATTCCATGGTGTGTATATACCACAGTTTCTTTATCCATTCATCTGTTGAAGGGCATCTAGGTTGGTTCCACAATCTAGCTATTGTGAATTGAGCTGCTATAAACACTGATGTGGCTGTGTCACTGTAGTAAGCTGATTTTAAGTCCTTTGGATGTAAACTGGGGAGTGGGATAGCTGGGTCAAATGGTGATTCCATACCATGTTTTCTGAGGCATCTCCATACTGCTTTCCAGGGTGCCTGCACCAATTTGCAGTCCCACCAGCAATGTATGAGTGTGCCTTTTTCCCCATGTATGATTATGCAAATGGTGTGACTCTACTTCATGTACAACCAGAGAAACAATAGTTGTACCCCATTTGTGTACAATTAATCAAAATTTTGAAAATTTAAAAAATAGAAAATAAAACAAAGAGCTGATGTTACCCTGGACTCTACCCATGATGCTGTTTCAAGACTCCGAATGCCCCGGTGATTGAGCGACAACCCACAGCTGACTATGTAGGTTTGTGCAGGCACAAGCTGAACTGCAGGATTAGTGTGTTCACTTTCGCAGCGCAGTGGGCTCTGAGTTGTCACTGAGTGTCTAGTGGATCTGGAGGTGTCGCAGTCCCTCCAGGGACTGGCTCAGGAGTGTTTCGGTCTCGTCTTTGGAGGCCGCCTGTCCCCATTCCAAGTCCTCTGATCCTCCTTTGCAGAAGCATCCCACTTCTGTCCCTCATCACTGCCACTCCAGGGGAGGTGTTTGTGTCCTCACGCCTGCATGACAAGGAGGTCAGAAGCAGTACTGCCATCTGCCTTCAAAAATCCTCTCTATTCACTCCCCTCACCCCTCACTCTTATCTCACCTACCCCTTTTCTCTGCCCAATTTGTCTTCTCTCTCTCTCTCTTTCTTTCTCTCTCTCTCTCTCTCTCTTTTTTTCTCCTGAAGACTAAATTACAAATCTTAACGTAGAGCTCAGTGAAGTTTTACACAGGTATACACCCTTACTACACTGCCCATCTCAGTATGGAACATTCCAGCACCCCAGCAAGCTCTTCTGTGGTCCTTCCCAGCTAATATCCTCCTTAAGGAAACCACTCCTCTGATCTCTATTGTTGTAAGTTAGTTGTGGTTATTTTTTAAAGTAATCTTCATAGATAAGGGAGAACTACTGTATCAAACTGAAATAGAACAGGCACAAGGAATTCCTACTGTAAGGTTGTGTTTTCGTGAAGTTCAAAAATGTTCTGAGGCCTCAGCTAGATGCCTCAACCACAGAGTACTGGACTCTGCATATACTATGTTCTCCCCTGTGCCTGCTCACCTATGATTAGGTTTAATTCATAACTTAAGCACAGTAAGAGATTAATAACAATAACTAATAATGGAATAGAAGTCTGTAACAATATACTGTAATAAAAGGTTGTGCTTTGGGTCTTTTATTAAGTAAAATAAGAGTTCCTTGAAAAAAACTTGGCAATCTGATAGCCAAGGCGGCTACTGAATGACTGACAGGTGGATAGCATATACAGTGTGACTACACTGGACAGAGGAATGATTCATGTCCTTGGTGAGATACAGCAGAGTGGTGCAAGGATTTATCACACTACTCAGAACAGCATACAATTTAAAGCTCATAAAATGTTTATTTCTGGAATTTTCCATTTAGTGTTTTCTGATCACTATTGGCCATGGGTAACTGAAACCACGGAAAGAGCAACAGAAAGCGGAGAGTACTGTACTTCCTTCACTCGGGTTTGTGTCTTCAAGTTTCATCCACGTTGTTCATAGAACATCAGCATTTCATTTTTCTTTGCTGTGTAGCATTCCACCAGATGAATGGATATGCCACCATTTATTTCATCTTTCCCCTGTGGATGGCCATTCAAGTTGTTTCCAGTTTGGCAATCACAAATAGCAACTAAAACTACTACAAACATTCCTTGTGTGCCCTTAATGTCTTTTCCTATCCATGTTCCACTCAAGTTTTTAATTCCCTCCCTTTCCCCATGTTTCTTCCCCTTTGCCTACACACCTAGCCAGAACTTTTCTAACTTAAAAGAAAAACAAAATCCCTCCTTGAACCAGAATCTACCTCTTCACTCTCCTTCCCTTCCCCTTCCCTGGTCCACCCGGTTTCCTGGGTTGTGTGGTAGACTGCTGTCTCCCATCTGAGTGCCTGCATAGACATGTGCCTCACGGGGCCATTCCTTCCGCTCCTGGGCCCTCTCCTGACCCTCCACCCCTCACACTCCCACATGGCGCGACTTATCCACTGCAGCTAATGATGAAATGACTCCCAGGCTGCGCTTGGCGCTCCCCAGTCCTCAGTCTGCAGACCCACCCCTGCCTGCCCACGGACAGCCAGTGTTCCTGTGATCGCCTCCTCCAGTCCCTGCAGACAATCAGCTGCAGACCTCTCATTCCCCGAGTCCCTCTGTTCATCATTTGAGCCTCTTTTATGGCAGTTAGCACTGTCTACCTCACACTCTAGTTACTTGGGAGTATGTCCTTGTGCCTGCCGGGGCCTGGAGTCTCTGTGTGCATGCCCTGTGCCTGGGTTACCTCGAGTTGCCCCAGCACGCATCACAGTGGGGGCCTGACCTGAGATGACTTATGGTTGGGCACATCCTCCCTTTATCTGGATGTAAGCACACCACCTCTGAAACACAACTGGACAGTGTAAACCTAATGCACAACATGGAGAAATCTATCTTGCCCTGGTGGCCAGATCCGTCAGACCAGTGTCCTCGAGTGGACAAGCCTTTCTGTCTCCATATGTGGGGGTCTATGGGGGGACACTCAGGCCATGCAGGGCAGGCTGGACTCCAGCATGCAGGCAGCTTGAAAGGCCCACCTGGCCCTGACTCAGCCTTACTGACCATCACCACCCTTAGAAGAGGGGGGAGCGGGCAGCACCCGACAGGCATCTCAGGGTCCCGACGGGCTGACACAGCCAACTCAGCTTCGCAGAATTTCCTTGCGAGGCCTCCAGTCTGTTTTTTATCCCACTATTTTCACTACTTGCTGACAGATGGTTTTTCTTCCTGATTTCTGTCTGTGTGCATCAGGGTGTGATCAAAAGGAACCAACTTTCTCCTCCAATTTTCCTCTTAGTCTTGAACTGTGACCAATATAATTGGTTATATTGTATTTACCGAAAAGTGAGGTATGTGAGACATCACATCTGAATGTACCCATGGAAGAAGCCTGAGGCACTCGGCCCTGCAGCCTGGAAAGTCCTGCCCTTCCAGGAACACCCCTTCTCTGTAAGACCCAGGTGCTGGCATTTGCCCCCCTCCAGGGATGCCCCAAAGCAGGCTGTGAACACCCTGCTCCTTTCCAAGGAATGCGGCTGAAAGGGCAGTGTTCCTCGTTTGTCCAGAATGAGCCTTTAGAAGAAATGGGAGTTCAATGACGTCTTAATCCAGAAATATTATTTATCCGTGGTCTGAATATCAGTCTTGGATTATATCCTCAAGGAGGAAAAAGGATGGTAAAAATCTGCTTGGGAGGTAGTCTTCAAAGTGACACTTGTAATGATAAATCACTGACATTCCTGGAGGAAAAAGCAAAGGATAGCTGCGTTTTTGTTTAATATAGAGACTAGTTTGTTTACGGCAGTTTTAGGGTCACAGCAAAGCTGAGTAGAAAGTACAGAGTGCCCCTCCCTCCCATGCAGCCCCGTGCAGCCAACATCCTGCACCAGCGTGGACCCCATCACGGCAGATCAGCCGACAGTGACGTGTCCTTATCAATCAGTGTCCAGGATTTGGTTGGCTCTTGGTGGTGAACCATGGGTTTTGACAAGTCTGTAATAATATGTGTTTTACTCCCCTGCCCAGGATGACTGCCCCCAAATCATTCATGCTCCCTCTCTTCACTCTTCTCCTCAACCCTGAACAACCCCTGATGTTTTGGTGACTTGCCTTTTCTAGACTGTCACAGAGTTGGAATCACACAGCAAACAGACTTGCTTCTTCACTTGGTATTGCACATTTTCGCTTCCTCCATGTCTCTTCGAGGCTCAGTAGCTCATTTCTTTTTAGTGCTGAACAACATGCCATCTTTAGATCACTGCAGTTCATCCCTCACCTGTGAAAAGTCAGGCTTCTGGCTTCCAGAACTTCAAGAGGATGTGTGTCTGTTGTCTCGGGTCTGGCAGTTATGAATAAAGCTGCCGTCTACGTCCATATGCAGGTTTTTGTGCAGATATGTTTTTTACTCCTTCGGATAAAAAAAAACATATGTATATTTTTCTAAACAAACTTGACAGACACCATCTCTCACACCCACCATTATAAACAAACTCCAGCACAATCACAGGGATTATATACTTTTGGAGGGACACATGTTCCATGTGAGAATAAGGTGTCTCTGTCCTAGTTCATGGTCCAAGAGGTCAACACAAAAAGTCCCTGAGAAACACGACAGAGTTCAGCCTGTGCTAGACGAGAAATTCCATAATAAGGGAGTGGAAGTTGGAAAGCTACACGTATTTCAAACACACCCTGACAAAATAGAGGGAAAGAAAAGAGGATGTGGGACTTCAGTGTTATAGCAACAGAAAACAGATTAAAATGTTGGTGTTCCCCAGGGAGATTCTCCATCGCGATCAGGAGAGTCAGCCCCACCCCAATCCCAAATCCCCTCCCTATAGCCCACTCCAATCCCTTCCCGCGCCCTGTAAAAGCTGGCAACAAAAAAACCGAATGTGCGATTTCCTGGCACCCCGCTTTTAGGTGTGTGGGAGGTCCTCGCTGACCAGATAAAATAAAGGCTTATTTGGCTTTATGTGATCGGCATGGATGATTTTATTTGCTTTGGGTACAACATTTGGAGGCCCCAGAGAGATCTGATTTCTCCAAGCCCTCACGCCTAAATTGGCCTCCTGTGATGGTTGCCTGGGAGCCCCACCCTGAGTAGAGGGGAGCTTCTGAGAGATGTGCCTCAGCCTCACTCTTGGGGGGACCCCAGCCCGTCTTCAGGACGCCCTTCTGGACGAAGCCACCTGGTATCCTGTATTGGTGAGTCAACTATCTGTATCTGGGGGACGTGGTCAGATTGGACGCAGTTGTTTATACCAGTCCCAGGCCAGGGTGAGATGTTACTCCTGTCCACTGGTAGGCCTCCTCGTGAGGCCTCGTCTGTCTGGTAGGCCCCTCGTGGGCCCAGTCTGGTAGGCTGCGTGGGGCCTAATCTGGTCGGCCGATGTCTGTCTCTGTATTTGTCTTGTTAGTCTGGTCTGGGCCACGTGGGGTCTGCTCGGCTCGGCTGCCACGTGGCTGGCTGCCGGCATAGCCGCTGCGTGGCTTCCAGCAGAGCCACCGCCTGGGGCCAGGTCTGCTCAGTCGCCACATGTGGCTTGGGCCTAGTCCGGTAGGCCTCTGTGCGGAATCCAGTAGGACCTCCGTGTGGGCCCAGTCTGGTAGGCGGTGCCCCAGGGGCGCGTGCCCTGGGGGCAAGTTGTGGGATGCCATGATGTCACCCGCTATCGTGCGCCTGCCAGGAGTTGGGGGTTCTGTCACTGCTGCAGTGATGGCCACCTGCCTGCCTCACGACACAGCACCCACGCACGGCGGGGCACGGCGACGCCCGCCGTGGCTGGGGCAATCCATGGGAAGGGCCCAACTCGTGTCCAGAGTCACCTTCGCCACTGGCCCCCTGGGTGTCCGGGCCATTTGTATTTTCTGTGTTTTTTTTTCCCTTGCTTTCTGTGTCGCATCTCTTCAGGACAGTCTACTATGGGACCTAGTCAGTCAACCACATGCCCCACTGTTCTAACTTGTTTTTTAGAAAATTTTCTGGACTTCCAAGAATGTGCTGTTGACTATGGAGCTTTGTTAATGGATGTAACTTAAGAAAGTTTTGTAAATCAAAATGGCCCACTTTTGAGGTTGATTAATGCCCTCACGGCGTTGGGCGGAAAAAAATCATCCAGACTGGGTGCCTTTTATTCAAATTTGGATTATGGCTTAAGCATTGCCTTTCAGATTCCGTGTCCTCTAGTTTGGGAACTTGGAGAGGCTGCACCTGTTTGACGGCAAAGGCCAGACCAGACTTAAATGCAGCTCACGCTGCTACCAATCCCTCAAGACTCAGGTAACTCTGCCAAAAGCCATTTCCAAATCCAGGGGCCGAGGGAGGGAGAAAATGGTTGGGGGCCTGGTTCCTTCTCCCCCTCTCACCCTCCTGAGGGGGAGAAGGAACCAGGTCCAAACCCCCAAGTGTTACAGCACCCCCACAGCGAATTGTTTTACAATATGTAAATGACATGTGCCTCCACCCAGAAGGAATAACAAAAGTCCGTTACAGAGCTCTTAAGCATTCAAACCCTGTCCTGATAAAAATGGTTAAAGTGCCTGAGATATCAGGTTTCTGCTGGAACCAAATCTCAAGTAGAACTTATATTGAAATGACAATAGAGGAAGCAAAAAGCCCAGTAGGAGACCAATTTCCAACCCAAGAAAAAAAAAGTACTTGTTGAGCTCATAACTTTTGGTCAGTCCTATTTTTTCTTCAACTTAGATTTTTGAACATCTTATTACATTGCAATGGAGATAAAAATCTACAAGGCCTTTGTTTAAGTGTATATTCTGTCCAAAATTCATGTACATGGTATTAGAGATTAACATAGAGAGCGCTATCCAGGTATATTTGATTCACGTGATTAAAAAGCTTCAATGTAAATTTGGTAAATAAATGAAGGTAAAATATATCTAACCTCACAAGTCTCTAGGTGGTCAATTAAAAAAATATTGATGTCTATAAAATGTGTAATATCAATTGTTTTTTTTAGGACTTTTCCACAGGAAAGAAATGGCAAATACTATTCAAAATACTTGCCTGATCTTGGTTATTACAGTAAAATAAGTAAATTAGAGTTAATATATTACACCTTAAATTCCATGGGGTAACATGCTTTAGCATTATTGGTGTTTTCATGGATTGGTAAATAAAGGGATTTGGAATTGTTTTGTATCATCCCTGAGAACAAGGTTACTAAGAGTGAAATCCTAATAATTTATCTAAATTCAGAAATTTCATAGGAGTTGTTTTAGAATACGAACAAGGAAGGAGTCAACAGATGGGAAAGGGAAAGTGGAAAGTTCTAGGTATGAAAATATATTCAGTAAAAGGAAAAGGAATTTCTGGGTAAGAAAGTTTATGTGTAGGTAAAGGGCAAATTCCAACAAGTTTTTGTGTAGCTAAGTAGTTATATGTATGTGAGACCATCAGTTAGAAATGGTTTAAAGTTTTCCCCTAAAGTCAAATGTTAATAGGCTAATACAAATCAAAGTGTAACCAATATGTTAAAATGACAAGGATTTTTTAAAGTTTAATTCTTTATTGTGGTTAAATAACTGGTAGGGTATTGTGCTGTGTTGCAGAGCCTAGGGTTTTTTTCTTGAAAAACTAGGTTTGGTTGCTCTTCTTTGTATATTAATGTGTCTGTGCCTTCCAGGTGCACAAGTCTTTAGAGCAGAGGATTTGTTGGGCTGATGTTCTCCAAACTAGGCTTGTCTGTGCTGGTAATTTGTAAGAATAACAAATTTCATTGGGGACTTAATTTTTATCATTTAATATTCTGTAACACAACCTGCTATCAATAGGGTATATGTAAATTTGTTACTTTTTACACTGAGATCAAAATTTAAATGCAAATGTATTTAAAGTTAGTGAGAGCCTGATTTGTTTAAAGGTTAATATCATGAAACAAAAAATATTTGGTCACTTTGCCACACAAAAGGAAGGTTAAAAGCTCTCAGCCTTTCCTTGATTTGTTTTAAATGCAATATATTGTGTTAACAACTATTCACATAGATTCAGGAAACAATACATATAAACTGTGTAAAATGATGTCCTAAGAGGAGGCAAAAATAACTTCAAACCTGGAACACTCTGCCTAAGATTGTAAAAGGCCTTACCTGAAATAAGGGTCTTCTTCCCACCCTGCTACAAGTCAAAATGTTTCCAAAATAAGTCAGCTTTCAGCTCATTTAAAGTTATATTCAAAAGGTTGTTTTTTGTTGTAAAGTTACTGTGATATCAAATAGGAAATATAATATGTAACTCAGGCAGGATTTAGGATGACTATTACACAAACTAGATATGTTTTTACTGTTGTTAATTCTATTTTGTATTTTCCTTGTAAGCTCTATAGCTGATGCCAGATTAATGTTTTGAAGAAGTATACTAGGCCATAACCTATGAAATAGATGAGATAATAACTGGTGGAACTGGCTTACTGAATGTTTAAGACCAAACTTAAGGATTGAGATTAAAACAAAGGGACCAAGAAAACCAGTTTTGGTTCTTGCCCTCAGAGTCAGCCTGCATCTAGAGAATGAAAGAATTTCTCTAAAAAACTTTTGCAACTCCGGGTCAACACTGCTGCCAGAACTCAGAGTTTCCATCCATGCAAACAGTGGGCAAAAGACACTGCCTGGTTTCTATGTCACTATGTCCTATGTTTCTCGCTATGTCCAGAGCCGAGAAAACACTGGCTGTCATCGGCCTCCAGGTTGTGGGAACTGCCACAGCCAGAGCACAAAAACCACTAAGGCCCAGATGCCACCACCACCAGAGCTCAGAGCAGTCCAGGATAGAACCCAATCTGAGTGGACCCTTCTCAATAACCCACGCATTCCAGGTTTGTCTCCCAGAGTTGGAGACCCAGCAAAGATTGCTGAGAACAAGGAGGTACAACAGTGGGCCAGACAGGCTTGGCCCCTGCCCTCCTGGGGCTGATGGAAGTAAGCAAGAACCAGCTTCCGTAGGCCATGAATGGAAACAAAAAGCTGTCAGCTGTCCACAAGGCAGAAGCCACTGCCTTGGAGCTGCTGGAATCCAGGAGGAGCGCTGCTGCCCACCCCAGAATGCAGAGGCTGCTGGAATGAAGGAGCTGCTGAAATGCAGGAACTGCCACCACCCAAGCAGAGGACTCTCAAATTCCCCACGAGTGACCCCTGTGAGAACTCGGCTGACTCTTAAGAGACAGGAACAGGTCCATTTGACCAATTTGGTCTTGAACACCTAGCAAAACAGTTAAAACCAAACCAAACCATAGACATTCTTGGGCATTTAAAAGAAACAATAGTTTAATGTAACTTAAGATGTAGTTGTGTTAGCCCCTAGAATAGGACTGGAGACTGCAAAAGAGAGATTCTCAGGCAAATGTACCTGATAACTCAAGATCCCAAATAAAGGCCTCAACCTCTCCAGCCTTTGATAGGCCTTGTTATGGGAACAACTTCTCAGTTCTTCCACCTGGTGAGAGATTGACTTCTACCATGTCATGATATTCTGTATTAATCTCATTTTGGTACTTATGTCATTTTGTTTCTCTCTCATAGAAGCACCCACCCCAGATGACTTTACAACCTGCTCTTCCCAAGCAGACTTCTGCTCCTCATTGACCAGATTTCTAAAAGAAACTTCAAACTGCTTCCCCAGACTCAGCCCCCTCCCAGTTCGAAGCAACAAGAGCGATCAGTGCCTCCTCTCCTTACAGCAGTAAAAGGTTCCTAATTAAGGACAGGCAGTTAGTGTACAATAAGAAATCTGGTCAAACTGAGGAATGGAACCCATCAGAGTCTGGGAAGTCGGAAACTGAAAAACCACTAGTTTCCTAAATAAGGATTTGTTAATGTGGATAAGACCAGTGGGGGAATGTTATAGCAACAGAAAACAGATTAAAATGTTGGTGTTCCCCAGGGAGATTCTCCATCTCGATAGGGAGAGTCAACCCCACCCCAATCCCAAATTCCCTCCCTATAGCCCCACCCTAAACCCTTCCTGCGCCCTATAAAAGCTGGCAACAAAAAAACGAATGTGCGATTTCCTGGCACCCCGCTTTTAGGTGCATGGGAGGTCCTCGCTGGCCAGATAAAATAAAGGCTTCTTTTGGCTTTATGTGATCGGCTTGGATGATTTTATTTTCTTTGGGTACAACATTAGTCCCTAAGATGCTGAGTGACGCAAGACAGCAAAGGTACCGTCCTGGTGTCCTCCCTGCTCTTCATCATCCCACGCCCCCAGCAGCCTCCTCAGTCCAGCAGAGCACACTGTCCATCCTGAGCATCCCCACAGAAGGGAGGAGGTCCTTTTAACAGACACACAGAGAAGATAGAAGTAGAGACAATGGGACCAGAGGCAGAGATTGGAGTGGCGCCACTATGAACCAGCCACCAGAAGCTGGAAGAGGCAGAGACCAGCTCTTCCCTGGAGTCCCAGAGTGGGCAACACCTTGATTTCAGGCTTCTGACTTCCAGAACTTCAAGAGGATTTCTCTCTATTGTTTAAGCACCTTGTTTGTGGTGATTTGTTACAGTAATTACAAGAAACAAATACATCCCCCTAAGGTCATTTTCACTTACCAAGCACAATATATTGATAATAATTGTATTAGACATTGTTACTCTTTTTGTCCCTCCAGCATCTGCAACCCCACCCAATGTTTATGGGTATGATATTGTTTCGCTTAAGTGCAATTATTTAGTCTCTAAAGTTGAAGTTCTGGATGAGCCTGGAAGTTACACTCAATCCACTCTTTTCTATCATCCTTGTCTCCTGCCATCAAACTGAGAGTTCTTTAAGTGCAAAAATTCATTTGCCATAACATTTAAAAACATGTACCAAATAGCAGGTGTGCAGTTGATATGGTTTGACCATAAAATAAATGTCCTCCATGAATCAAGGAGGGGAGACCCATCATGCTTCTAAGAATAAAAATCCCTAATGAATCTTTCTTCCAGTCTCTCCCTCTCCAATTTTCCATACCATAGCCAGATTCACTTTTCTGACCTGTAAATATGGTGGTGGTTAAATATTTCAAGGCCTCTCCATTGTATCAGGCCAGAGTTGAAAATTCCTTCTCAAAACATGGAAGGGACTTAGCAGTCTGGTTTCAAACTTCCCTGAAGGTGCATCCGTCATCCTCCATTCTCAATCCCTGTCTCTCTCCAGACTCTCCTTCCCACACCACAGTCTCTCTCAGATTCCACATGTCTCTAGGGCTCCATGTTCTCTAAGGATTCAAGCGGAATCAAACTGAGACATTCAGTAATCCCCAGGGTGCTTCCCTCTTCATCCACAGCACCCACTTCTTCTCCCTTCACTGCACAACTCACCCTGGCAGAGATGATGCCTGTGTCCCCCCAACCATTTCATATTCCAGTCCCAAGGCATCTGGGTGGGGTCAATGTTGAGTTCTGGCCAGTGGGATCTGGGTGCTCATGATGCACCTCACTTCCTGCCCTGCTCTCTGAGTGGCCTACGGGGATTCCCCATGCTCTGACTCTCCCCGGACCATCTGCTGGATGCATCTGGAAGACTTCCTGGCTCCAGGGGCCTGGGGAGCCATGAGATGAATCCTGGGTTCCAGAGTCACCCTCTGGAAGACAATGTATCCAACACTCAGTTGAAGTGAGAAAGAAATGTTTTACAGTGTTAGTCACTGACAGGGGCTGTTTGGGACAGCTTTATCCTCTCCTAATTCATCCTAATTCTATCCATTCATCCTTGAACAACAGCCGAGTATCAATTTCTGAGAGGCTCTCAAGTCTTCTAAAAGCTAATCACTCCCTTCTTGATAATTTTATAGTACTTTGTTGTTTTAACAAAAACTTTAGATACTTATTTTTTAATAATAGAATTAATAGAATAGTTCACTGACTACTTTAAAATAGTTTTTAAAATTAATTATAAGCCTATTTCTAACTTTTGCATAATTACTTTGTTCTTAACACTCATGTGTCTGCCCTCCCCTGGATTATGTTTCCAATCCTTCATCAGGGCACTGTCACCAATGAACAAATCAGATAACAAATATTCTTGACCTCATGGTTTTCTCTCTCTTAGACAGGAATATAGGAATTATTGCTCATCTCACCTCCTTACAAGCATACTGTGAGCAAAGGAGATCAGGGAGGGGTCGCAGCTTGTTTATTTTGCCATCACTTCACACAGAAGATGCTCAATGCTGGTTGGTGAAGAGATAGACCTGTCGTACAAACGTGCAAAAGGATGTCTCCAGCTGCCTAACATCTGGGCACAGTTTAGCTTAAAGCTCTGCATCCGCTATAATGAAAACTGGCCTCTCTACTGCCACCAGCCCAAGAAGGATGCCAACTCCATGATTGTTATCCATAGCTGCACATCAAACTCCCCTGCAAAATTAAAAGCAAAGCAAAACACAGAAACTTCATTTGTAGCACCTGCCCCAGATCCACTAAGTCAAAATCTCCAGCATTTTTAAAGCACCCCAGTGATTCGAATGTGCGACAGGATTACAAACCACAGGAGAGGCTGTGAGATTTGAAGGACCATCAGGTGAGAGGACCTGGAAGGTCTTTCTTCTAGTGCACAGGAAGCAGCTGCTTGAGTTCTTTGCCTCTCTTCATCCTTTTCCTATATGTAAGTAGCACCCACTCATCCAAGTTCTTTCCCCAGTCATTTTGACATTGACCTGGAAACAGTCCAGAACCAATATGTGATGGAAGGGATTTTTCATGGTGGACACTCAGTATCATCCTGAGAGCTACACACAAACAGAAGCCCACATATGGAGGGACTTTGTTCTGCTTACCACTGGGTCCCCAAAGATCGGCACCATGTCTGAGGATGCTTATTATAGCACTTAGCCCATCCTGTTGGATCCACTTCTTGAATCTTCTCTGAATCTATCCCCATTCTCCCAGGAATGAATGAAACCATTGTCAACCAAGTATTTTTAGTGTTTGCCATTCCAAGAGGCAAGAGATGTTGTGGCCCGAGTGGCAGTCACTGGGGAAACTCATCTTGCAGACAGGCATTGGCAGGCAGCAGTGCCCAGGCAGGGAGTTGCTACAGGCTGGCAGCAGAAGCTGGCCCAGCATTCTGCCACTCCTAGGAGGCTGATCTCACACGAGCTACTGCCAGAGAGGAAATGAGGATTTTCCATAGGGCTCCACTTAATGTACAGTGGCTTAAAGTGGGGTCTATTTTAAATGGATCATCTGGTTTAAATTCATGCACTGAAAAGGGTAAATACCATCCTCCTCAAACATCAAAGTCATCATCATCTTTTCCTCCACCCTTAGATAATGTAAATACCAAAGCCAAGTCCTTTTGTTCTTCAGGAATGTTCAGGCCAGGAGTCTTCACCATTAAGTCTGGAAAAAAGCAATTTTTACATGGAATCTTGAAATACTCTTTTCCTAAGTCAACCATTCTTGTTTTCTTGTAAATCGTGAGCACTGGTTTAGTTAATCCACACTGTCAATTAAACCTGATAGCGTAACATAATACATAAATAACACTTTGGAATTCCCTGGTGGTGTGTTTGGGATGAGTGTTTCACAACCTGGCTCCTCTACCATGTAGTAAACAGGAAATGCTTCTTAATATTTGGAAACATAATTCAACTACATTAAAAGAGAGTCTGGCCTACATTAAGCAATCAAAAGCTTATTTGCTATTTGACCCTCATAAAAAGATGTTTGCCACTGCTGGTGCTTTTCCCTGGAGGAATCATTTCTGGAAATCAGGAAGAAACTCAGCTCTTTCCTTCTTATTGGTACATTATGATTACACGTATCAGTGGGCTTCAATGTGACATATTCATACATGCACCCAACATAATTTGGTCAATTCCATTCCTCAGTTACTCCCCTGTCCCTTTCCTGTGTTCTACAAGTCTCCCTTCTATTTTCATGAGATTATCCCGCCCCCTTTTCTTTCCTTTTTTCTCTCTCGCTTCCATATTATGAGAGAAAATATATGATTCTTGATTTTCTGATTTTGGCTTATTTTGCCTAACATAATGTTCTCAAGTGCCACCCATTTTCCTGCAAACAACATAATTTTGTTAAGAAGAAACTCAACTCTTGAAGACAGCCAGGGAGAAGTTAGATGACATCTCATTTCACTTTGTAGAAAGGGATAACCATTCTAGTTTGCTCTGAAGCCTCAGCCAAAACACTGAAGTTGCCATCTCAGTTCCTCCAGGGGAGCAATGCCCAGAGGACCCACTTTCCCCTCCACTGTTCTGTGAATCCCCACAACATGGCAGATCACCAAGGTTTGTATCTTCAATTCCTGGTCAGACATAATGAGATTTATTCTCCAAATCTTCACTTTCTGATTCACACTCTTTAGAGGTAAAAGAACGTCTGTTTTTCCTCCAACCTGAAAATACATTGCAGGACTTTGGGTCACTAGGAAATCTGAGAATTCCTCTGTGAGAGCCCAGTATCCATTGATGTCTTCCAATATATCTCAAGGGAATGTGAAGCCTTTCTAATTGGATTGAGCAACATTTACAAGGGGCATCTGGGTAGGAAGCAGTAAATAGCTTTGGGAAAGGGGCAGTGTTATCTTTAATTTATAAGTCTTGCAAATATTTATGCAAGGTGCTAAAAAGTAGCATCTTCTCTTCTTAAAATTATTGGCCAAAGTGGGCTTATGACATTACTTTGAAAGTAAATATTGCTGCAACATTCTAAATAGATTTATTAGGCCTGTCACCAGCAGCCAAATATTTATGTGAGCTCCGTGGGTTGAAAAGGTAGTTTAAGGAGACTGTTTTAACCGCAGCTTTGTAAATGTTTAAGGTAACATCCTGTGTCTTTGAAACCTTCCCACCTAGCCATATCATCATATTTATAATGAAGAGACAACATACTCGGAGTGATGCATTATTTCCTGTCTTCCAACATTACGCTTCTGTCCTTTTATCACAGCTGAACAGAAACAAGAAATGGTTTCAGAGAAAGATCCTTCCATGTACTACCTGGGAAGAAGTCACTGAAAACGTTAATAGTGGCAGTCGAGAGAGGGAGAAGTAGAACTTTCAGGGAAGATGTAAATAAAAGGGAATCATTTTAAATACTGTGATTAAGTCTTGCTTAGAACACACACATGCATTTAATGGCTGCATTCATCTTTTTCCACTTTTTATTGGTGCATTGTGGTTGCACACAGTGGTGGGATTTGTTGTTACAGGCACACAATTTAACAATATAATTTAGCCAATATCCCAGCACTTCCCCCTCATTCCCCACCTCCCACCCCTTGGCACCTTTTCTCTACTGATTTCCCTTTGCTGTTTAGGGGATCCACTCCCACCTTTCTTTTCCTTTTTCCTCTCTAGCGTCTGTATATGAGGAAAAAACATCTGACCCTTGATCTTTTGAGTTTGACTTATTTCGCTTAACCTGATGGTTTCTACTTTCATCCATTTTTCTGCAAATGACACAATTGCATTTTTTCTTTATGGCTGAATAAAACTCCATTGTGTATATATACCACGTTTTCCTTATCCATTCATCCATTGATGGTCACCTAAGCTTTCTCCGTAGTTTGGCTATTGTCAATTGTGCTGCTATAAACGTGGTGTGCATGTAACAGTGTAGTAAGATGATTAATTCTTCAGGATAAATTCAGAGAAGTGCTGTAGATGGGTCATATGGTGGTTCCATGTCTAGTCTTTTAAAAATTTTTAATTCATTCTTGTTAGCTATACATTGTAGTAAAGTGTATTTTGACATATTATACATACAAGGAGTCTAACTTCCCATTCTTGTGGTTGTTCATGATGTGGAGTTACACTGGTTGTGTATTCACATATGCACGAAGTAAAGTTATGTCCAATTAATTCCACTGTCTTCCCTGTTCCCATCCCCCTCTTCCCTTCATCCCCCTTTGTCTAATCCAATGAACTTCTATTCTTCCTTCCTCACTTACTGTGTGTTAGCATTCTCATATCAGTGAGAACGTTTCCATGCCTAGTTTTTTGAGGAAACTCCATACTCTTTCCATAATGGTTGTACTAATTTTCAGTCCCACCAACAGTGTGAGAGTGTTCCTTTTTCTCCACATCCTCTCCAGCATTTATGATTATTTGAATTCTTGATGACTGCCATTCTGACTGGTGTGAGATGGAGTCGCAGTGTAGTTTTGATTTGTATATTCATTTTTAAATCAGTCTATTTTGCTGTAGATGTGCCTCAGTAACTACTAGTGCAGTTTGGTCCCCAAGTCTGGTCTGGTTGTCAGAATAAACTGTGTGCATATGTCTAGCTGAGGGAATTCTGGGTTTTGCTAAGCTCTGATCAGTCCCATTTGCTTGTGGTCCTGTTGGTCCCAATATCAGATTATGATGCTTCAGCAAAGACTCTGAGTTCGAAATTAGTTTCAAACAACAAGAGCCCTGCTTGCCTTGGCTAGTACAGGGAAAGCGCCAGGGATACAGCTTCAGGTGGGGTTGGATCCAGACTTTGAGTGCTGTTGCCAAACTCCTTCGCTCTACTTTCCTTTTGATTGGCCTTGCTCAGGCAGCTCTAGCTGCTGGAGTAGACAGGATGAGCACACAGCTCTGGGTTTTCATCTACCAGCTCAGTGCACCACAGACAGAAGCTTGGCCTGGACCAGAGGACATGCCTCTTCTCAGCAGTCATTGTGACTTTACATAGCTTACCCAGAACCAGGGACAGCATGTAGATCGTCAGCTATGATTTACCCCATCAATTAAAAAAGGAGAAGGTGTTGTTTTTTGGGAGGAAAATCTGAGTAAAGTTACTAAAGAAGGGGTTTGACTGACAGAAGGGGAAAGATGACCAAAGCTCTTACAGTTAAGCGTGATCATGAGAGACTAATTTTAGAATCTAATGATGACACTATGGTACAGGCGTTGAGATATTTCTTAGAGACCAGAAGCAACCTGTGAATCTTGTAGTCGGTGACCTGGCCAAGACCTCACTTCATGCAGAAGAGGATGGGGAGAACAGCAAACTCATTTATTTGTGAGTTAAAAAAAATACCCACCACTGAAAATTTCACCAGATCTGCCCAAACTTGCTCACATCCAGAAATGATTAATCTAATGCCAGAGTTAAGGACTAGGATAATTTATCCCCAAACATGGGCTTTGTTTCTCCTGAGCAACATGTGAAAATTCAGATTCCTGGACCCCCTCATCATACTCTCTGGGCATGGGATATCTACATTTTGATATGCCAGATATCTGCATGTTAGCATGCTTCCTAGGAGATTTTTTTATGAGCTGGTTTCCATGATAAAAGCTAAGAATTTGGGGGTATGAGATATATGCTTCCACTTACTTCCATTTGGAACTTGCTTGTCACTTAGCAGGTGTTAAATGCACAAAAGGCAAAGCCACCCCCAACATGACTAAAATATGGATAAGGTATTTAGGGAAATAAGGTTAGTGTAGATTATACTATTGACTCTCAACCCTTCACCTCAAGAGCCACATCCTTGCTTTGACCTCATATTGGCAGAGAATATCTTTGCCTCTAGACTTTGAGTTTGATCATGTGACCTGCCTTGGCCAGTGAATGGGGACAGCTGTACACGATTTCAGAGAAGACTTCAGAGACTCAGCATGTCCACTTGTCCTCTCACACCTCCTCCAGAGTCCCAAGAGAAGCTTGTCCTGAAATGAGTACTGCATTTTATTCTGGGCCCGAAGTGCACACATGGGGAGCAGATCTCTCCTGGTAAATTCAGCCAGACCCACAAGTTGAAACAAAGCCTTTCTCACAAGCCAAACCTAGTTCCATTGACCCCAAGATCACTGACAGATTCATAAGGAAAGGCAATTCTTATTGTAAGTCACTGAATTGGGGGGTGATTTGCTGCATAGCATTGTTGTAGTAACAGCCACTAGCCAAGATAGTCAGTGGTTGGAAATGTTCTTGGGGGTTTGGTTTGTTTTGCTTGGGGCTGATCCCTACTGGTACTGAAAAAAGCAATTTAGAGAACAAGCCATTGCAACCTCACTAGGAGGGATCTTTTTGGAGGATTTGTGGCCCTGGCTCCATCCAGAAGAGATGAGGATGAGATCTGTGTTTACTGGTTTTTTATTGTTTGTTTGTTTGTTTTGGTACCAGGGATTGAATCCAGGGGCACTTAATACTGAGCCACTTCCCCAGCCCTATTTTATATTTCATTTAGAGACAGGGTCTCGCTGAGTTGCTTAGGGCCTCACTAAGTCCTTGAGGCTGGCTTTGAATTTTCAATCCTTCTGCCTGAGCCTCCCGAGCTGCTGGGATTACAGGCGTGCACCACTGCTCCTAGCAGAGACCTGTGTTTATTGCTGACACCATTGCTGTCAATAGCAACCAAGCACACCTACTGCAGGCCAAGTGCAGCATGGGATTGCAAGGGGTGTGAAAAGACCAGAGCTCTAGGAAGGCGACCACTTCATGCAGAGCTACACATGGCTCTTGTTTGAAATATCACCTCAAGGCGTTGACTCAGATTGTCAGATTTCTCTCAGGGATTGCTAGATGAGAAACGAGATCCTTAGAGGGGAAAAAATTCTTCCTGATCCTACTTGCCATCCTAATCTTTACACCCAGCAAGCCTTCAGCACAGTGGTTCCCCAGGAGCCAGAAGTCAGGAGGATGGCCTTGCTGTGGGTGATCCTGCAATCTCTCCCAGTTCCTGAGGGTTTCAGGATAGCAGAGTCAAAAGCTCTCTTGATGTATTAGGTCCAACTGAGTGCTCTTTCAGTCCCTCGTTTTACACTGTGGTTGAGACTGCTCCCCAGAACCAGCTATAAAATTTGCAGGGCTAAATAGACAATGAAATATTAGGAGCAATTCAAAAATTATTCAGAACTTCAAGAGAGAACCATAGGCCATTAAGCAAATATGGCCTCCTCTGAGCATGGGGTCCATTGTGATGCTTTGACCTCATGCCCAGGAAGCTGCCCACTGCCCCCAGAAGGGTAACTCAGCCAATGCCTACGCATGTGTTAGAGGAACCACCAGCAGAGTCCACTCCCGGGTAGAAAACAGACAGCCTCCTGGTTGTTCCCTCAGCGGCATCCAGGGTGCCCACCACTTCCAGACCTCCCCTCAAGCAGTGGGTAAACCCATAAGGGCCAACGCCAGGAAGAAGCCGGGTTGCCTCCTGCCAGGCAACTCCAGGTACCCAATGACAAGGGTGGATGCAGCAGTGACTGGGAACCATTCTGCAATCCCAGCACCCCGCCTGCCGGGCTTTTGCTCGCAATCATTTAGAAAACATTTCTGTGAGCCCCCCCAAGGTGCTTAAAATGCAGTCCAGACGTGGCTGTGGGTTTGAGCGATCACAGCTGTATTTGAAGGTTGCGTAAGAGAATCACAGCAACTTTTCTACTGAGGCCAGGAGTCCTGCCCAGGGCTCAGGACAGCCTGGAAACACTCATGCGGGCTCCACAAAGGTAAGAGAATCGCCCTAAAACCTCAGGCGCTCCAGGAGCACATGCACACAAAGGCCACGCATCGCGGGCAGACATTTGGCCAGCAGGCCTTCCTTTGAAGTCCTGGCAGAACTGGGGCAAGCTCTGCTGGAGAACATGTGGCTGTCAATGGGAGGAAGGGTAGAGTGGAGGCCCCATCCCTCCTCCCCCAAAGTTGAGCTGGCTCTTCTTTTCCTGTAGATTCAGAGCTTCTGCTGTTGACCCAAAAGCTCTGAAGGCTGGTCTACTTTTTGTTATCTTCTAACAACTTAGAACAGGGCTCAAGGCCATGAAGAAAAGAGCCTCGTTTGTGTGCTCTTATTGAAGGAGATAAGAAAAAGGATGATTTAGGTAACAGTGGACATGGTCAAATTCAGTGGTTCTCAAAATGTGTTCCCAGACCAGCAGCATCAGTGAACTGCAAACTCTCAGAAATGCAAATTCGAGAACTTGCTCCTAACTGCAGCATCATACCCAGGGACCAGCCTCTCTTCTGTACTCCTCAACCTCCAGTAACCACAACTGTGCTCTCAAGTTCAATGAGATCAGCTATTTGGATTTTGGATTCCATGTGTGAGTTCTGGCTTATTTCGCTTTTCATAATGTCCTCCAGGTCCATCCATGTTGTAAATAGCAGATTTCATCCTTAGAGTGACTACAGTTGACAATAAAATATCAAATGTTTCAAAATAGCTCAAAGAGCGGATTTTGAATGTTCTCACCACAAAGAAATGATAAATGTTTCAGGGGACAAATATGCTAATTACCCTCATCTGATTATTACACAATGTACACATGTATCAAAATATCACATTGTATTCTATAAATATATACAATCATGTGTATCAATTTTTAAAAAATGAAATGCAGATTCTGGATGTCACTCAAATCTACTGAAGCAAAAACCCTGAGGGCTGAAATCAGTAATCTATTTTGACAATCCCTCCCAGTGATTCTGATGCACCTCTGGCTAAAAACAGACCTTCATTGCCTGCATGCTAATTTGCTAGGGATGCCACAATGGAGTACAGCAGACGGTGGCTTACACAACAATTAGCTTTCACATTATTCTGAGGCTAAAGGTGCCACCATGGTTGGTTTCTAGAGAGGCTTCTCTCCTTGGCTTGCAGTTGGCCGCCTTCTTACTGTGTCCGAATGGGGCCTGCCTGGATGCCAGCACCCTGGTGTTGCTCCCTCTTCTGTTGTGGACACCAATCATGTTGGATTAGGGCCCCACCCTTATTGCCCATGTTGCCCGAATCCCCTCCTTAGCAAACCTGCCTCCAAATAGAGTCACACTGCGTGTTAGGACTTTAATATATGAGGTTGGGAGGGACCCAAGTAGCCGATAATTGTCTACTATCACATCACAGTTTTCAACACAATGTCTTTTAAGGGCTAGAATACCAACACACAGCAGTAGTTCAGCATTTCCATTTGCCAGGTACTGTGCTAAGTACTTTACATGCATGAGTATCCATTACTTTCCCTAGTTGGCCATTTGGGAAATAGGCGTGGGGTTGAGTTATTTGTCAAACCTCACAGATGATGGCAACACCAGGCTCTAAACACTGGAAGTCTGGCTCCAGAGTCTGAGCTCTTCACTCCTAGTCAGATGGTAGAAGCAAGTCTCTGACACAATTCTTATTTGTTGGGGTTGTTGTTATCAGCATATTATGCACATATTTATTCTTTTTTGTAGCTGTGTAGCATTATGTTTGTGGATATGCCTTAATGTAATTAAACATTCCTCTAATGTGAGAAATTTAGGATTTCATCCTAGACTTTATTTTTTGTTTTGTATATATTTAATATACAACATGATGTTTTGATATACTTAGTAAAATGTTTACTATTTCAAGCAAATTAATATATCCATCATCTCATATAGTTACCTTTGTGTCTTTGTGTGGTAAAAACCTAAAATCACTCTTTAACAAATTTTTAATATGCAATTCAATAATATTAACTATAATCCTTGTGTCAGTTAGTTTTCTATCACTGTGACAAAATACCTGAGAAAGTCAATTTATTTTGGCTCCCAATTTGGCTGTGAAGGTTTCAGCCCATGGTCAGTTGGTGCCATTGTTTTGGGGGCCTATGGCAGGTGGAACATATGGCAGGGAGCACATAATAGAGCAAAGCTACTCACCTCATGGGAACGAGGAAACAAAGAGAGAAGGGTTCAGGTCCCAATATTCTGTTCCAGGGCATTCCTCCACATGACTGGAAGACTTCCAAGTGGACCCCACTTTCTAAAAGTTCCACCATCTCTCAACAGTGCCATGGGCAGGTAAACAAGTATTCAGTACATGAATCTTTGGGGGACATTCCAGACATAAATTATAGCAGTTCTCATACTGTACATTAGACTTCTGGAGAGTCGTCCTACATAATTGCAGCTTTGTCTACTTTGACCTTCATCTCTTTGACCTCCAGTCCCTGGTGACCAACATTCTATTGTTTCTATGTGTTCAACTTCTCTTTATTTTAGATTCCATATATGAGGACATACAGTGTTCATCTTTCTGAATCTAGTTTGTTTCACTTAGCACAATGTCCTCCAGGTTCATCCGTGGTCAGGTCCTCCAGGTCCTCCCGACTGGGTCTCCTTCTTTTTTAAAGCTGAATAGTATTCCATTGTTTAAATATGCCAAAGTTTCTTAATCCATTCGCTCATAAATGGACACTTAGGTTGATCCCATATCTTAGTTATTTTGAACAATGTTGCAAGGAACCTGAGGGAATAAACATCTCTATGAGGTACAGATTTCACTTACTTTGGGTATACTCCCAGGAAAGTGATTGCTAGGTTCATATGACAGCTTTACTTACTTTTAATTTTTTAGACTCACTTTTTTCCCACACCTTTCCCAATACTATCTCTTGTTAATTTTTTTTTTTTTTTTTTTTAGTGCTGGGGATTGAACCCAGGGCTTTTTGAATGCTAGGCAAGAGTTCTATCACTGAACTCCACTCCCAGACTATCTCTTGTGTTTTTGATAAGAGCCATCCTAACGGGTGTGAGGTGACATCTCACTGTTTTTAATTTGTACTTTCTGATAAGTGAGGTTGAGTGCATTTTCATGCACTTAATGCCTGCTGGCCATTTTTATGTCCTCTTGGGGAAATTTCTATTTTAGCTCTTCATCCATTTTTAATTGGATCACTTGGTTTTTGCAATTAAGTTGTGTGAGCTCCTTATGTATTTTGAATATTAACCCTCTATCAGATATAAGGTTTACAAATATTTTCTCCTACTCTATAGTCTGCTCTTCTACTTAATGTTTCCTTTGTTGTGTAAAAGCTTTTGATGATTTGATACAGTCCAACTTATTTATATTTGCTTTTGTTGTCTGACCTTTTGCTGACAGCCAAAAAAAATTATTAAGACCAATATCAAGGAAGTTTTCCCAGATGTTTTCTTCTGAGGTGCTAGTAGAAAAATTTGCTAAGCCGACATTGGCTGCTTGTTATTCTTGAGAACTGGAAGACAATAAAACTCCAATTAAGATTAATAACACAGAATCTACTCACTGTAAGCCAACTGCTTATTTAAGCAGGACCCAATCACAAGGTAGTCATGTTTATTTTATCCACAGCATGGGGAAAATATAAGAGAGGAACTCTCATTGGTTCCTCCACTTTTTGAAACATGAAGGAAAAAAACACCAGTGAATTTTCAAAAACAATGACTTTTTTTTTTTGTAGCAGAAGAGAAACTAGTTGGAAAGAATCTAGAGTAGGAAATTCCCTGCATTAACAGCTAACACATGGCAATTTCAAGAGAGACATAAATGTGGGGTCAAGCTGCTTCCTAGGTTCAAGAATCCAGCATCACAGATTGCAGGGATCATGGCTTGTGCCTCAGCTCTGGCATATCCACCAAAGAGGTCTACTAGAGGAAGCTATGGGGTTTCCTACATAGCAGATTGCTACATTCCCTCCCATTCCGGATCCCTAAAATAACTCTGCTGTGCCTTAATGAGACGCATTTGGGATGGAGGATGCTCCCAGTGACAATGCTGGTTAACATGTACGTTCAGCAACTGTGCTGAGTTCTTCCCATCTTTGTCCAAACAAATCCAGATACAGAACCACAATTTGTTGTGACACAGTTCAAAATAGGATATAATTGAAATATGGAACCATCTCCTTCTTTATAATGGTAGCTTGCATTTATTAACAACTTACTGTGTGCCTGGCCCTCTTCTGAATGTGTTACAGGTCATTATCCCAACTGAACATTAAAGAAAATGGGAGCACATACTGGGTGCTGCGTAACTTGTTTGTTCCCTGTTGTCCTGCTAGTAACTTATGGCCCCAGAATTCCCTCTTGATCATTCTGGTTCAAGAGCCAGGGCTCTTACCTAGAGTTCCGCCTTCTCTCAAATGCAACCTGAAATGAAGTTTAGCACATAGAGAAGTGTGTCAAAGCCTTCTGCTTCAACAACCAACAGAAACCAGGATGTAGAAAGGAGTCACAGAAGTTGACCTGGTCTGGCCCGTGGCCACAATCCAGAGAAGGTGTCATCATCAGTAGATGACACGGCCAAGGCTCTTAGGAAAAACAAAACAAAACTTGACGGAGTTTATTCAACCAATAAATGATGGCTAAATCAACAAGCAGCTATTGAGTGTGTGTTCATTTTGCTGAGTCTGGTGCATCATAAATCAGAAGGAGCTCCAGTAGCTTTGTGGGGCCTCCTCACCTGGGTCTGTTTGGACCACCCCAAGGCTGGGTCCCCCATTCTGTAGGAGCCTGACTCTTACCCACAGACTCCCAGGGCTGGCACATAGTTTCTTTGCTGGGGTTGTGCTTGCCCCGGGCCCATGGGTAGCTGGGAGGCCTCTCTGTACACAACCCCACACCCCTGCTCCCCATGGCTCCTTGCAGCTGAGAACAAGGCTGCTGCCAACATCCTAATGGATTACCCACCCCCAGAAAGAAGGGCCAAGGCAGTGGCCCTTGTGGGCATGAGTGGGTTATGGGGACACCTACAGAGAGGAGCCAGGGCAGACATGACCAGGGAACCAAAGAACCAGCCTCTCAGCAAGACTTGGTGGGAGGACATCTCTTCCATGTCTTGCTGCTATTTGGCATGAAGTGTAAAGGCTGATGAGTGGGTACCTGAAGTGACCCACTGGGGAAAAAGACCTCTGCTCCCTGGGACCAAGGAGACTGGTATTCCCTTCTGAATGTCTAAAGGCACATGTGGCATGAACTAGCAGTTTGCCTGGGTAAGGTGGGTGCGGAGTTTGGGGTGCAGAGGGTAAGGATTCACACATGGTTTTGGTCCAAGTGTGGGCCCTGAGGAAGGGAGCTGGTGGTGGGTCATATCCTAGGGGATCTTGCATGAGAGGGTTTCCTGAAAGGGTGAGGTGACCCCAAGAGAGACCCACCCAGAAGTCAGAGACTGGGATGGGGACAATCACCACTATTTAAAAAAAAGGCCCCTCCTGAATGTACCATCAGATGGGAAATCCTCAGTGCTGAGGGTTCCAAGGAGCCCAGGGATGAACAAACTTTGGGGCACGCGACACAGAGAGGGCCCTAATGCTAAATTTCTATAACTTTGCCCATTTTCCCTTATTCCTCCAAACTCCCCACTTCCAACACCTGATCCTGACCCTGAGAACAAAACTACCCCTAACAGTAGAGGAGGCAGTGGGGAAGGGAGAAGAAATGACCACGTCCTTTCCACAGAGGCAGGTCGGGGCTGAGCGGGGAGAAAATGTTCTCATTGGATGGATGATTTTAGAGTTTTAATATTGGACAGGACTGGACTGGTAATATCTGAAAATGACCAAGTATCCTTGGAATCTGCCTGAGATGTTACCCAAGAGGCACTGAAGAAGAATTGAAGTCCTCTGAGTTTTTGATGGGAAAGGAAAAAGTTGCTTTCTGGTTAGAATTTTTGTGGGGGTGGAGGGTATTGATCTCTGGGGCATGCAACCACTGAGCCACATCCCCAGCACTATTTTTTGTATTTTATTTAGAGAAAAGATCTCACTGGGTGGCTTAGTGCTTGCTTTTGCTGAGGCTGGCTTTGAATTTGCCATCCTCCTGCCTTAGCCTCCAAAGCAGCTGGGATTACATGTGTACACCACTGTGCCCGGCTGGTTAGAATTTTTGATGTTAATTTCACTCAATCATACATAAACACGTACGACACACACAAGCACACACACACACACACACACACACACACACACACACACACACATCTCTCTTTCCATATATTTCAGAAGTACAAGGTAGGTTGGTATTGCGTGGTTCAAAAATGAGGTGATGTTACAATAGTTGTAGGAGCGTCAGGTCCACCCAGGATGAAGCCAATGCCAAGGTTACTTCTTCTGTTCTTTGTGGAGAGATCATCACCAAACGACATTGAGAAGTCAACATGAGACAAGAACACAGAAGATGGGGGGAGGTGGTGTTTGTGAATATGTGTTCAGACAGAAAACCCGTGTGGTCAACACAGGGCCCAGTACTACTTTGTAGCAGGTCATCAAGTATTCCGTGGCTTCTAGTGGACATTTCATGGGCTCTCTCACACTGTTCTTGGAACCATTGGGACACACAGGTAGCATTTTCAAGTAGTAAGTATTTCCATCACACAAGGGAATGTCTTACCCTCCCTACTCATAAAACATAACCAAGTTCCCTCTCTGGAAAGACTCCATCCTTCACAGAATAGATACTTTGTGTAATCACAGACACTTTATTTTCTACTACAGCCTGTTTTCTAATAGAACTGTGTGTTAGCTTTTTGTCACCATGACCAAACCACCTGACCAGTACAGAAGGAGAGGAGGAAGAGAAGTTTATTTTGGCTCACAGTTTTAGACATTTGGTTAATGGTCAGCTGACTCCGTGGTTCTGGGCCCAAGATGAGGAGAACATCATGGCAGAAGGGAATGGTAAAGGAGCATTACTCACCTTGAGGGGGCCAGGAAGCAGAGAGAAAGGCATGCACCCAATGACACACCTCCTCCAGACATGCCCCACTTGCCCAGTTACCACCTGTTCAGTCCCTCAAACTAGGATGGGCTGATTAGGCCACAGCCCTCACAATCCAATCATTTTACCTCCAAATATTCCTACATTAATACAGGAGCTTTTGAGGGGCACTTCATATCCAAACCATAATAAATCTCTAATTCAAGACAGTAGAAAGACATGTTTAATGAAGCAGAATCAATGTCATTTTCTATAGATTAAAATATCCAATACTGGATTATGGGTTGTCCTTCATTCTACAGGGATTTCTTCAGAAGACTTTTGGTAGCCAGCTCAAAAACTAAGCTATATATTTTAGATTAAGCACCAAGAATTTTTAGATTGCACATACAATCCTAAAAAAAGGACAAACTGTTTCTTAAACACTGTCTCAACTTTGTGATAATACTGAGCCTTATGTATCAGCTAAGCTAACTCTCAGAGACCCCAAATACAGTGTTAAATAAGATAGGACTTTACATCTCTCTTCTGTAAGAGCCCAGAGTGAAGCAGGTGGTCTTGGGCTGGCAGCTGGCTCAAATCCATGGCTCCTCCATGCATCTAAGTTTGGGGTCTCTCTACTCCTCAGAATCTGGCTTCACTTTTGAGTTCAAGAATGCTGCTCTGAATGCCACTGATACCATTGCCCAGTGGCTAGAAGATGACCCAGATGTTGCACGCATCACATTGCATTAGCCCAAATGTGGTCACAAGTCTGCAGCCAGCTGCAAACAAGGCTGGGAAATGTGGTCTCTCACTAGACACCCTTGTGCCCAGCTGAGACACTGGGATTATGTTTCTAAGTGAAAAATGAGGGATTGAATATGGAAAGTGACAGGGTGGGGTTGACAGGAGTCTCCTCTGTGCCTCCGTAATTGCTGAATGAAATGATCATTTTACTGGACAAACATTTATTGAGTGCTTCCTGTGTGCTAATGTTCCGGTTTACCCTAAAGATAATTTTCCAAGAAAAAGGCCTTGTTAGTGTAAGTGTAAAACCTTTAAAAGGAAAAATCTCAACCTATCTGTAAATAAACCAAGTTCACAAATAGGACCATCACTTACGTATTTATTTGCAGGAAATTATACCAGAGGCAAAGTCTTCTCTTTTCACCTGGTTTCAACTACTTTAAAATGCTTTGAACACCCACAGGTGACATGGCCCTGCTGAGCTCATGGTGGTGGTGTGCACCGAGCTGGCATCTTATTCACTAGGTGCTGCTTGGAACCAAACCATTTTGTTCTGGAAGGCAAAGTAATGCCAGGACTGCAAGTGATTGTCATGAGAGCTTTGCTGTATGTCACTCTCTCCTCATTTTCATACTGTACATCTAGTCCTACCCAAAACAAATACTCTAAAATTGCCCTGTAGAGAGAGGTCTAGGCTGGGAGGCAGAGGCTGGGGGTGGTGGTGGTTCTGCTACTGAACAGTTGTGTGACCCATGGCAACATCAGGCAGGGCCTAGGTTTCTGGTTCCTTAGTTCATCTGGCAAGCATGCACTTGTCACCTGCAATGCAGGGTCAGTACTCTGTCTGCGGAGATGTTTTCCCCATCTTATCTTCTAGGATCTTCACAATGCTCTAGGCAACCTGCCTCTATAGACAACAGAGGCATGGCTGTACCCTCATCACATAGACACAGTAGACAAACATTGGGGACATTGGTGTTTGTGGCAGAAACTGCTAATTGTCTCCCAGTATCCATTCTTCTGGTTTCCTATTGTCCTGGAATCCCTGATTTTGAGTTGGACATGAGGCTACCCGTTCAATTCTCTTTTGTAACAACCAAGTGTGGTCATGCAAATAAGTTCTGGCCAGTGGACAGTGTAGAGAAGTAATATGTGCAACTTCCAAGTTTTCCCTGGAAATGAATGAGTTGTGTCCTCCCATTCATTTTCCCTCTTTGTGCTGGCTGATGTGTGCATGGTGGTGAGTCATCTTGGACCATGTGGAGGAGAGTGACACCCAATGAAGGCAGAGAAACAAGACGAAGGAGCCTGGTACATACTCTGTTAGTATTCTATTTCTCTATAGTAACTCATCCCAAACTGTAGGGCCTTAAACAAATATCTCTGATCCCAGATTTCCTCTTGGTCAGGACCAGGGTAGTTCTGATGGTCCTCTGGATCAGGATTTCTGACAAGACTACAATCAAGGGATTGGCCTGGACTCTTGCATCTCAGTGTTCAATTGAGGGAAGATTTATTTCCAAGCTCATTCATGTGGCTGTTGGCAGTCCCAGCTGGCTGTTGACTGGGGACATTAGTTCTTTGCTAAGTGATCCTCTCTATAGGACAGCTGACTTCATGGCTGGCTTTCCCCTGAGAGATCAAGAGAATAAGCAAGTACAAGAGAGGGCAAGAGGGAGACAGCCAGGAGAAACCAGTCTTTTTGTAGCCCAGTCTCAGAAGAGACATCCTTTCACTTACACTTGTGTTATTTGTTAGAAGGGAGTTATTGGTATTACCCACAGTCAAGGTCATGATGCAAGGCCATTAGTTTGAGGAGGAGAGGATCCTGGGAGCCATTGTAGAGATGTCTACTATAGATACTGCCACTAAGGAGTGGCTTCTTGTAGCTGGTCTGCTGATACGACAGTATTATGTGAAAGTGAAATAAATAACCAACCATCTTCTTTAAAGACAAGATGTACATCTGAGCAGCCAATGTGTTCCAATCAATAGTTCTGGATTTGGCTTTTCTGTAGAACACTGGCCCAATGGGTGAGGACTCCAGAACAGGTGTTTTCTAGAATATCCACCTAGCTACATCCCTTTCATCTTCCATCTGCACCTCACCTCCCCTTTCTGGAGACCTCCATGGCCGTTTCTGTAGTAACTCCCTGGCTCCACCCAGTTGAAGAGAGGGTAAACAGACAATCCAAAGTAGGCCAGATCTTTCCCACTGGCATTTGGATCTGGGATCCCAAAACCCTGGTTAGTGTCTCTTGAGAACTGGACTCTGGGTGAAGCTAGGATCTCATGTGGGAAAGGAAGGAAGCCCATTTGCAGGGAGTCAAGAAGAGACAGATGTCAGCAAGAAGGCTTCAGCATGGGCTCGGTTCCTGGCTTCCTGTTCTGGGCCCTTCTGGAGTCAGTTTTAGTCCCCATTCCCAGGTGTGTAAGATGTCTCTGCTCCATTCCAGAACTGTCCTCTGTGCTCCTCCCCACAGACTCAGCTTGAAATTAAATAATCTCTGACTGAGAAAGCGCTTTGCTTAGTTAAGTTCCACACCCATCCCATTGCCTCATGCAGCTCGTGGCATTCTGGTACACTTTCCTACACCTCTACCAGGAAAAATAATCAATTCTTGCCTGAAAGCACTTGTGACGGGGTCATCCCAGCTCACCCAGGAAAGAATGGTGCACAGGAGGACATTGCAGTGACATATCTACATGTCTGTGAGCTGAGGGATTGCTTTGATGGGCATCAACAGAAGGAGGGGTCTTTGTGCAAACAGGTGACAAAGAATCAAAGGAGCCATTCTTTCTTGCTTTAACCCCTGCACACTCACACGCTGCTTATCTAGACGCGGAGTTGTTTGAAAGAGCCCCCAAGCTCTGAGCAGTTCCCAGCCCCTTCCCTGAACCAGTTTTGCTCTTTCTCCTATGCAGTTCCCTGATGACACTTGAAAAGGGAGCCTGGACTCTGGGATGGTGTCTCTCTCCACACATTCCCTCTGTGTGCTACTCTCCAGATTGTTTATTCTGGAATCCAGGCCAGGGTGCTGGGGATGGGTTGTATTTCTTTGGTGGAATTCTGCACTCCCCTTCTGAAGTCACACTCTGCATTCCTTCAGTGCTCTTCCAAACTGGCGGGGATGTTTTGCAGCAAAGCTATTGGATGCACAAGCCCAGGAAGAGTTTGTCCTCAACCTTGTTTTAACAGTTGACCCTCTAGTGTGGAAGGGGCCAAAGTGGGACATGGTAAACAGGAGACAGCAGGCCTGTCCTGGCCGGGGGAGCAGGAAATATCAGCCACCATGCTCAACCCTGCCCCAGATCAAAACCTTCTGGGGTGTAGCGCCTCCCAGGCTGGTTCAAGGAGTGTTCTAAGCAGCTTGGGATTGTCAGCACAGCAGGATGAATTTGTCCTAAGACGCCAACTCAAGAATTTCATGGTTTCTGAGGCTGGTGTGATGGATGGACAGACAGATGGGGAACAAGCAAAAGTTAGAAGGAAAGAAATGGTTGAGTGATGGGTCCACCAACCATCACCTTTTTCCAAATGACTACTTGCCCCATGCTACCTCAGATCCCCAATCCTTCCTGACTGGGCTGTGTTTTTCTATTTGTATAATTTCCAGCATGCTATACTTCACTTTCAGAGTTAACTTGTGTTAGCTTTATGAGGCTGTGACCAAAACCCCAAAAAGATCAACTTAGAAGAGGAAAAGTTTATATTGGCTCATAGTTTCAGAGGTTTAGTCCATGGTAAGTCAGTTCCATTGCTCTGGGCCCAAGGTGAGCCCAAACATCATGGCAGAAGGGCATGATGGAGGAGCACACTCTGCTTATGGTGACCAGGAAGGAGAGAGAGAGAGAGAGAGAGAAAGAGAGAGAGAGAGAGAGAGAGAGAGAGAGAGCTAGAAGGGACACAGGGAAGATGAACCCTTCCAGCACACATCCCCAGTGACCCATCTCCACCAACCACGCCCCACTTGCCTACAGTTACCACGTGGTCAGTCCATTCAAACCAGGATGGACTGATTAGGTTACACCTCCAGACCGTCCTACATTAACACAGGAGCTCTGGGGGGACAAATGATATCCAAAACCTACCAGAGCCTATGGTGGAATTCAAGCTCTATGAAGGCAGGAAGCCTTGCTCCCCAATGGATCTTCAGAGCCTACAGTGCTTGGTATATAGTAGAAGATCAGCAGATACTTGTTGGACAAATGAATGAATGAATGAATGGGTGGTTCTGCATGATTTTCTTACTACATTTCTTTTTCCATTTCTCTGCTATTCTTCAAAGTGAGAATGCGCTCTCTTAACCCTACCAATCAATCCTGTTTGTCTTTTAAGTGCTAGCACCAATGCCCACCATAGTATAGCTCTGTCCTTAAGCGCCAGGCTTCCAGAATGTAGATCTCTCTTCTTCTGCTTCTGAGGCTTCCTGGTGTGAGCTCTTGACTGCATGCTCAGTCTCCTTACCTGGTGGGTTCACTGTCAAGATGAAATAACATAATTCCAGGATATGCTGAATTCACACACATTCCCTGGTGTTCCCCTTATTTCACTGAGTCTCTGAAGAACTCTTCATGTTTTCTCTTATGTTCCAGCTATTCTTCTACAGTGGTGTTTTCCTCAACAGAAGCTCCTTCTGATAGAGCTTTGCAAATGCAGACTCTGGAATTTTCCCTTCCAGTATTTCTATGTGCCACACTTGAACAGAGACGTCATGGTACAAGAGCAAACATTGCTGAGAAGGTTCAGGGAGAGATTCCTATTCTGAGGATGGCTGGGCACTCTGGGAGGGCTTGAAGGATAGGTCATTGTGATGTGGAAACACAGTAAAAAAATAAAACAAAGCAAAACCATGCAACACAGCGTCTCACATCGTGGGCTGCAACTTCACAAAAATTTTCAGAACAAAGCCCAGGAGAAGTCAGCCTGTGAATCAGAAGCCCCGGTTTGAAGAGAGTAAGAGGCAGTCGCAGGCATGAGGCTGCAAAGGATTGGCATCTGAAGAAGGACCTGCCCCTTCCTGTGACAGGGATCCTCTGAAAAGGCATTTGTGATAAACACGGCTGTGTTTCTGCAATCTGGCTTTTATCCCTTCAAAGATTCCTGAGCTAGGGGCAATTAACAGAGCTGGGGAAGCCAAGAAAGTGCACTGTGAATATAAACAGGTTGACAGGACATTTATACAGCAGCAGTGGAGTAGAGTCCTTGTTCCCCAGGGTGGTGCAGGTCACAGGGAGAGTTTGAGACTGAGAGATGCCTTCTTTTGTCTTCCTGCTGGGAAGTTTCCTCCACCAGGCATGAAGGATCCTGGCTGGGTTCCAGAAAAGACTGGGGGACTGGCTGGGATTGCAGAGTAGTGGTGGACAAAGGAATCTTCACACTGTTCCCACCCAGGACCACCGAAGCTCCATTAGAGAGAGCAGAAGTCACTGTCTCACTTTTCCCCTCAACTTGACTAAGATACAATGGACCATCTCCAGCCTGGTAACCACCATTCTACTCTCTTATTCCATGAATTTGACTGTTTTAGATTCCACATGTGCAAGAGATCATGCAGAATCTGTTTTTCTGCATCTGGCTTAATTCACTTAACATAATGTCCTCCATGTTTGTCACGTTGTCACAAATGGCAAGATTTCCCTCTTCTTAAGACTGAATTCAAGTGTGTGTGTATGTTCCTTTTTTAATCCATTCATCCATTTCTTTTTCCATTCATCTGTAACAGTGAGGTTGTTTCCACATTTTGGCTTTTGTGCATAATGGGACAGTGGACATGGAAGCACAGGTTAATTATCAGGGAATGGCAAATCAAAACCAAATGAAATACTGCCTCCCACCTGTTGGAACACATATTGTCAGAAAGACAAAAGATAAGGAGTGTTGGAAAGAATATGGAGGGAAGGGAACCCTGCACACTGTTGGTGAGGATGAGAGTCAGAGTGGGCTACATTTTGAAAAGCTGAATGAGCCGACTGTGCGCACAGGATTACTCATGGTCAGGATCCAGTGATGATGCACCTGATCCTCTGTCTTCTCTTTCTTTGTGTGCCAACCAGGCTGGATCTTTGCCCTGGAAGAGGGTTATAAAGGTCTCAGAGATTATGCATGTGTGTTTATGCCTCAGGGATAGGCGGATTTGAGATCCAGCAGGGGCTTGTCTATCTACTATCTGTCTTGACTAGTGATTGACGTCTCTAAGATTTTTTTCTCTTTCTTTGAAATGGGAATAAAGTGCATATGACCTCACTGGGATTGTTTTTAGGAATAATAATGATAAGCACAATTCCAGTGAAGGAGGACCTTAGATCATTACTGAAACATGAAATCCATGTTCTGTGGTGGACGTGGGAGGTGGGAGGGGCCCTGGTGTCAGAGAGGGGAAAGGAGTTGATCTTCAGAATCCAAGTGGAATGAGTGTCTGAAAGTCCCACATCAGGCTTCCCTGTTTGAAAAGAAGATGGTGACTTTTGAAGAGAGGGTGGATCTGTCCACTATGGTGGTTGTGGTGATGGTTTCAGAGTTGCATATGTATTTCAAAGCACATCAAAGGATATATTTTGTGTGTAATGTATTGTTTTGTTATATCTCAATTGTTAAATTAAAATAAATTTAATATTTAGAACAGCAACAATACCATATTAATAGTGATTTTCAGGCATATGGGTACATGGGTATATGGGCAGGCGAAAACTCCCATAGGAAATCCCACTGTTCCCACTTGACTATTCCTCTGCTTTCCCTAAAATCCCTCCTTTGTCTTCCCCTTCCTCTATCCAGACCCTTCATCCTTTAAGTCCCAGATCAAATCCCACCTCCTCTCAGAAGCTTTCATAGGCCACTCCACCTCACATGGCACCACCTATGCCAGGCCTGAGCCCCACACGCCATGCTTTCTCAGGTAAAGCCTTGTGACAACTCGCGTGCTAGTGTTCTGTTACTTAAGTCATATCACTTCTCCTGTGTTTGTGTGATGGGAAGCTTTGGAGAATCGGAGACATCTTTTGCGTCTCTGAGCACATGGTACTTGATGAATATTTCCCGACAGTGATAAAATTCATAGTTCAACCTTAGACTTCAATCTCATCACCAGACTCTGAGGAATGTCCCCAAATCCATTGTGCCAAATACTGCTGGTCATGAGCAGGCCATCTGCAGAGCCCTGACCATTTGGTGTTATTTGGTTTAGCTGCATTCCTTGTATAAATCCATAAGGGCTTTTCACTCACATCTAAAGACTCTCCAACTTGAGAAACCCAGATGCCTGGTTTGAATGCAGCAGAGTTTAAAATACTTGTTCCAGCTCTTTCTATATGCGAACAGCATAGTTCTGGGTCCCAGCCAAGTGAGGGCCCCAGAATGCCGGGTGCAGGGAACAGCTCCCCCACAACACTAGCAGCAGCCCTGATCCTGTTCCATTATCCTAAGCCCTCTCGTTTTCTGTTTGCTTGTTTTCAGTTCTTCTGGAAGTCAAATGGCGTCTGTATCACATCTCTCAGAAGACGAATGACATTTATAACCCCCTTCTGCTCCTGCAAATGGAGGGGTTATCTTGGGAGTTCCCCCATGCTTGCTCTCTGGAGTCTCAGGCAGCCTTGGAAGGGTTTGGGCCTCATGCCCTTGGCGTCAGCTCCAAGACTGGCGCTCTGGCAGCCGGGGAGCCTAGACCTCAGCCTCCACATGAGGCCCACAGCTGAGAGTTAGCAGGACAGTTCTAAGTATCCTCTTCCTGTTTCAGAGGGCTGCTGGCAGGTTTCTGAAAACCTGCAGCTTATTTATGTCTGCAGTCCTGGGCTCCCTGCCACACTCGTTTCAGGATGAGAGTAGCCCTGCTTAGTATTAGTATATAAGCTTAGTACGGGCTGCTCCTTCTACCCCTGCCGCCATGAGAGTAAGAAGCTGGGCTGCATCATGGTCCTCTCCAGTCAGGGAAGCCAGTACATGGCTGAGCCTTGGGAAACAGCAAAGAGTGGTTTGTTTTTCTGGTGTTGAATGGAAGACAGAGAGCAGCTAAAAGTACAGGAATATTTAGGAGGAAATGCTTTTCCCAAAAAACAATCTCCTGTGGTTTTTTGTTTTCCCCTTAAATAATAGTTCTTTGCTAAAAGAATTGTTGACATTAGCCTTTCCTAAGTTGGGTTCCATAGTTTCCACAGGTGTTTCTTAAAAAGGAGAACAGTGGGCTGGGGACGTAGCTCAGTTGGTAGAGTGCTTGCATCGCAGGCACAAGGCCCTGGGTTCAATCCCCAGCACCACAAACAAAAGGGAAAACAGGGTAGGTAGAGTGTTCCATGATCAAAACGGTGAAACAAAGATCTGGAGAACAAGGGCCCGAGGACCAACTCCAGAGACTGTGAGAGGGAATTCCAGAGTCAGACCTGATTCAGACCAGGCAGAGAGGAGCCAGGTTCCAGACCAAGGAGACCAACAAATTAGAAAATGAAAAGACTCAGGGAGAAAAGAACCCTGGCTTATTGTTCAGTGCAGATGAATTTTTATTTGTGTAATTCCATGAAAATTTTATCCTTTCTTATTGCTTTCAGGGATAACATTGAAAGCAGCCTTCTTATCTGTCTCCCCAAAAAACCCACAATTGCCTGAGCACACGTGTGTCCATGCATGCACATGCACTTCTTCCTTGCTAGAAGACCTAAGTTTTGTCTAGGTGTCCCTTCCAACACACTTTGTGGTAAGGGAAAAGGGCCCCTCACCCTGTCTCGGTAGGTGGATACTGTTTATTCTAAGGTAACCACAGTACACTAGGCCCTCTGAATCCTTAGGTTCTACATTCATGAATACAAACAACTGCAAAGCAAGAATATTCAGAAAAATATCACATCTGTACTGAACATATACAGACCTCTTTGCCATTGTTCCCTGAACAATACAGTATAACAACTATTTACATAGTATTTACATTGTATTAGGTATTATTAGTAATCTAGAGATAATTGAAAATATATGTGTTATATGTAAAATGTGATGCCATTTTATGTAAGGGAGTTGAGCATTCTTGGATTTAGGTATCCTAGGAAAGTTCTGGAACCAATCCTCAATAGAAACCAAGGAAAAACTGGTATTGCTTCTCCCTTGCCGTGGATTGTTTGGACTGGGTCATGTCACCCAGTGCTAACAAATGAACCTGGAAGGAAATTCTTGCAGGGCTTCCAGGTGTTTCTTTGTCATAAGTAGACACAGAATCACAGGAGGAAATGGGAAATGCCCACTCCTTTCTTGGGTGTGGTTTTTCTTTTCTTTTTTCCTTTTTATAGAAGCATTAGAACTATACATAATGGTGAGATTAACAGGATGATTTGGTCAATTTCATTCCCCATCCTGGGTGTGGTTTTTCTACATGAAACTTTAGGAACTACACAACCATTGTGCAACCTGGCAGGGGAGGAGGACTTCTGAGTTCTTGATGATGGAGTTAAATGGCCAAATTAACCCTGGAAGCACTTGTTCCTCTCTGCCCTTTGTGTTCAGTGACATCATCAACTCCATTTCTGCTTAGATTGCTTTTAGTTGAGTCTTCAGTGCCATCTTGACTCTACGTATTTGTTGCAGTCTTTATAAAAGTAATTTCACTTCTCTGAACTTATTTTCTCACCTGTGTATCAGGAAAAATACCTCATCTTATAGATCTATTTTAAAGATTAAAGTGAGGATAACGAAAAGAGCTTACCACCATGCCTGACATGCAGTAAGTGCACAATAAGTCATAGTCTGAACAATGACAATAAATAGTATCTTCAATTAAAATTAATAATTACTTGGGTTGAGCATGGTGGCACATGCCTGTAATCCCAATAGCTTGGGAGATTGAGGCAAAAGGATCACAAGTTCAAGACCAGCTTCAGCAACATAGTGAGACCCTGTCTCAAAAGAAAAATTAAAAAGGGCTGGGGATGTGAATCAGTGGTAAGTGCCTCTGGGTTCAATTCCCAGTACAAAAAAAAAAAGAAAAAGAAAAAAAAGAAAAAACGAAAAGAAAATTATTAATTACTTTGGATTGACTAGGCTTCCCTAATTCAGATTGGGTCATTCAAACAGCAGGGGTTCATTGCTGTTATTTAACACAGTAAGGGACAGCAGTAGTAACACACTGCCTTAGAATTTGATATTTTACTAATTATTTTTGTTACCTTGTTTAAACCCTGTGTTAGTCATCTTTTTCACTACTGTGACTAAAAGATCCAACCAGAACAACTGTAGAGGAGAAAAGGTTTATTTAGGGGTTCACGGTTTCTGAGGTCTCAGTCAATAGAAGGCTGGCTCCATTCCTCGGGGCTCAAGGTGAGGCAGGACATCATGGTGAAAGAGTGTGGCAGAGGGAAGCTGCTCACATAATGGTCAAAAAGCGGAGAGCAACTCCACTAGCCAGATACAAAATTTATACCCCAAAGCCACACCCCCAATTCCCACCTCTTCCAGCCACACTACCAGCCTTCAGTTACCACTCAGCAAATCCCTACCAGGGGATTGGTTTAAGGCTTTCAGAATCCAATTATTTCTCCTCTGAACCTTCTTGCATTGTCTCACACATGAGCTTTTGAGGGACACCTCACATCCAAACCATAACACTCCCCAAAAGCATCCTTTTCACTCTCAGTATCGTTCCCATCTGACTGAACCATCTGAGGTTTAAGGGAGCCTTAGCTCACATGACTGGTGTCTAGTTCCACCACCTGGTTTCCTTTTCACATCCACACAGCCCACCTCCTTGGACCCCTCTTAGCTTCCAAAGTTTTGTGTTTGGCCTCTGTGACAACCTAGATTGGTCGGTTTCCTTCTGTTTAGTAACTTTCATATCAATATCCATTGCAAATGTCTAGTGGTTCTGAAAGTGCCCCAGTGTGGGGGAGAGGAGAAGATAGCCAACAGCCCAGTTCCAGCACCTTCTGCAAAGACTGGCTTGGCCGCAGCACTAAGACCCTGCAGCTCCTGTTTTTGGCAGTAGGCTGGGTGTTCACACACTTCTTAGCCTTTTCTTGTTTACCCAGTGGGTGAGACTCAGTGATAAGGAGTCTCTAATGAGGTTGGTGTGACTAGGAGTGGACATGTGCTGTTCAAACTGTTTGACATTTCCTGGAGTGTCAACAGGGTCCACTGTGTGACTATCAAGAGATGCTCACTTGGGCAGAACATGAGAGAGAAATTTCTATTCAGAGAAGATAGAAAATAGAGATTGGTTTTAACCTGAATGAGAAAATCTTGGATATTCATTACCAATTAGCTCAATGGCTTGGGAATATTGATCAAGTCAATTCTTACTGGTGTTCTCACACATGATGGTCTAAATTGCTCCTTCCCAATAATCACCCACGCTTTTAGGAGCTTTTTTGTTGTTGTTTATCTTCATTTTTTTTTTCTAGCATCTACTTTCTCTAGCACCTGCCTTGGTCACCTAAACATGAAGGCTGGCTTTCGGTGGGTGCTCTGCAGTATTTAATCTGGGGCGGCTGGAGGTGATCTCTGTTCAGGGATATATGGAATGAGTGGATCAAATACCTCCCCATTGAACTAAATTACTATTTATACCCTTTTTGTTGCCAGGATCTAACTGTGTAGGTATTGGTTGGATGTCAGGTTATCTGTCCCGAAGTTCTTTGTGCCTGGGGTAGTGGACTGTTTGTGTATGTCTTGAGTTCATCTTCCTCTTGCAAGGTTCAGAGTATGAGCATGACCTCTTTGATATGTATTATTCTTTAAGGAATATCTCAGTCTGGATTTCCCCAGAGGCAAGAATCTGAGTGCAAATCCTTTATTTAGGCGCTAACCATGGGAAGCCCAGTAAGGAACTGAAGAAGGGTAATATTTGTGGGTGTCCCCCTCCTCCCATTTTCTGGCCTAAAATCCTTGAAATAGTCAAAGTGACAAATGTCTTTTTATGTTAAGGAGTTGACTGATGGCTGTAGGCCCCTAGGAAGCTTCAGGATCAGAGCTGGTCACAGGAAAGATCAAGGCAGCATCAGAGGGTGAGTCTTTCAGTCCTACCCCCAACCTCTGGGGAGGGGAAAGAGGCTGAAGGTTAAGTTGATGTCCAGTGGCCCATGGTGTAATCAATCATGCCCACATAATGAAGCCTTCATTAAAACCCCAAAGGACAGGGTTTGGAGAGCTTCCAGATGGCTGGACACAGGGAGGTTCCTGGAAGACGGCCCTCCTGGGAGAGGGTGGCAGCTCTGTACCCCTTCTCCCATATCTTGTCCTGTGGATCTCCTCATCTATATCCTGTGCAGTATCCTTTATGATAAACATGAGTGTGTTTCCCTGAGTTCTTTGAACAACTCTAGCAGATTAACAGAAACCAAGGAGAAGGCTGTGGGAACTCCAGTTTATACTAGTCCATCTGAAGCACAGGTTGAATCACCTGGGTCTTGGGATGAGCATGAGAAGTAGGAGGCAGGCTGTGGGACAGAGACCTCACCTGAGGGACCTGAGGCTGTCTCCAGGTAGATGGTGTCAGAACTGGATTGAACTAGAAGACGCCCAGCTACCATCTACTACAGAATTATTGGTTATTGGTAGAAGTCCCACATGTTTCTTGGTGACCCAAAGTTACAGAAGTCTACTGTGTTGGTTGCTGAGTGAGAAAATAGAAATAAATACTTTGGTGTTTTCCCTCTACATTGTGAAAAGAAATGAAACACAAAATGTAAGGAAGTCCATGAAGAGCGTGTTACTGGGCAGGTTATCATTGTGAGCAACTGGAATGCAGTTCCACCGGGGAGCTCTGGGGAATGTATAGTTATCCTAGCTGAGGGGCTAGGAAGCTGGGGAACTGGTCCACCAGTATCATCTCCCTTCTGTCATTGATTGAAGGGTAATTCCCAGGTGATTTAACTCTTTGGTGTTTCTGGTGTCCTCTTGTATTCAAGCTGAGCTTAACTGATGAAGTCCCATGAACTTCGCTGATGTACACAAGAAGTGACCCCAGGTGCAGAACAAGGCAGGTGAAGGTCAAGGTGAAGAGGTGAAGAGGTGAGGGTCAAAGGGATATGGGTAAAGCACCAACAGCATGTGCTAGGAGGTTATTGTCTCTGTGACTCTAGCTTTTGAATTTTCTTCCTGATTATTGCCACTGATTTTTTTTCATGGCCCTTGTGGGGAGAGTGGAAATATCTTTATATTCCACCACCAAAGCTATTTCTAATGCCATAGCTCTAGTCAGCTTTTTTATACTGGAGCATGACTTAGAAGCCTATGGTGAAGCACCTCTTATAGAGTGTTAGTGAATTAAGGGAACTTAGGTTATAAGTGAATTAGAAAAAGTTCATGTGGAGTTTCAAAGATGCTTTTTAAATTTTTTGTAGGCTACAGAAACTATGAATGATGATTGATTCTTTTACACATTAGAACAACTCTTTGTTTTAGTGTGTATATGTTTTTCTTCTCCAACTAGATATGCCCTTTGAAGATCTAACACAATCTCGAATGTACAATGTCGTATAAATATTTGACAAGAGAAAATTATTACTAGTTACCTTTATGAAGTACATACTAGAAAAAAGTTTAGGTTATGAGGACTCCTTTAGTCAGCTTTTTCTGGGTGGCCAAAATACCCAACAAGAACAACTTAGAAGAGGGAAGATTTATTTTGGTTCATGGTTTCAGAGGTTCAGTCCATGGTAGGCCAACCCATTGCTCTGGACCCAACATGAGCTAGAACATCATGGTGGAAAAGTGTGACAGAGGAGCACTGCTCCAGTCATGGTGGCCAGAAAGCAGAGAGGGAGAGGGAAATGGCTTCAGGGAAGATATACCCTTCCAGAGTATGCCCCCAGTAACCACCTCCTCCAGTCACACTCCACCTACCTACAGTTACTACCTGGTCCGTCCATTCAAGTTACGATAGACTGATGAGGTTAGAGCTCTCGTAATCATTTCACCTCTGGATATTTCCAGGAACTTTTGGGGGACACTTCATATCTAAAACATATCAAGAACAGCCCTAACCACTGAAGAAGGCAGCTCAGCACAGTTAATATAAAAAAGATGTTGAGAGAAGTTTCAGGGGGCAATTTCTTTCCCTAAAAGAAAGATTAGAAGATTCTATCAGGGATGTCGGTTAAAGATGTTGGATTGAACACATGCTTTAATGTTTACTGCCTCCTGTAATCTCACTAAAACAATAGTGTAAGGATGAAAAAAAGGCATATACACGTATAGGAACAAAGAGTTCCAGAGCAGACAATGGCCGCACAGCTAAGGTAGCTGGAAAGCAGATGGATGAATAGTTACTATTCTGAGAACGTTGAATCCTGTATGGAGAGAGTGGAGACAATTTATAGTGAAGAATCCATTAAAGTCTTACACATTGGAGGCATCAGGCTCTTCTAGATTTTAGGAGAACGGTGATACTAGAACAGGGTGATATCAAATGAAAGTCTGTTCAGAAGCCCTTAGGTCCCTCGGATTCCTTCTTATCCCATGGGTCTGGTGACAAGTTCTCTTTAACACTGAAGTGAGACTGAGAATGGCCTTTGGAAAAAGATAAATCTTAGGCTCTGGACTAGAACACTAGTCACAACTGAAAGTGAAAACAATGGAGTAAAAATAGGAAGATCAAGTGAATATTTGCTGGGTGTTGAAACAACCAGTCACTAGTCTTCTCCCCCTAGTTGGCTTTCAAACCACTGGAAACCAGGTTCCTCTCCTCCATGCAGAAGATTGGCAGAAAATTCTCCACAGAATGTAATCAATTCACAAAGAAAAGGCCTAACAGTCTTAGTGCCTTCCCCAAAGAAACAAGGCCTATCCAGATCACCCTACAGCAAGTTCACAGTCAATAACTCCACCAGTGGGAAGTGGTGGCCCACACTCGTAATCCCAGTGGTTCAGGGGCTGAGGCAGGAGAATTGCAAGTTGGAGTCCAGTTTCAGCAACTTAGGAAGGCCCTGTCTCACAATAAAAAAATTAGAAGGACTGGGGATGTGGCCCTGTGGTAAAGTACCCCTGGGTTCAATCCCTGGTACCAAAAATAAATAAATAAATAAATAAATAAATAAATAAATAAATAAATAAATAATTAACTCTATTAACTTGAGAGCTTCTCATCAGCTTGTACCCTGCTATCACATGTGAGCACACAGCAAAGTAGATGCATGGGGAGAGCCTCAGGTACAAAGGATCAGGCACAAAACCAATGGGCAGAGGCGAGCAAGTTGAGGAAATAGAGACAATTAGGGGGAGGAAACAAACAAAGCTATAGTTAATATCCTCAGAAAAGAAGATGTCTCAGCCATGAAACAGGAGCAGAAAACCACTGAAATAAAGAACAAAGAAGAGGACTTAGAAGTTCAAGGTAAGATCTCAGAAATTATTAAGAATCTGAAAAAGAAGAAAGAAAAAGTGAAAAAGAAAAAAATTCTAGAAGACAGATAAAGTTTTAGAGAACAAGTCAGAGATTTCCAATGTCCAAATAAAAGGAGGGCCATAGAAGAGACGCCATCCACACAATAATTAATATGACATCCCAGGACTGAAGTGCATGGGTCTCCAGAGTGAGAGACAAGCATGGTAGAATTTCAGGACCAGGTCTAGGAGACATTGTTGGTTCCTTATCCAAGTCCCCTTTTACAGGCCATGTATCCAGTTGCTAGGAGAGCTGGCTGCTATCTTCATCCATTTTAGGCTGCTGTAACAATACCTGACGTTGGTATTTGTAAAGAACAGAGATATATGTCTTGTAGTTCTGGAGGCTGGGCAGTCCAAGATCATGGCACCAGTATCTGCAGTACATCTGCCTAGGGCCTTCTTGCAGCAGGAGCCCACAGGCAGAGCAAGTGTGCTAGCTTGGGTCCCTCTCTTTCTCTTTATAATGCCATCTCAGGACACCACCCTCATGACCTCATCTAATCCTATTGACCTTCCATGGGCCCCACTTCTAAATATTATTAACATGTGAATTTGGGGTTGAAGTCTCAACATGTGAACTTTTGAGGAACACATGCAAGCCACAGCAGCTGCTAGGGACGCACAGCTCCCGTCTCTGGAGAACTGCCTTCAGCTGAGCAGAAGCTATGCCTTCTGGGAGGTTCCACCCACCACTCTGTTTCTGCTCAGAACTTACAACCAATGACCAACAGACTTTAAGGTTCAAAAGTTCAGTCACCTTGCCTCCAAAGGGGGACAACTCTGTGGGACAGTTCTTGGTCCACAGCACCCCTCAGTTCACCAGGAACCTTGACTCCAGTTGAGACCAGTTCTTCAGCTCCTTCCCAGGCCCATTGTGTGGCCCTCACCCCCTCACCTGAGATTGATTCCACAGTTAATCATATGCATGTCAGTCCCCGTTCAGTCTATGTCTCAGGCACCCCACCTAAGACAAAAGGGGATAAGTGGAAGATTCTAGAAGCTTCCAGAGAGCAAAAGCAAGTTTTATACAAAGGATCAAGGATCAGAATGGAGTCTGCCTTCTCAAAACCAGAAGCTAGAAGACAATGGAGCAATTCCTTGAACATTCTAGAGGAAAAGGACTGTGGGCGTAGGACTTCACGTGGAGTACCAGAGATAAAGGAAGACAGGGCTTAATAGACACTTTTCAGAATCCAATGAATTTTGTCTCCTATGCCCTTCCTGTTTCTCAGAGGTGCTGAAGCACCTCTGAGTAAACCAAGAAATGAAGGAGTAAACCAAGAAAGAGGAAGACATGAACGTGGGAGAGAGGAGCCCAGGGAAGGGAGAGGTGAAGGACATCCCCAGGGAAATGAGGAGGGACATCCCAAGGTGGCCCCTGCCAGCAGGCCTCAGGGCCAGGCCCAGCAGGTGCTTCCCCAAGCACATGAAATCCGTAAAACATCTAACAAGAAAGAAGATGTGAGTTACTCGTCTCAGGGAGAGTTGGGGGATGCACTGGTGACCTTGGACAGCTTACTTAACCTTTCTGATTCTTAGTTCCTGGTTCATAAAACAGAAAAATTAGCTATCGCTTCCTCATAGCTTCCCACAAGGGTTTAATCAGCTAACACAGCTCCCTGGTGCAGCGTGAGCACTGAACCTGTTTGCTAGGCCGTTTCACCTCTGCAAATGCAAAAGGACTGGATGCACAGGGCACAACAGCCACATTTTGGCAGGTGTGATTGTGGAATTATGATATTAGGATGGAATTTTGATCTACTTTTAACATTCTTGCATCTGAAAAAGTCATTTTAAGCTGGGCACCATGGCGCAAGCCTGCAATCCCAGTGACTTGGGAGGCTGAGGCAGGAGGATCTCAAGTTCAAACCCAGCCTCAGCAATTTAGCAAAGCCCTAAGCAACTCAGTGAGACCCTGTCTCTAATAAAATATAAAAAAGGGCTGGGAATGTGGCTCGGTGGTTAAGGGCCCTTGGGTTCCATCCCTGGTACCAAAGAAAGAAAGAGAGAAAGAGCCATTTTAGTGGGTGCAATGGTGCACGAGT
>JAJEJO010005769.1:3066-19014 GCA_020662805.1 Glaucomys volans | reverse complement strand
AAAGTTTAAATCTAATGATGACAAAATTTAAAGAAAGCTCAATAAATGGGGAAAATATTGAAGAAAACTCAATAGCATTGTTACCCTCTATATTCTGTAAATTTAATACAAAATCATTAAAAACTGAAGCAGATATTTTTGTAGAAATTGATGGATTTATTCTATAATTTGTGGAAATGCAAAGATGCTTGAAAAACCAAAACAGTTTTACAAGGAACAAAATTGGAGGACTCACCCTACCAAAACTTATTATAGAGAACAGTAATCCAAACAGTTTGGTATTCATCAAAATAAGACCTGTGGATCAATATCAATATTGTATCAATGCAGGAAAAAATAGATATTACAGATACAGACTCATACATATATATATGTTCAATTTTCAGTTAAAATGCAAGACAATTCAATAGGGAAAGAAAGTGTTTTCAATAAATGCTGAATCATTGAGATTGATCAGTTGAAAATGCTTAATGGGTCTAACATTCCAATACCATTAATATTCATTCTGTTATCCTGTGGTTTGCTTCATTTCTCTATCACACTATGTTGCACAGACTGGCCTTGAACTCATGATCCACCTGCCTCAGCCTCAGTTTCTTGAATAGCTGGAATTGCAGGTTCGTGCTACTATGCCCAGATTTTTCCTATGGTTTGTGAATAAAAATGATTTTTGCATAATTCAAATTTATAAATACCTGGTTCCATTAAACATTCTTCCATGTCAGTAGATTCAAATTCTAATGTGTAAAGGTAGGGAATACAAAATCTAATGGTTTTTTTGACAGTGTAAGTGCTGTGGTGTGTTAACTTTCCATTATGATTTTCTGTGTTGGTCAGCTTTGTGCCACTGTAACAAAATACCTGGCTAATAGTCTTAAAGAAAAAAAAGGTTTATTTTGGTTCACAGTTTTGGAGGTTTCAGTTCATAACCAATTAGCCCCATTGCTTTGGAGTCTGAGGTGAGGCAATATATTATGGCGGGCATACATGACAGAGGATGCTGCTTATTTCCTGGTGACCAGGAAGAAAAGAGAGGAAGAGGAATTGGCTAGTGTCCCACAATCTCCTTGGAAGAAAGAAAGCTCCTAATGACCTAACACCTCCTACTAGGCCCTACCTCTTAATACCAAGCTGAGGCCTAAGCCTTTAACATAGGGCCTTTTGCAAACATTACAAATTCCAACTGTAGTAGATTCAAATAAGTTAAAAGGACCAAAAAAGTTGTATTATGTTGGGCTACGGATATAGCGCAATTGGTAGAGTGCTTGCCTCACAAGCACAAGGCCCTGGGTTCAATCCTCAACACAGCCAAAAAAAAAAGAAAAAAAAAGAAAAAAGTTATATACTGTCAACAACAACCATGAGAGTACTGGAGTTACCATACTATTATTAGAATATATTATACACCAAAATTACTAGAGATAAAGATAGACTATGATAATTGAAGAATTGATAACATTAGGAAAATATAAATTATAAATGTATAGGTATCCAATGATGGACCCCCAAAATACATGAAGAAAATGCTGACAGAATTACAGGGAGAAAGAGAGAATCACTGATAGTAGTTGGAGACTTGCTGCCTCAGCTTCAGTGACAGATAAGACAACTGGACAGAATCAAAACCAGGAAATAGAAGACTTGAACAGCACTATAAAGCAAGGAAATCTGACAGACACCTGCTCAACAACAGTGCACACATTCCTCTTAAGCATGCAGGGAACACTCTGCAGGACAGAGCAGGTCTTAGGACACCCAACAAGCCTGGAGAACATGGACAGGACTTAGTTGAGTGGAACACACAAGTTCACACACCCCCCCACATCCATTTATCATCTAGGAGCACTCGGTGAAGTTTTCCTTTTTTCCGCTGCTCAGGTAGGATGGGCTGCAGGTCCAGTTTTTACCTGGGCCTGTGGTCACACTCTGAGGTGAGACAGACCTGGATGTGCCTGACACCAACTAGGCTGCATCATTGCCAGTAATATCTTTATCCGAATGATTTTCTTTCCTTTTCATATTTATTATTTTTCTCTCTTTGGGAATCCAGCACACTGTCATTTAATACTTATTTTGATCTAGTCCTCTTAGCTACTCTGCTAATTCCGAGTTAGAGATCTGTAGTGCAGGAGGTCTACACTGAGAAGGAATGAGGTTTTAACCATGTTCCCAGACTTAATGCGGCCCAAAATATCTATGAGCTATGAGTAAAACTCTGCCAACGCAGGTGAGAAGCTCTGAAAGGTGCTGGCGCCGACACGGGGCCTCCTGTGGCTGAGGGAGGGAGGGTTTGTGCAGCAGCTGCAGGTGCCCGGGCAGCACTGTGCATCCACTGCACAGAAATAAACGGCAGAGTCTGTGGTCTGGGAAGAGGAAATGGACAAGGAGCTGCGGCGTTCCTTAGAGACAGTCGTGGATGTTAGTCTCCCATTCTGCTTTGTCCCTGAAGGAATGTAAAACAGGTTGATGAGGCGTCCCCCGGAATTTTGGCGAAACCATTGCACATTGTTCACGGAGGAAGAAAAATTGCACAGCAGAGTGGAATTGGCTCCTTCCTGGAGGATCAGGGTTGGAGGGCTCTGCTCCACCTGCATCCCTGTCACACCTGATTAGAAAGAGAGAAACAGTTACAAGTGATGGTCACGGCAACACCTAGGAAGCCCATTAATTTTGAAAATGATAGAAAGTTTCCATAACTTATGAACTCCTTTTCCTCCCTCTCCTCCATATGCTGCAGCGTGAAACCCTTGGTTCCCTGAATTCAGGGCAGCACAACTTACAGCAAAACTGGGCACACAAAAGCCCCAGCAGAGCACCCAGCAGCCTCTTCATGACTTTGCCTGGTTGTGTAAGATGGGGGTCTCCACCAGACCCTGGGCAGGTGGATATCAGGACTTGGCTCTGAAACTGTTCCTGCTCCAGCTAGCAATCAGCTCCACCTATAAACCCTGCTCAGACTCAGACACTGCAAGTCCCTTTACATGCACAAAGCCACTTTGCCAGCCCAACACTGGCTGAGAATGTGGGTGGAGCCAGGTGGAGTGAGGGGGACAGGGAAGGTCATTAGTCTACTACCTGATGGACTCTTTCTGATAAGCCTGGAATTGTAAGGAGGGTGCAGGACCTGGAAGAGGAAGGGAAGGGGCCCCTCCAAAGGAGAACTCCTTCAACTGAGCATTTAGATCCTGGGGAGGATCATAGAACATCCACATAGCTCAACCCAGAAAACAGGTGTGTGTGTATCCTTACTAAGGGATACTGAGCTGTAAATTAATTTAGGTCAAAGTCATTCCAGTCACACAAAGAAATACGAATACAAATGCTATCTAGTATATACTTGATGAATCCTTATTATTGGAATACATAAAATATGTGGACTGGGACTCTTCTGGAGTAATCAAGATTTATTGAAAATACTAGTATAAGAAATTATTCCTTAAGGGGAAAGGGTGTGAGGGAAGGTTGATGAAGAGGAACTAAGTTAGTGGTAGTAGGAGCAAGAAGCTCTGGTGTGCTATTGTACTGTAGGGTAACTATAGACAATAATAATGTACTGTACATTTCAAAAACTAGAAGAAAGGATTTAGAAGTTTTCACCATAAAGATAAATTTTTCAGAGAGATATGGTAAATTTTTGAGAGAGAGCTATGTTTGACCTGATTTAAACATTGCAAAAATGTTTAAAATACACCTATCAACATATCACATGGGCCAGGCATGGTGGTGAACACCTGTAATTCCCGCGGCTTGGGAGGCTGAGACAGGAGGTTTGCAAGTTCAAAGCCAGCCTCAGCAACTTAGAGAAGCCCTCAGCAACTTAGCAACACCTTTTTTCAAACTGAAAAAAAAAGGGGCTGGGGATATAGCTCAGTGATTAAACACCCCTGGGTTCAATCCTTGGGTACCAAGAAAAAAAAATAAAGAGAGAGAGGGAGAGAGAGAGAGAGTGAGAGATAGATTACATGGTTCCGCATTAATATGTAGAGTTTTTATGCTTTTATAATATTTAAAAATAAATATAAAAGACTTATTATGTAAGAAATAACCAAAACAAGTCTGTGAATCAAAAGGGGCAGGGGAGATAGGATCAATTCGGATGTCATTTCCACATACTACCTTGCATGGGTAATATGATTCTCAGCCTACACAAATTTCCTGTGCCTGAAGTTGCATAAACCCCCTTTTCTTTATAATTCCTCTTTTTTCTCATTACATTTCTGCTTCCATAATCTCCTTTTCCTTCTAAACTTTTCTCTCTCCTAGCTACCAGCAAGGGACAGAAAGAATATTAAAGGAAAGATAGCATTAAGTGGTTATGAAATAATTTTGAACCTGTGAAATGAAGTTCAAATTTTTCTCTGTTACACAAAAAGCCTAGGCAATAAAAGTGAAAAATCAGAAAAGAGATAAAAATATACTTTATATTATTTGGAATTCTTCATCTTCCTTTTTGCCTATAGGATCCTCTAAACAGGGAATATTTTGTAAGATACACAAATAATGATGCAAATAAATATCATGCTAAAGAAATACATTTAGATAAATGCATCAGAGCTCTAAACTTTGAGGAATTAAGTCAAGGAAGAACCTCCACATCAGTCATTGATCTTGTTTTAGAAGTCAGAGCCATTAATTGAAAGGTATATTCAGCAAAAAGCATCTTTCTTATGTGCTAATAATAATGACTTCCTCACATCCAATCATTCTCTCCTCTGTGGATTATTACTAGCTCTCATTTTCATGCTCCGAGAATTCTTGGAATCATCCAACGGCTATTCACAACTAGACCCTTCAGGAAAGTCCCTCAGTTTAAGAAAAGCCTGTGGTTCCCTCTGGTTGACCGAATCCTTAAGGATACGCTTCCTTCAGCTGACTCAGAGAGCTCAGCCAGATGTCTTTCTCCAGGGCTGTACCTGTTAACTTGAAGGCAAGAAGAATCTATAGGATAGAGAGTAGCATAATTGGTAGTGTAAGTAAAAATAAGTTCTTTTATGTAGTGATACTAAAACAATTCTTTTACCTATGAACTTAAAAAACAAAAAATGAGCTCCCCAGTGTGATTCAATCCAGTTTAGCCATTATGTTTAAGAACGTTCTAGACCTGCAGAAATGCAAAATCAATTAGATACTATATCTTCCTTCACAGTGCTTGTAAAGGAGACCAACATACTTATAAATGCAATAAAAGCATTCATGGAGATCTTTGGAAAGTTTGCCTTGTACACATTCTTAAATGCAGCAATAAGTTCTCCAACTTCACACACTTCAGCTCTTGAGGAGGCTTCTTTATCACTGAAGTCAACAGACTGGATAAAATAATCTGGAGAAAATGTAGTTTGGAAAAAAAAAAGCAATTCTCCAATTCTCCGAGTTTCTTGATTGCTTGAGAGATGAGATTAATAATGGAAAGCAAAACTCTGATTTGCCTTACTTTAATTTATACAACCAACTTCAAGCCTTCTCAGCCCATCTTTATGTTAAATGATATTCAGGCAAGTAACTTTCTCAGGGTTGTTGAGAATCCTGTAGCCGAATTCTCTGGAGACTCTTGACTCTCAAGGATAAGAATGCTGCCCTTCAGAAATCAGGATTTCTTTTGCAATATGGCAAACACCCAGTAAGATCTCTAGGGAACTTTATAAGATTCTATTCCTGTTCTGTTGGTCTTCACAGAACAAGACAAATTTCTGAAATAATGGAGGATGAGACTGTGGTTCCTCAATGTGCACATCTCAGGTGGTTTGCATTGGGCACTGCACTGTGGGACTCAGGGCACAGAAGTAGTCAGCACTGTCGTTCCAGTGATCTGAGGGTTTCCTCAGGTGGCAGGAGTTTTTCCTCTTCCTGAATTCAGCCTCAAAGCCTTGGATACCTCCCACAAGTAAGCCCTTTTCTGATATGTCCTTCAGGAGGAGCTGGCGGCCTTGGCTGGGGTATTGCTGACAGAGGGGCTCCTTCAGAGACAGTGATACAGTGGCAGGTTGGGTCACTGACTGGAATCCATGCCCTCCTGCAACATCAGTGCTGTGTGGTAGAACTCTGCCAATCCAGGAATCCTTATTTAGAGTTATTCCAGACAGTTTTACATCTATGGACAACAGAGTACAGCAGAGCGAGTCTCTCATGAACAGGGGCACCTGAAGCACTGAGTTAACACACAAAAGCCCTTGCAAGCAGTGAGGAAGCAGTATGCTCCTTCCTGGAAATTCACTATAACCAAATAGCATTTGATGACTGGGGGACTTGGACTCAGGTGACTCTGAGGTTAGGGATGAATGACAGGGGAGTTAGATTTCTTCTTGGGATTGTTGAGGACAGTGTTGACAAACCTGCTTGCTTCTGGCCTCTGAGATTCTTCAGATGCTCAGCAGAGCTCTTCCTAAAAATATAGGGAAGGAAGGGGTTTTGAGTTTATTCTTACCTACAGGAAAGCCAGTTCCTGTTTAGGCAACAGTGCCCTCCAGGGGTCAAAGAGAAAGCTAAGGAGAAGTTCACAGTGAGGAAAATCTTCTTCCAGCCCTTGGGGGGCTGCTTGAAGGAGGATTTATGTTTTATAGGGTCTGCAACTTGTAAGCCAGATTTTTTAAAGAAGATTACAAAATTGTCAATTGTAAATGAGCACTAAAGCATTATTTAGAATGAAAAATAAAATCAGAACAAATTGCAATTTTTGAAACACATATGCCATTAATCACAGAATTCAGAGAATTACATGTTTTATTATTTATTTTATTGACATAGTCTATATAGCTTTTGTTTTTATTTATTTATTTTTTGCTCTATAGTTTTTTTCTTTTTTAATTTTGATATCAGGGATTGAACCAGAGGCTCTCAATGACTAAGCCACATCCCCACCCCTTTTTATATTTTATTTAGAGACAGGGTCTTGCTAAATTGCTTAGGGCCTCACTGAGTTTCTGAGGCTGGCTTTGAACTTGTGAATCTCCTGACTCAACCTCCTGAACCTCTGGGATTACAGGTGTATGCCATTGTGCCCAGCTTCTCTATATTTCCTCATGACAATATGTTTGTAATATTTCCTGTGAAATAAAAAAAAAATGATAATGCATTACCAATCAATTTTTTAAATTCATGGTACATTATGATGGTGTCATATGAAGTTTTATGACCATAGTCCTGTCGAGGAAAATGTCTATCAAAACATTTCTTTATACTCCAAGTTTTTTCTGCTGTAACAAAGTCTAAGTATTATGAATACTGACTCATCAGTTTATTAAGTCTGCACTAGATCTTCATTGCTGTGGAACATTTTACCACAAACCTAGGAATAGAGAACAACCTCCGTTTACTGTCTCACAGTCTCTGTAGGTCAGAAGCTGGGAGCAGCTCAGCTGGATCCCACAAGGCTGTAGTCAGTCAGCTAAGCTCACAATCTTGTCTGATGCCTGGGTCTCCGCTTCCAAGCTCACACGGTTCTTGGCAGAATTCTTCTTACTGCTGCAGAACCCTTGGCGCTGGCTGTCTCTAGCAAGAGGCTCTTTCTAATTTCAGAAAGAGCCTGAGTCCTCTGTTAAAGAGCCCAGCTGATTAAGTCAGGACCACTGAGCTGCCTTTTGATGAACTCAAGGCCATACTGATTAGGGACTTCAATTACATCTGCAAAATACCTTCACCTTTGCCATGAAATGCAACCTAAATACAGGAGTGACAGGCATCATATTCTAGATCCTGAAAACACTTAAGGAAAGGAAATTATGCAGGGTGTGCACACCCTGGGTTGAGAAATCTTGGGTACCACTATCAAATTATGCTACTTCAGGTGTTAATATATCATCATACTTGTGTATTTTAAGTATAATTCCCATTTTATGAGCAACCAGAAAGAAATTAATGAGAGGCTTAATAAATTGGATTGGGCAAAGCCATTTCATACTAAAGGGAAAAGATAAACAAAGGTAAGGGATCCAGTTTAGATAGAGTGCATATGGCAGCTGTGGGCAGTTAAACAAGAAAATTGTATTGGGGGCAGTTTGAGAGGTGAGATATAATTTCAAATACTCAAAAGTGGCTGACCATTTTGACTTTAAGCTAAGAACTCAAACACTTATTAATGGGTCACTAACAAGAGAAAGTGCTAGTTTGAAATCTGTGAAATCTTGGTAACAGACAACTCACTATACAATGAAATGACTGTGAGTCACATAAGTAAATCTAACTAAATCCTTCTGAAATGCAACTCACATTCAAATTCACCTTAACCAGATCTCCATTAGCTTTGTGGCTACTTCATAACCACCTGATAAAAGCAGAATTGTAAGAGGGTAAATTTGTAGAGGAAAAGCAAGGATCTTAACTGATCACAGTTAAAATACCTTATTTTATATTATAGTTGAAGATCTTTGAGTAGCTTGAAATGTCCCATAATCAGTGTTCAGACTGAGTAGAGACAAAGATCTACAGCAAGAATAGTGTTAATTGTGGGGATGGTGAAAATAGCGTGGAATAAAAAAGACACTGTAGGGCATTTCCTAGTACTGATTTAAAAATGAGAGTTCAGAGTCCCAGGGAGATAAAATGTTCAAAAGAGGGAGTGAAAAACACCGCAGAAGTATGTTAATTCTAATGTGTTCTGCAAATGAGTAGCACTGGCATTTCTGGGGATCTAGAAATGCAAGGTGTACACACCCATTGTGAAATGTAGAATCTCAAGCCCTACCCACCCACGCTTCCCAAGTTAGAATCTGTATTTTACAATAATTCTTACGCACATTAAAATTTAAGAAACATTTGTCTGATGATGTAACTTAAAAATATCTTTTAGATTTAGCAACAAAGAGGTCATTGATGACTTGTGAAATAACACACTTACAGAGTACAGTCTCTTAAACAAAAGGCTTAAATAAGATCCATAGTTCCCCATGATGATATTCAAAATGAAAAATGAAAAATTTCAGCTCCAGTGAGAAATCCAATCAACAGACACTAACACCTAAATGACCCAGATGTTAGAATAACCTGACAAGGGGTTCAAAAGAGACATAACTTAAAAACATTTGAACAGGCAATTATAAAGCAGTTCTAAATAAATTTAAAAATAGAATGTCTAAGCATAGAAATTGAAGATATAAAAAGGAAATAAATGAATATTTTAAAAGTGAGATTCAAATAATCAGAGTAAAATTTCAGTGGATGAGCTCAACAGTAAAGTAAATGGGCTACATCAATAGAAATTGAGCAACAGAAAGAAAATATGTTTAAAAAAATGACCAGAGCCTTAGGGACTGTAGTACTAGAACAAAATGTCTAATATTTGTGTTATGAAGATCCAAAGTGGAGAAGAAAAAGAAAATAAGTCTGAAAAAATAAAGAGGCCAAGCCTGATGGCACACATCTATGATTCCAGCAACTCAGGAGGTTGAGGCAGTAGGGTCACCAAGTTCAAGGCCAGCCTCAGCAACTTAGCAAGGCCTTGTCTCAAAAAATTAAAATTTATAAAGAAGGGCTGTGGCTGTGGCTCAGTGGTTAAGCACCCCTGCATTTAGTCCCCAGCACCCTCCCCCTCCACCTGAGAAAAAGAGAAGAATGGCTGAAATCTTTCAAATTTGAAGAGTCATAAACACACAGGTTCAGGAAGCTGGAGGCACCCTAATGAGAAAATGCTTATTGGACTTCATGGCAAAGTGCAGCATAAAAAATTCTGAAAACTAACAGAAGAAAAAATCTTGAAGGCAGCCAGAGAGCACTTAGTCAAGGGGAAGTATAATTTCAATGACAGTGGATTTCTCAACAAAAGCCAGGGAGGCCAGAAGGAAGTGGCCCAGTATTTTTCAGTGCTGAAAGAGAGCTGTCAATCAAAAAGATATAAATATGAAACGATCCTGAAGGAATAAAGATGAAAGAAAGTAGTCACCAATGGACTTATCGTAAAAGAATATCAAAGGAAAGCTCTCTAAACTTAGAGAAAATGATAAAAAGGAACGTTAGAATTTCAGGAAAGATGAAAGAACAAAGTAAGCATAAACTTGGTTAAATGTAATAGATTTTCCTTTTCCTGATCAATTTCCGAAATTACGTCGGATAGATCAAGAAAAGCTAATACTGCCTGAAGATATTAGCAACATAGATCACAGGACATATTTAAAAGGATATATTATGAATAGAGGAAGCTCTGTGGATGTGAAGGGAGGCAGTGTTTTTATACTTTGTTCAAATTGGTGAAATGAAGCACCAGTACACTGTGACGTGTGTATATGTTAATCCTAAAGCAACCTCTATATATCCTCTCTACAGGGATAGAAATTGGAGGTACTTCTATCACAATATTCCAAATTGAGATCGAATTCTGAAATATGCCAAATAACTCACACGAAGTCAGGATTAAAAAAAAAAACTAGGGGAAACAAGAAATGCAAAGAACAAACATCAAAAAATAAAATGGAAGACTTGGTCCTAAAATACGATTTAAAGTAAATACAAAGTATCTATACTCCAATTACCATATAGGGATTCTTCTACATACACCAGTGAAAAGACATTAAAATACAAACCAGATTAAAAAACATAACTCTACAACTGTTTACAAGAAACTCATCTCTACGATTATGACATAGGTATGTTGAAAGCAAAAGATAAATTATGCAAACATTAGTCAAAGGAAAGTAGGATATCAATATCAGACCCCTGAGCAAAGAAAGTTACCAGATTCAGTGAGAAATATTTTATGCTGTTAAAAGGGTCAGTGTCCCAAGAAGATAAAACAATCCTAAGTGTGTTTGCATCAACTAACAGGGCTGAAAAATAAGAACAAGAAAAAACTGATAGAAGTGAAAGGAGAAGTAAACAAATCAAGATTTATAGACAGAAACTTCAATACTCCTCTCCCCACAACTGACAAAATAACTACATAGAAACTCAGCAAGTATGAAGAATTCTACAATGCTGCCAACCAACAGAATATAATAATCATTTATAGACTGTTCACAACAGCAGCAGAATTAGCACTCTTTCCAAATGCCAATGGATCATATTCCAAGTAAGATCATATCCTGGGCCATAAAGCAAATCTCAACAAATTTATTATAAGAGAATTGAGTCATAAAGAGTATGTTCTCCAATTTCGGTGGAACAAAGCTATAAATGAATAACACAATGATAACAGGAGAATATCCACTTACACTGAAACTAAAGAATACACTTCTTAATGATCCATGGTCAAACAGGATATCTCAGGGGGAAGTCAACCATAAATCAATCTTAATGGAAATGAAAATACAACAAATAAAAATTTGTAGAATATGGTGAAAGGAAGACTGAGGGAAAATTTATAATACTTAAGACAAATACTGGAAAAAAGAGAACAATTTCAAATTATGATCTATGCTCTCACCTCAAGAACCCAGAAAAAGAAGAGAAAAATTGGTCCAAAGGAAGCTTAAGGGAGGAAATAATGAAGATAAAATAGAAATCAATGCAATTGAAAATAGAAATCAATAGAGAAAAGAGTCAGTTCTTTACAAAGCTCAGTAAAATTTCTAAACTTCTAACAAAACAGACAAAGAAGAAACAAAACCCCAAGTGATAAATGTCAGGAATGAAACAAGGAAGTTACTATAAACCCTTCAAACATAAAATGACTTTAGGAAAAAAATAAGGAAATGTGAAAGAATTATGGACTTTCATTCATTCCAATAAAGAAAAACCAAAGAAGCCTTTTTGTCAATGGCTCTTAGAGAAATTCAAATTAAAAATACAATGAAATATTGCTACCTGCCTATTAGAATAGCTAAAACTAAGACCAATTATAGGAGAGGGAGATGGGACAGATGTGTGGGTGTTGCTATAAGAGGGAAATGCAGGATCCTAGAGAGAGGGGAAGGTTCTGCACCTTGACGTACTGGCATCCATGTCCTGGTTGTGATCACTCCATGGTTTTTCAAAGATGATCAAACCCTGGAGGAAACTGACTGAAGGACACATGGGGCATTTCTATATTGAGTCCAAGTGTAGTGTCAAAAGTAACTAGTTTATTAAGCCTCAAAATAACATAGTTGAATAACAGTAAACTTTTTTTTTCCCTAGGAAGCAGTATTTTACCTCTGACAGTTTAGAATCACTGGCATATGAAAAGCAGATACTAAATTCCTGATAATAAAAAGCAGATTGACTTTTAATCATCTTCACTATTGTTTTTTAAAACCTCTTACAGCAAGCCCTTTTAGCTGAAACTGGGACAGAACTTTGCCTACCATTGTCCCACCCTGGGTATGTCTTTGCTGAGGACAATGCTAGGATGTAGGTCATTGGGTTGATTGTGAAAATCACATAGAAATAAATTCTGAAGCTGAGACGTCAAAGACTGAGGAGGTGCAGCCTGGTTCCGCACATGGTCATTGAATCTCCCCATCACTCCACAGTCCACAAAGCTCAGTTCTGCACCACCCCTCGTCCTCACAGGTGCTCTGAACAAAATCATCAATGACATCCATGATGCAAAATCCAGAGCACATTTCAGGCCTCATCTTACTTTACTCCACAGAGCCTCCCTGCAGTCTTCTACTCTATCCTCCTCAACACTTCTTACCCACCATGGAAAACACATGCTTCTCCTTTTCTCTGACTCTGCTTTCTGCTCCTTCTCAACCCATTTTATTGGCTCATTTTCCTCTAGCTGATCTCAAATGTCATGGTCTTTCACAGTTTGGTTCTAGATCACCTCCCTGTCCAACTTTGTGTGCTTTCCATGAAAGTATTTCCTGCTCTCTCATGGTTTTCAAAATTCCTAAAAGATCATGATTCCACAATTTTTATCTATATATTAGATCATTCTGTGACATAGATGCATATAATCAACTGCCTGTTTCTCATATGTATTTAAATGTTTCATGTAATGTCAACATGTATTCAAATCTCAGACAAGTTTTGAATCTCAAGCACATATTGAAGTAGAATATTTGATTCTTCCCTTCACACCTTCCCTCCCCCATAATCCATCCCATGAGAAATGGTACTTAGGCCCATCAGCCTGCTTGTCTCTTTCCTCTTTGTGCATTCTGCATGTCTCTTTCCTCTTTGTGCATTTAACTTATCATGAAGTCCTATCAAATTCAGCTCCAAAAACGACTTTGACTCTATCCATTTATATCCATTTACCACTTGCCTGCGTAGGGTCAGTGACTTCTCCCTTAGAAAGAATCCAAACTTGGCCGAGACTCAAAGCACTCCTTGGCTGGAGTCTTAGCTTGGCTAACACCCTTCTTTCAGACATATGTCACTGTAACTGTTTTATCCAGAGAAGACTTCTCTGACAATAGCAGCCCAATTCCCACCCTGCCAAAGTGAAGCAGTTCCCTATTTTATAATCCTTTGTGACATCCATTTTAAATTTATTTTCCTTTTCATGTGTTGAGATTGTATGCTTATTTGAATTGCTTTGTTGTGTGTCCATTTCCCTAATAAAACTGTTTGCTCACTGTTGTATAACAACAGGAAAGTCTCTGACTGCCTAAGATGCTGCTGTCACGTATAGAAAGTAACTCCTTTCAAAGATGAATTTTCTCCTTTTTTCTTGTAATAGGATTTACTTGTTTTCATTAGCAGTAGAGGTTCATTTAGACCATGGCAAATAATCACTAGTAAAGTACTGCTTATTGAGATCCTTTCTGTCTCACATAGCTGAATGTATGACTTATCTACAACATATTTTGGAAAAAAATGAAAATTGCATTGTATTGATGATACAAATTGTGAAGATGATAAAATTTGGGATATAAATGTTGAGAACTGCTTCATATCAAGGCTGCTCTCAGACTTTCCTAAGTCACACTTCTGATTACCTGGGCATGCTGCCCTTGCTGAAGGAAGGTCAAGCTGCCTCCAGCTTTTATATTCTTATGATCAGATCTTTCATTATGTGGAAATTCATTTTTTTTCACCTGCACAGTGAAACTCTTATGGCAAGTGTTAACTTGTTAGGGAAGAAAAATTAACTGTTTTTTTGAAGGGATATATGGAAATAAGTGAAAACCACTGACATGAGGCTGTTTATTCAGAACCTGCTAGAGCCAGGGAGTCAGTCACCAGCACTTGTGTTATGACAGAGACTCAAAAACAGAGAAGTGGGAAAGCTTATGGTGGGGGAAAAGGAGGAAGGAAGGGAGGGAGGGAGGGAGATAAAAATGTCCTGACTTGTGACAGTTGTGAGGAAGGTATAGGCAGGTAACCAGAAGTGATACATCATATGGTTAGAGGTGCATGTTTGGTTTTATCTTAATTTCTGAGTTGGATAAACCTCCAAAATTTACACTGAGAGAAGTCATACACAAAAGGCCCTATATAATATGATTCTATTTATATGAATGGAATCATAAATCCATGGAGGCAGAAAGCAGGTTCTGGGTTCACCAGGACCTAATCTGAGGAGGGGTTGAAGTAAGAAACTGTTTCCTAAGTGTGTAGTTACTATTTGGGGTTTTGAAATTATCTTGAAGCTGGGTGGAGATGGTGGTTGCACCTTATGAATATACTAAATACTACTTTGAAAAGGTGAGCTATATGTCATATGAATTAATCTCCATAATTTAAAGTTCATAAAAATTTATAGAGCAAAGAATGCACAATTTAAGTTCATATAATTATATCATGTTTTCCATATTTAATGCATCTACCTGGATAGAGACTCAATTTGGAAAACCCTTAATGGAAATGTTTCCCTGGCCAGAGGCTAGGCTATGTGACTGGAACCCAGCTGTGGAATGTGGGGACCAGCAGCAGATGCCTATGGTGCACTGTGCCTGGAAGCACAGAGGTGGATGGCTGAGTGACCAGGCTGAGAAGCGGTAATATATAAAGTATCATGTCTTGTAAAGCCAATGAGGCTTTCAGACTTCCACTTGTTTGCTCTCTGACTTCACTGAATTAACAGCAAAACTGTGATACCTTTCCCAGGGTCCTTCCTAAGCTATTGGAGATAGTAGATGGCGCTTAGTGTGACTGCATTTGGAAGTGAGTTACCCATTGTGCAAAGCATGCAGGGTTCAGCCCTCTGCCTCACCTCCTGTTCATTGTTCACCTGTGTTCCAAAAGAGAACCTCAGAGAGGAGATTGCTTAGAGGTAATGATTCTTTGGAGATTACTTTTGTATTTATTTTTGCTATCTCCCATCCCATACACAACTCCCTGCCTTTTTCTCCCCTCCCAGGGAGGAATGTCCCGGGATCTGCCTACCTTTTGCTCATGGCCAGATCCCTTTGACTCACAGTCAAGTAGTCACAGCCCAAGCAGGTCCACGATCTTTTCTCTTTTTGGAAAGTTGGGTGATTCTTTATTCTTTCCAGGAAAGGAGACACTGTCAGAAAAAGGAAATAAAGAAGCATTATCTACAATTTATTTCAAAAGTTTCAGCCCTCCATGCAAATGAAAGCATCCGGCATGAATTATAGATTTAGGAGATGATGCAGGGTATAAACTTGGTATAGTATAAGTCATCCTCCCTGAACTAAATGCACGTTTTCTACATGGAGCCAGGGGAGAGAAAAGAGCATCAAAGAGGCTTATGTTTCTTGGGTCTTTTGGAGGAAGCCTGTACCTTCTCTCCTTAGAAATGTCTGGAAAGGAAAACCCCAAAGCCCCTGGCCACTTCCAGTTATTGGATAAATCCTAGTGCAGCCTGTAAACTCCAATCTTCACTTCTCTCTCTTCTCCCCACTTCAGGCCTAACCCTGGCCACAGTGAGGTTGACTGGCCAACTCTGTTCTCTGCCTTCCCACTTTTTTCTTTGGTTCCTAATTCCTCAGGGTCAGGTGGGAAGAAAAGGTGAAGGAATAAATAGCAACACCTTTCATTATGGGTACCACCTTTGAATGCTGCCTCCCTGGCTGATTGCTGATGACCTCTGTATGTCCAGGGTCCCTGTGAGGACCTGTGGACCTCCCCAGGACCAGGGTCTCCCTTCCTGTCACTCCACTCAGAAGCAACTGCCTTTCCTCCCCT
>JAJEJO010005768.1:240266-343001 GCA_020662805.1 Glaucomys volans | reverse complement strand
TTTTTTTTTTTTTTTTTTTTTTTGGTACCAGGGATTAAACCCAGGGGTGCTTAACCACTGAGCCACATCCCCAGCTCTTTTTTGTATTTTATTTAGAGACAGGGTCTTGCTAAGTTGCTTAGTGCCTCACTAAATTGCTCAGGCTGACTTTGAACTCATGATCCTCCTGCCTCAATCTCCTGAGCCGCTGGGATTACAGGAGTGTGTCACCATGCCTGGCTCAGGCATGAATGTTTTTGTGCAAAGAACATGGATCTTAGATCTTGACAGATGAGTTTAAATCTTAGCTCAAGAATTCAATAGCCATGTGACCTTGGGAACTTGGGGAAGTTATTCAAGCTCTTTGCTTCTCAGTTCTTTCATCTTCAAATCAGGACTAACAATACTAGGATTTATTGAGAATTTTAAAAATAAGACATACACAGCACTAAATAAATCGAGTCTTTTCCCTTTCCGTATTTGCTACTTGCAAATGACTGAGGGCAAGAAACATGTTCTTCCTGCTGTGGTTCTTGAACCTCAAGGTCTTGGAGTTCCAGGACTACAGCCCTGGGGCAGGAGGGTCCTCCTTATGTCTGGGGTTTTCTGTACTGAAGAACTTCAGCCAGCATTCAGGGAACTCCTGGACAGTCCAGGTCCCTCTGACCCTTTTGACTAGCTCTCCTACTTTGTAGACTTTGGGACCATAATTTAGAACCCAGCCCCCAGCTAGATTTTTGGAAGTCCTCATTTAGTCCTTTAATTTGGGGGAATTAAATTGTCTCACCTAAGGTCTCAGAGTGTCACATCCTGGCCTAGACTCCAGGGGCAGTGCTCAGTGTATTACCAGTTCACCCTTGCTAATGTGAGAGAGACTCAGTTCCTTCCAGTGTGGTTTTCCAAAGTAAGGATCAGAGAGTACCTGTACCAACATCACCAGCTGGGCTTGATAAAAATGCAGATTCTGACTCCCCTATAATCAGATTCTCTCAAGTTTAAAAGCAATTGTTTACAAATTTACCAAAACAAGGAAACAAAATGCCTAAGTCAGCCAGAGTGCTATTTTATAGGGGAAAGCTGGGGCTCTTGGGCAGGCTTCCTCTTCTTTTTCTCCTCCTCCTTCTCCTCCTTTTCTTTGGAAAAACATTTTTATTTTTGAAGTTTTTAAATTGACACACAGAACTATATATATTTACAGTGTACTATATAGTATTTGGATATATCTATATATCTCTCTATATATATCTATATCCATCCTATATCCATCAGGATAAGCAGGTCTCTCTCCTTAAACATTTATCATTTCTTTGTGGTTAAAAACATTGAAAATCCGGACTGGGGTTGTGGCTCAGTGGTAGAGTGCTTGACTAGCATGTGTGAGGCACTGGGTTCGATTTTCAGCACCACGTATAAATAAATGAATAAAAATAAAGGTCTATCAACATCTAAAAAATATTTAAGAAAACATGGAATATCCTTTTTTCTTTTTTGAAATATATAGTACATTATCCATAGTCATCCTACTGTGAGATAGCACACAAGAACTTCTCCTATCTAACTACAACTCAGCACCCATTGACTGATCTCTCCTCATCACCCCCACCCCTGCCCCTGATAACCACATTTCTCCTCTCAACATCTATGAGACCAACTCAAACTCCATATATGAGTGAGACCATGCAGCATTTGTCTTCTTATGTTGGCTTATTTCCCTTAACATAATGACTCCAGTTCCATTGGTTCCATTGGAGCAGACTTCTTGTTGCTTTGGAAATTCTACTCTACAGATGTTCCCGACCCTGCTATTTATAGAACCAACTCTGCCCTGGCTACTTACTTACTTCCCCTAGAACTTCCGAAGTGTTCACAGGAACAATTGCTGTGAAGGTTACAGGAGACCATTTCTGTGAACACCTGATGAGACAAAACCATTTGGAAAGGTCAGTCGATTGATTTCTGAAGCACAGTGCTAACCCAAGGCAGCAGCTCCTCACTGCCAGCCACCAGCAGAGGTGGCATCTGCAACCTTGAGCAAAGACGTTTAAACTGACTGAGGAGAAGCAAGCCTGAGGGTCAGGTGGCACCAAGATAGAGGCTGATATGAGTCACACTTTCCTTCATATAGTGCTTGCTGCTAAGTCAGCTGTGTTTAGACTGAGGGTTGGAGTGAAAACTTAGTCCTTCCTCTAAAGCTGCAAACTCACCTCCCAGTCTGGAGTGAGCCAGGCTCTGAACATGTTATACAAGGTTCTTCCTGACAATAGGGTCAAGTGAGCTGGCTCTTCAGAAGGGACTTATGTTGGCACATCCCTATCTAGAGAGACATAGCTTTTCAGGGAAATGGCAGGGCCATCAGGAACCACCACTCAGTTTTAACTGCTTCCTGCAGAACTTGGGGCATGGAGGTCTGGGGGTCGCTGTGCCACACAACTGTAGTGGGTGTTCAGGGCATGCGGGAGCTACAGAAAGATTTTGCAATAAGAATTCATGTCAGTTTCAAAGTGCTCAAAATGCTCCCAGAAAGGCAGTTATTGCTACCTCAAATCCTTCTTGGAATGAAATGTGAAATAAAATCTAGTAAAAAATCAACAAAGCAGGTCATTGTGTAGCAAATATCATTGCCTACCTAATATCACTGCCTAGCAAATAACACTGTACCTAGCCGGCCTGCTGGCTGACTCCAGGAGGTCAGGGGCCAGGGGGTGTGGAGCTGCTTTGTCTCCAGCCTTGAAGGAGGGCAGCGTCCTCAAAGTGGGTGCTGGTGAGAAAGAGCTTCCCAACATTAAGCATCACTTTTGCCCTTTCCAATCTGTTCTTTCTGTTTTCTAGGAATAAGAGGATTCATCTGACTCAACTGGAGATGGCTCCCTTCCCTAATTTATTTTTCCTTTCCTGAGGCTTCTCAGTGTAAGCAGACAGGAATGCAGGGGGATGGATGCAGATTCATAGAGGTAGAGTTGCTTGGCCCACTGAGCCCAGAGCAAAGACAAGCCCCAACTTCTTTCTGGTCCTTCACCAGGCTTTGCTGAACCTGGAAAGGAAATGAATTCCAAAGGCAGGAAATGACCCACAGACCATAACAATATGTGAAAAATGAAGCCGGTGCTTCCGCTGCTTTGTTTCAAACTATTCCAATCTGTGTCCCAGGAAGCCTAACCCATTGCCAGATGGAGATCTGTTTTCAGATGCCTCTTGGCATCTGCCACTCCCGGCTGGTGACATTTGCGCATTTCAGAAGGCAAATCTGTCTCCACATCTTCAAACTTTCGGAAAGGTATAGCCCCAGGAAAGTCCTTGAGTCCCTGGCTGACAGCACCGACCATCTGATCTGCTTCATCTGCAGCCGAACTGCTGCTGGACTGGGGCCTAGAACACTAGCACACCAAATCTGTTCTTGAAGATTTGCAGAAGCTGAAATCAAAGTGCCCCATGCTGCCAGAAAAGCTGGCTACCTCGCCTGCTTCATAATCCTTTCTCATCAGGCGTTCCTAAAGAAACTCTATGAGTCAGGAAGGAAGAAAACGTGTCTGAGGGAGATCTGGGGGTGGGCTGGTCTCTCTCATTGCTTCCGAAAATTCCCTCCTGTTTTGCCATGCTGGTAACACCTAGGGATTCGGTTTTACTTTTTCTGTTTCTTCCTCTGTCAGCTCTCACTCTTGAGAGACCCTTCATTTACCACTCATGTAAGTTGCTCTGCAAAAGCAGGAGGCCCTCTGATGAGGAGTTAGTCACTGTTGCAGGGAAGTTTAGAATTTACTTTCATCCCCAGGAGCAGGGCAAAAACAAAACAAAACAAACAAATCCCCAAACCAAGAAAACAAAACTCCCACTCCTACCTCCAAAAGAAACTGTCACTCACTGCTTTGTTCTGGCTCCGGGCCGGTGTGTTTCCCAGGGTTTTAATTTTTACTGAACCCCATCCATCAGCCTTCCCACTGAAGGCTGTTTGCCAGTTGGTGGCTAAACACAGTGAGATGGTTTCTGGGATACCTGTTCCTAATAGGTATCCAGCTAATCCCCCCAGGTCATTGGAAAGTAGCTATAGTTGCAAAACTAATGTGCCTGCCTCTCAAGACTTCAAAATGTGAAACAGATTAAAGTAGAAAGAATCCAGTCTATTTGTTGATGTTTGACTTACAGAAAAGTCTCAGCAAGAAAGGAAAAAGAGGTTTAATATCAGCCTGGTGACAATGAGATGGGTGAGATGGGGTAGGTGGGGGTGGTGACACTGTTCTACATTCTGGCATCAGATACACCTGTCTTCCAGTGTGAAGCCACTCTGCCACTACCTAAAACTGTGTTCTGTTTATTATTTTTGAAAGAGGTTTTTAAAGTATGTTCTGATAAGCTTGGATTTATCCCTGGAAAGGGAATATGGGCTCTGTTACAAGACAGTAGCTTAATGTCAGATGCAGGTTGTATCTGCTGTATGTATGTAGCTGTGAGTAAATAGCAGATAAAGGAAGCTAGGAGATGTTCCTAAAAGGGTGGGTGGGGGAAAAGAAAAACAAGCATGATCTCATTTCCTCTGTGTATAGAAAATGAACCAGGGGGCCAGAGGTGCCTTCCTGTAAAATCCCAGAGACTTGTGAGGTAGAGGCAGGAGGATCACAAGTTTGAGGCCAGCCTGGGCAATTTAGTGAGACCCTTTCTCAAAATAAATCAAACAAACAAAAATAAGGGCTGGGGATATAGCTCAGGGTAGAGCACTTGTCTAGCGTGCACAAAGCTCTGGGTTTGATCCCAGTGCCACACACACACATACACACACAAAGTGAAAATAGCCAGCAAAAAGCTAGAAACAGGGATAGAAGTGATCTTTCCCAATTGACATCAGCCAAACAGAATAAAATCATATGATGACGATGATGATGACAATAATAATGAAAAATGAAGGTAGAAAGAAAAAAAACCAACCCCCCCCCAAAAAACTAACAAGAAGGGTGTTGATCTCAAGCTGTCCTTAAGCCCCAAAGGACACTTTTATGATCCAAGAGAATTTTAACTACAATACTAAGAATTTAGGATGAGTGGAATAAATAAAATTGGAACACAAAAAATCAAGATTAGATTAAGATGTGATTGAGGATGTTTAACAATTAGGGAGAAAGATACCAAATTATACCTATTCTTGCTCTGCTTTCAGCATTGATCTAATCATCTGTTAAAAAAATAACACAGTTAAGGGCCACATTCTTATTTAAATATACAACAGAGCCAAAGAATCTGTGGTGTTCTCTTCCTCACATATTTGGGATGCTTGGCCATAAGGGCCATCTATTCTTTGAAAGTACTGGCAGGTGAAGAAAGTAAGGGACTTCTCAGGTGTTATCAGTGGGAGGCCAGAGCTACAACAGGGCAGGACGTGTTCTGCTTAGCCTTAGATTTAACAGAGGTGTTGCTAGATGCTTCTATTTTCCAGTTGAGAAAACAGAATCCAAATCCAAACCAGAAAAAGGACAGAGTCATTATTCCCAAACTGTACTCTAAGCTCCCGAGATACAACAGCAAATTCACAGAAATCTCAGGGAGACCCAGGAGTCCAGGGAAAGAGGAATTCTTGATATCTGTTGGACACCAAATGGACTCCTAGCTCAAGGTGGTTCACAATTTCAGCATAAGATTGTGCTCCATTCCTTTCAGAGATGTCTTCTCTTTGAGAGACTGGGTATTCAGCAGTTATTATAAAATGTAAGCACCAAGGAGAGATCAGTGTGGAACCAGATCACACGGGTTCCAAGACTTGAGGAGAAAATATTCAGTAACCAACTGGCACACACAGCCTTTCTTAAGTAACTGGAATTATTTAAGAATAAAGTAAAAACACTTTTTTCTTTCAATTTATATGGATTATTTTTTTCAAATAGCTCAGTTGTGGGACATAACTACTGGATAAATAAAATTTCTGTTAGGTGTTTCTTTGGCCTAGGGGCTCCGGGGGAAAATTATAGAGACATTAAAATGTGTTGAATTAGGAAGTTCGGAACTCTGGAGCAGAGTAATTTAAATTGCATCCAGTGGGCAAAGGTGGATTTAATGGTTCAGGCTCAGAATAAAAAAGTAGTAAGATCCTCCTTCCCCATGCCAGCCAGGTCACTGATCCCAGTATATTTCCCAGTTCCCACATAAAATAAGCATTCTTAGTATGAATTTTTTTAAATTAATACAAATATTGGGTAAGCTATTTTTCCATATTATTGCATTAGAGTTGTACATAATGGTGGGATTTATTGTTACATATTTGCACACAATGTAATAATATAATTTGTCCAATATCATTCATATTTGTCCTTTCCCTCTTCTCCTCCCTTTTCTGGTCCATTTCTTCTATTCTAGTGATGTCCCTTTGGTTTTCATAAGATCTCTCTGACCCCATTCTTTTCCTTTTCCTATCTTCCACCTATGAGAGAAAGCTTCCTTGGTAGGCTATTAAAAGTTATCTTATATAATGCTTCTCAAACTATCTCTAGTAAAAAGCATTTTTTCCCCTAATCTATAATAAACTAGGTGATGGTTAATTTTATGTGTTAACTTGTCTGGGTCTCGATAACCAGATATTAGATCAAATGTTATTCTGCATGTTTTTGAGAATATATTTTTGGGATGAAATTAACATTTAAATCAGTAGACTTTGAGTAAAGCAGACTTCTTTCTCTCATGTGGGTGGGTCTCATCTAATCAGTTGAATATTTTAGTATAACAAAGGCCTAGCTCCTGAGCAAGAAGAAATTCTGCCAGCAGATTGCATTTGGGCTCTGCATCTCTTTATTGAATCTCCAGCCTACTGGTCTACCCCATCAGAGTCTGGACCAACTCAGCCTCCTCAATTGTATGAGCCAATTCTTTAAATAAATCTGTTTCTCTCTCTTTATACATATATATCCTGTTCTCTGAAGAGCCCTAATATAGACCAATGCTTTTAAAAAAATGCAGTAAAAATGAATTTCTACAAAAAAGGATCATATACTTGAAACTGTGGAAACATCAAATTGCTAGGAGTTCCTAAATGCTTGTTTTCAGTTTCCACATTTTGTTTGATTTTTATGATAATAAAGAGGTTGTGGAACACAGAATAACACTGAACTAATAAAAATGTTAATCCATATCTATTTATGTCTATATAACATATTTATTTACTTTTTACTTTGAACTAATTAAAATTTTTTTAAAAAGTTGCAAAACAAGTAGAGATGTATTGCCATATATCCATATGCCACATTCTATATATGCTTTATCCTAGGCCTCTAATTTTAATATAGCACAATTTTCAAAACTAAGAAACTGAACATTTGTATAATATTATTAATGATGTTTTAATATGTGTAAGATTATTAATAATGTTATTAACTAAACTACAGGCTCTATCCAAAACATTCAAAGGTCCCACCTCGACTTATAGCTTGTCAGATATTTATCCACCCTCAATACCAGGTGCATTCACCTAACTCATCAGAGCAATATTCCTGCTAGCTCCTTTTATTTTTGTTCCAGCGAACCAGACTGGGGCTTTCCTGTTGGAGTTGTGATTCCCTTCCCAAGTGGAGGCCCCATAAAGGCTTTGCTTGTATAAACATACTCACATGAGTCTATCTCATTTCTATGGACTTAAGTCAAGTTCCCAGTGTCTGGCATCAATTCCACCATTTATATGTATATTTTAAAAGTGAGGCTACAGGTTGAGGATGTGCAAATTTAGTAGACACTAGTTTAGACAATATTTGTAGAATGGGTTGAAACATTGCTCTGTTTTATTTGTTGATTAGCCCGCTGAGAACTAGAAAAGTTTGACAGTAGTTATGGATTGTTCTGCAGAAGAAAACACAGATTATAAAACTAAAATATCTCACATGCAGTGATCCAACCAATACTCCTGCTCCTGACCTTGTCTGTCACTGCCAGGATTAACAAATTCTTTTGTATCTAGAAAGATGAGTGACTTACTGACAGAATATATAGAAAAGTGATGCTTGGATGTGAATCTGAACTGTCACACATTTTTGGCCAAGTCAGCCTTTCTTATCTCTTTTGTTATGGTTTGGGTATGAAGTGTCCCTCAAAGACTTGGAACCCAGTGAAACAATGTTCTAAGATGGAGCTTTGGGGAAGTGACCCATCATGAGGGCTCTGACCTCATCAGTGCATTCATCCACTCATGGCTGAATAGGCTCCTGGGAGGCAGTGGAAACTGCAGGAGGTGGGACCTGGTTGAAGGAAGTAGGTCATTGGGGGCAAGCGCTGGAAAGGTATTTTTTGTACGCAGCCCCTATTGCATGCACCCTTTCTCTCTCTGTTTCTGCTTCCTGGCTGTCATGAGCTGAGCAGCTTCCCTCCACCATGTCCTTCCTCCATGATGTTCTGCCTGGCTTCAGGCCTAAAGCAGCAGAGCTACTTGACCATGGACTGAAACCTCTAAAATCATGAGTCAAATAAATCTTTCCTCCTTTAAGTTTTTTTTTTCCCCCTCAGGTATTTGTCACAGTGACTAAAGGCTGACTAGCACACCTCATGTGAAGCATGAGCTTTCACAGGTAGAAGTCACCTCTGGTTTTTGGGTCTCCGTTGTAACAACAGTGCAGAGTTCCATCATGGTACCTGCAATACTTCATTGCCACTGTTCATGTGGTGCTGTGAACAAATCATGGTGCACAGCTCTGCACCAAGTATCTCAGTGCCTGGCATAGCACCTTATGCAGAGCAGGCACCAGCCCATGCTCACTGCAGGAATGAATGAACGAATGAATGAATTGAGCACATGGTAAGTTCACATCAACATTTTTTTTTTTTTCTCTACTCCATCTTGTTGGAAAAAGAGGCCTTCATTTGAAATTATTCCAGTGAATAAGACAATGCTGCATGTATTAAAGAGGAAAAGCTTTCAAGGGCCTTATGTCTGAAAAACAGGCTTTGAATGCCAGATGTGACTCAAACGCTGAATAAAGAAAATCACTTTTACAAGTAGCACAAATGTGTGGCTGCTGACTCACTTTGCTCAGTAGATTCCTGTACCTCTTGGGTAATTTTATCCACATTAGTAAAATCTGACTTCTCCCCAGGCCAAAGGGTTATTATTAGTCGTCATTATTATTCAGCATTTCTATAAGAATGTGTTTTCAAAGTGCTGTGTTCCTCATTCTTAATGAACCAGGCAGGTGATAGGTAATGAAAGGGGATTTTAACTAGTCTGCCAAGTAGCTGGTATTCAATAAATTTTTGATGACTGATGCATCACTGAAGTTAATTGGAGGGACTGGTGCAAATTTATGGGAAGACAGCCTCCCCCACTTTTATGGAGGAAGCGTGGGGGTAGGGATCGGGGAAGTGGGGAAAACCACAAAGGCTGGAGAGGAAAGGAGGAATTCTCTGATGGGACTGGTGTCGCCTTTTGAATCTCTGCTTCTCTTCAGCTACCCTCTGGGTGCTCTGGGTTATGTACACATTGTGTTTATTTATCTGCCTTGTGAAGGAGTAGATCCCTGGGGATTGGTGCTTCTGTTTCTTAAGAGCAAATGGTTTAGGAATGACTTTTATGAGTTTGGTCATCAATTTTTTGCATTCTACTTCTGCTTTTCGTATCACCTAATTCTCAAGCTGGGAAAAATACCATACCAAGAAAAATTTATAGGAATTCAGAACATGAACATAGAATAATGAAAAGTTCTCATGGGAGGTGTTGCAATTAGGGTAGGGTGACTAGGAATCTGTTGATCCTAGGGGTCCCCAGTGGGAGGACATACAGTTGAGAAATGGAGAGGGAGGTCATTTGCCTCCTATTTCTTGGAAATCTCATTTCTTCCTTGAACTCCTGGTTGGTAGTTTGCTCTGGCTGAGCCAATGGAGAGGTGGGAAGTGTTTTGAGAATAAGGATTGGATGTTGGTGTTGGCTTGAAAAGGATAGTGTATGAGGACTCAGGAAATCCTCCCCCACCCACTTTAAACTGGCAGATGACATTTGTGTATTTTGGTGTTATTGGGCAAGGACCACAAGTTTTTGTCTGGAACACAACTTAGCAAAAAGGAAAGTTGAGAAGATAAAAATACAAACCCTCCCCTGCAGTTGAGTTGGCTGAGGAAGTTTGAAAATGCTAGAGGAAATATCCTGCCATACGCTCAAGCACTTACCTCACCGTGGGCCTGGCAGGCCTGGATAGCCTGGGGCTGTATGTGAAGGCCACTGGGGAGGGAAAATAACCAGCCTGGATCTCTCAGCAAAGCAGGAAAGTAGATTTCTCTCATCCTGGGTGAAGATCCCACCTCCGTGGAGGCAAAAGCCTCCAACACAGAGCACGGCACTCAGCAGATGCTAAAAAAATAAAGATTTCCTTCCCTGCTGTGACTTCATAAGGGCTTGAGGTGGATGTCTGAAAATGCTGTGCCTTAGATGATGTGCCACAGCATGTAGGAATTCTACACGGAAAGTGGGATCCCTGTGACCTCCATATTCAAAATAGTATGGTTCCGGGAAATAGTTTTGGGGCTTGCATGAGGAAATACAGCTTGAGTGAGGTCTGGACCTCAACTCAGAAGGGATGCGCTAGCACTTAAGCCAGAGGGGTGCCTGCAATTTCTACTTTGGGCAAGGCCTCTATTCCTGAGACACCTGACCCCCAATTTCTTCAATACTACCATTCTAACTTCTCACAGGTATTTTTCTTTGAGAGGAACATGGAGCCTTTGACCCCAACTATTTCCCTCAGTTCTCAACATTTGCAACCACCTGTGACCAGGCCCTTCTACCTGCCTCATGTACTTGGCTAAAGGGCACAGCCCTGGCCACCTCTCCATTTCATATCCATCTACTCTGCGGCATAGTCATGATGCTTCCAAGCAAATAGATGCTTCTTGCCAGCTTTAAAATTTACAAGACTCCCACTGGGGTGGGGTGAGTGGAGACCTTCTATCCCAACATCCCCTTCCGCCCAAGCCATCACATTCTTCTCCCCTTCACAGAGACCTCTAAGAAAGATCATGCACCTTGCTGAGCCTGTTTTTCCACTTTCCTCTGATTCTTCAGGTTACTGTCAAGCCAGTTCCTGTCCTCTCAGTCATCAAAACAGCTTGTGCCAGGTCATTCACCTTTCTTGACCTCTTGGGAGTGTTCTCCACTGTTGGCCATCCCTCTTCCTCCTCCTCCAACACTTTTCTTCTTTCTTTTTTGAGGTGCTGGGAATCTAACCCAGGGCCTCACATATGCCAGACCAGCAGTCCACCACTGAGCTACACCCACAGCCCAAACCATATCTTTTCTTGGTTTCAGTGATACAAGACTCTTCTGGTTTTCTCCATCTTCTCTGGCTGCTCATTTTGTATCTCTCTGGCAGCTTTATTCTATTCTTCCCAAGTAAATAAATGTTAAAATACCCAAGGTTCAGTCATAGACACTCTTCTGGCCTTATTCTTTTATTTCATTTGTCAATAAAGTTTCCCCAGCTTAAGTCTCTAGACCCACATATCTGGCTTCCTACCCAACATCTCTGCTTGGAAGAGTCATGGGCATCTAAAACACAGCTAAATCTAAATGTGAACCTTGTCTCCAGATATCTTCACGTTCCCTTTCTCACTAAGAGACATCACCAGCCATTGCTAAGCAAGCCAGACCATGGAGTCACCATGTCTTTCCCCTCTGCCTTGGCCTACACATTGTACTTTACCTCTTGAATTCACTGGCTCCTTCCTTCTTCCACTCCCAGCATCCTGGTCTAAGCATCCATCACCTCCTCTTGGATTACTGGGACTGCTTCTCATTGGTCCATCTGCTACAATTTAAAAATTTTTTTTTTTTTTTTTTTTTTTAGTTGTAGATGGACACAATACCTTTATTTTATTTATTTATTTTTCTGTGGTGCTGAGGATCCAACCCAGTGGCTCACATGTGCTAGGCAAGCGTTCCACCACTGAGTTACAGCCCCAGCCCTCTACTACCATGTTAATCTGCACCTTCCACAACGTATCCAGGGTGGATCTCTTCACTGGATCTTCACCTCCCACCCTAACTGAAATGTGTAAAATGTTTGAGTGCTTTTCTATTACTCAAGATAAAATATTGCCTAACATGACCACAAAGACCCTGCATCTATATCTTCACACTCCAGGCATTTTGGCTTTCTTTCTGTTCCCTTTACTTGCCACACTTTCTCTCACCAATTGCTATTTGCCTAAAATATGCTTCTTCCTCTTTGTCTTGTATTGTCCAACCTTTTTTCAAATTTCTGCTCTGTCATGGTATATCTGATGAGGGCAGATCTCTACCACATGGCCCTCGCATGTGCTGATCACAGCTATACATTTATATTTATCATGATTTATTTGGTTAAAATACATTTATCACTGACTATGGACTCCTTTAGGGTAGGGACTGTGCCTGGTTTTATGTGCTTAGAGCTGGTACAGTGCCTAGTACATGGTAAGCGCTCAGTAAATGAATTTGTGGAATAAGTGAGTAAATGAATGAATACAGACTTCTGTTCTCTATAATACCTTTGGCTCATTATTCTTCTGGCTACTTCACTCATGCCCTACCCTTTGTCCATATGCCAGAACTCGAAATTATGAATTGATTTATATACCCAGTGCCACTGCTGGGCTTACTTTCTATTATTTCTATCAGAGGGATGAAACCTATGAGATTCTGAGTAGCCTTTGGGCACTTCCTCCTTTGTAATATATTGATCTCTCTTGCAGTAATTTTGTTAATATCAGCATTCTATTTGGGAGTGCAGGCTTAGGTAATAAAACAGTATCCTCTGAGAAAGTGGCTGTCCAACTTAGAACAATAAGATCATGAAATTGGAGGGAACTCCAATCATTTAGTCTAATTTCTTAAGCAAAGCGGATACCACTTCTGATAGATAATAATAGAGTAGTTCCTGTTTATCTGCAGTTTTACTTTCCTCAGTTTCAGTTACCTGATCTGAAGATAATGAATGAAAATTTTCAGAAACAAATAATCCATAAGCTTTAAATTGCATACCATTTGGAGCAACATGATGAAATTTTATGCCATCCTGCTCCATTCCTACCAGGATGTGAATTATTCCTTTGTCCAGTGTATTCATGCTGTATATATTACCCACTTGTTTATCACTTAGTAGCCACTTCAGTTATCAGATCAACTGTCACAATATCATAGTGCCTGTGTTCAAGCAATCTTTACTTAATAACGACTTGGCTCCAAAGCACAAAAGTAGTGAGACTGGCAATTCAAATATGTCAGAGAAGCTGTGAAGTACTATTTTTAAGTTGAAAAGGTGGAAGATATTTACAATAAGGAAAGGAAAAAATTGTTGAGGTTGCTAAATCTGTGGTAAGAATATATCTATTCATGAAATTGTAGAGGGGGAAAAAATTCATGCTAGTTTTACTGTCATACCTCAAACTGCCAAAGTTACACCATAGTGCGCTGTAAGTGCTTAGGTCCAGGGTTCAGTCTTTCTGTGGTTTCAGGCATCCCGTGGGGTCTGGGAATATATTCTCCACAGTAAAGTGGGGGACTACTGTACTTAATGTTTATTGAACATAGGCCAGTTATTATTATTAAATGAATCTATTTAATCCTTAGCAACCATATGGATAAATACAGTTATGAGCACGCCTTTCATAGATGGGGAAATAGTAAATGCCTTATCTGAGTTCGATGTGCAGCCAAGATTGAACCCAGGCAGTGTGACAAAGTCAGATATCATCACCACAGTGCATGTTATGCCACCTCTGTAGTTAGCCAATGTTTATGAAAACACTTCTGAGGGTAGAAACGTACTCTACTGGGAGCTGGATAGTTAGCCCGAAGTTGTCTCCTGTAACTTCAAGCCATCTTTCCTAGTTTCAGCCTTTAAAACTGTACAAAACAGCCTGCTTCAACTTCCGTAAGACAGTTATTCAAGTATTTCCATATACTAAGAATGTATTTTCTGTTTATAAAAATAACATATGCTTATTGCAGAAATTTTGGAAAATTCAGTAGAATATAAAAAAGTAAAAATCCTTTATAAACAAGGGAAAAAAATAAATGTTAATTGCTAAGAACTGATTAACTTTTTATTGTTGCTTTTAAGATACATATTAAAGGCCTATATAAAACTTGTGGTCAATCAAAACCAACTTCTTTGTCATGTCTTTCCATCAAATTAGATTTTGTCTGTATATAATATCTTAAATGAATAACTTTATTTATGCCCCATAAACTTTATTTTGTTTGTTTTGATTCTCTTCTGTCTTTCTGAAAAGTTTATGAATCCAGATTCTTCTATCTAATACACTAAGCCTTTTAACTTTCTATAATGTGTCATCTCAATAATAGGGCTTTCTTAATCTTTATCCCATGCACTGATAAAATGCCTAGCAGGACAGAGTCCTGGGGTACACTGTTAGGGACTTCCCTCTGGGTTCATAGGAGTCTATCCACCAACCATTTAGAACAGCTATTTAAGAAAACACAAATCCATGTAACTGTATTTTCATTGAACCCACATTTTTTTCACCTTGCTTATGATGACTTAATGACTTAATAAAAAATAACATTAAAATCTGGGTGAGTTTTACTTATGGAATTTCTCAACTTTACTGGCATAGTAAAAAAAAAAAATAAAAAAAAGGATGTCATTTGTCATGATCTTTTTCTTAGTGAATTGAGGCCGACTCTGATTTATCACCTCCTAAGTGTTCACAAATCATTTTTAAATACTTCATTCTAGAACTTTCTTGGAAATCATGCCAATCCATGACTTCAGACTTTTCACAGCAGCAGAAGTAGTCATGTGTAGACACACTGGCTCTAACTAATATTTAATGGGGCGAAGGAATGATCCCATGGGTATATGTTGTCTTATTCTTTCTCCTCCAGGAGGCCGCTTCCTGTCAACATACAGGAAATGGAAGGCTGCACTCTAATAATATAGCCAGTGACAGGAAGATTGTTATTTAGACTGCTCTTCCCGATTTCTCAATTGAATAATGTTGGTGAAGGATGACTGCTTATTTTATTTATGATTTTGGATCAACTACAAGGCTACCTGACTTTATGTAGCAAATGTCACACATTAAATCCTTTTTTTTTGTCTTGTAAGTCAAATTCTACCTAAAATGTACTACCACGGGACTTTACTTTTTAAGGCCGTCTTGTGGTAAGACATTTTGTAAAGAATTTTTCAGTGATTTATCTGTTTGCTTGGATTTTAAAGTTCAGGGTTGCTTCAAGCCAGGCAAAATTATACTGTATCTCCATTTTTAGAAAATATAGCCTGACATTATCCTTTGGCAATGTTGCCCTACGTAAATAGGATTAGGAAGATCTCAGGACCTGGGCAGCCAGCTAAATGAGTAAAAAGTGGGGCCTCCACCCTAAACCACGTTCTCACATCACAGTTCTCTGAAGCACTCTTGAGGATGAAAGGTGCTTTGACTTCCCTGATGGACATTTTTCTTTTTCCAACCATCTTTTTTTTTTTTTTTTTGAACCAGGGATTGAACTCAGGGACACTTGGCCACTGAGCCACATCCCCAGCCCTATTTTGTATTTTATTTAGAGACAGGGTCTCACTGAGTTGCTTAGGGCCTTGCTAAGTTGCTGAGGCTGGCTTTGAACTCGCGATCCTCCTGACTCAGCCTCCCAAGTCGCTTGGATTACAGGCGTGCGCCACCTCGCCTGGCTTTTTTCCAACCATCTTAATCGATAACTCAAAAAGAGCTCTACTTACCCATCTTCTTTGAAAGTCCTGTCACTCAGCTGGCAGAGGCAGGCTCTGTGCCACGGGTGGTTTTAGTCACACACACACGTGTTTTCCACTTACTTGGGTTGGAGTCCAGAACTGCAGATGGTCTACCTGATATCTCCATTTTTTTCCCCATGCTGGGGATTGAACCCAGGACCTTGTGCATGCTAAGCATACGCTCTACCACTGAGCTACATCCCCGTATCTCCATTAGATCAACCGGGGCCTCCCATGGGAGAGGTGTACACTACACATTCTTGACTCAATGGGGACTCCTAGGCTTGCTACAATGGGCTTACCCATCTCTAGCCTGATTATGATTGATGGGACTCTGACATCATGGGGCCCTCTTGACCATGGGCTGTTTTGAGTACAGCATGCATTTCCATGAAATCAGAACCTGTTATTCTCTCTATGAAGGAACTGGGATCCAGGAAGGCTGCTGTCCCACAGCCCATGAGTTCTGGAAAGCAGTTAGACCCCTGGTGGTGGGACACCTGGCTTACTGCTCTCTCTGCTCACTCACCTTCCTGTTCTCAGACTTTTCCACCACCTGGTGTGACACCATCACTCTGAGGCAGCTGGGGTATCACACAGGTGCCATGAGCTGATGTTCTCTCCTTGGTGTGTTTCTTCCGTTGTTCCAGATTTCAGTCTGATTCTTTCCTAACCCACCCCTTGTTTGCTTGCTTGCATGCAGCCTCACATCATCGCCAGCATGTGATAGGTTTTCTCAAAAACTCTGGGGAGGGGATTTGTGAGGTGCTCCTGGGAAGAAAGTTAATTAGGAATGTTTCACATTCAGATTCTTCTCGTTGGCTCTTAGAAGCAGAAAAGATGTATTCTTTGTCACTGAGTTTCTCCTCCTTTCCAAATCCCAACAGACACTAATTCCTAAGGGCAAATCGAGGTGCTCTGCCTACACAGCCCGGGGACAGACTCTGGAATATGGTAGGTAGTAGTATAGAGAGGGAAGGAAATTCCATTCAAGAATTTTTCAAATAAAAAATTCTATTACTTTAATCCTTAGGAAATCAGTTCCCAATCTCTTGTCCTACCTTAACTCATCCCCTTGTTGAATTAACCATGTCGGTTGTTGGCCAAAATTCCATGGACTTGAGAATTTAATAAAGAATTCTATTTTGTTCCTTCTCCCCAGAGGTTGGAGGATTTTAGATCCCTTTATTCTGCCAAAATGCCCCTAAGCTGCAGATACTGCACTAACTTCAGAGTGTGAAGGAGACTGTCCCTTTGAGGAGTCGCTGCTGCCCTAGCTCGGCATCTCTGCTGACCCAGTCTTGCATCTGACCCACAGGCTCGTTTCTGAACTTACTCGAATTCAAACAAATCCAAAGGAAGCTTGATTCAGTGCAAAACAAGGAGCCAGTTCAAAAATAAAGGGGAAGGGGAAATGGAAAGAAAGCATACATTATCCTCCCACGACAGGTGGGGAAACAGGCTCAGAGCCATTTTGAAATGATCTTATTAGAGTCATACATACCATCACCCCTTTATATCCCTCAACTTTTAGAATGGACCTAAAGTCCAAGCCCGAGCCATGAACACAGTGCAGGCTCCTCATGGTCGGTGGGCAGCATCCCTGAGGGTCTTCCCTGCTGACAGTAAGCAGTCTGGGGACCTGGGGGATGGCAGACAAGCAGCATCTGTAAGAATTTCACTTTAAGAAGGGAAATGAAATAAAGACACAACCAAGGCACAAGAATATTCTAATAATGATAGAATTTCACTTTAAGAAGGGAAATGAAATAAAGACACAACCAAGGCACAAGAATATTCTAATAATGATAGAAAAGTTACTAAAGGTCAAATGTAAGCTGTAGACACTTGTGCTGTGTCAATGAGAAGCAGAATAAAATGATCACATCAGTTAACCAGGGAGGACTTCCTGCAGGAGGCGCTATTCTAAGCACAGTTGTGAAGGTGGTCTGGGGTGGGGAGTACCAAGGGGAAGGAGAAAGGGCAATCTTTCTGAGGACTGAGATGATGCTTTGGGTTATCTAGTCAATAAATTCAGCCTTTCCTCTTAATGACTGTATTTTATCTGCACATGTATTTTTGCTCTGGTCTAAATAATTCAGACCACTCTGCGTTGATCTGATCTTGGAGAAATCTTTGTGTGTGTGTGTGTGTGTGTGTGTGTGTGTGTGTAACATCAGAATATGAATGTACAATGTGAAAATGTTAATTCTGGATGGAAGTGCCAAGATATGAACTATGCTGCCTCCTTTTGGTTATCTTCCTTTGTTTGTTTTTCCTTTGAGAGAAGATCTTGCATGGTGCCAGGCTGACTTTGAATTCCTAGACCCAGGGGACACTACTGCCTCAGCCTTATGAGTTGCTGGGACTATAAGTGTGTACCAAATAGGGAGGTTGAGGCAGGAGGATCCCTTGAGTCCAGGGGTTTTGTGGAGGCCAGCCTGGACAACAGAGACCCTGTCTCAAGAAACAAAAAGGAAAAATTTTTTATCCTTTCTGATTTGTGGCTATGTAGGCATTTAGTTAACAAGAATCCGAATAAACTTTACACTTTTCCTTTAAAGGCAAATATACTTTGTCTTTTTGGAAATATCATACTTAAATAAGAGTTGTAGATTATATTTTTATAAATGAAGGCAAATTATGTATGCATTGGGTTTGTCTCTTGTAGTACTTTCCCTAATGGTGAGGAAAAAACTTTCTGTTGAGACAGACATCAATTAAAGCTGAAATTTAGATCCCCATTCGCAGGATTATACATCATTATGCTCCACAGATCTGAACAACAAAAGAGGGGGTGGGGGAGACCTCCTCGTGCTTCTTAGAACAAGACTGTGCCTACTGCTCACAACCTCTTTCTAAGAGGATTTAAAAGTTGGTTTCAAACAGCTGTCAGAATGATTCCCTCCTTTCTTAAGGCGCTCATTAGAAAATAAAACCAGATATAATTAACAAACAAACAAACCTATCTGCCTGCTGTTCTGACTTGTTATAATAAGTGTTATTTCTACTTACAAACAGTTTCCTGTCAGCATCCTGCTGTTTCTTTAATAAGACTTCTGCACTGGGGAAGAAAAAAGGTCTGCATTAAAATTAAGCCTCAACTTGTTACCACTTCTTTTCCTTCATGTCTGCATTCAGATCCAATTTGCTTTGAGGCTGAGAGGGCCCAGCCCTGAGAGATCAAGAGATGGAGAAGGGGTCTCTTTGCTCCCAGTCAGCTGAAGGATGGGGCTGCCCTAAGACACCCATTTTATTGGTAGATGTTCCCTGTGGCTCGCAGGTTAGGGGAAACCTCTTAGGTTCCTGGCATCAATTAAAGCTGAAATTTAGATCAGCTTTAGTTTCCTGGCTGGGTGATGATGTGCTAATTCCAGGGGTTCAATTTCCAGGGGGTCAGAAGAACAGATGGATCTAGAGGGACTCTGGCCCCCAAAGCTGGCATGTGGGTTTAGTAACGGGTGACTGAGGTGAATGAAATAATGAGGGAGTTGCTTGAGGGAAAATTCAGCCCTAGAGAAAATGCTATGCAATCAAATGTTGAGAGATTATGGTTTGTCTTCTTTGGATTTTTTAAATTATTATTTTTTTAATGTTGGAAAATTCCAAATATATATGAAAAAAGGCAAAATAGAATAATGAACTTCCATATCTCTCATCACTTATTTTCAATCATTATTTTTTATGCCTTGTTAACCTATACCCACTTCCACCAGCTTCTCCTTCCTGTATTACCTTGGACATAAATTCAAATAAGATCATGTCATTTCATCTATAAATCATTAAGTTTATATTTTTAGAAAGAAGACTTCTTCTTAAAAATGTAACTACAGGGGGCTGGGAGTATGTCTCTGTGTTAGAGTACTCACCTGGCATGCATGCACGAGGCCTTGAGTTTGGTCCCTAGCACTGCAAGGGAAAGAAAAAAGGAAGAATTCCTTAATATCAAATATACAATACTTAAATTTCCAGTTGTCTCATAAACAAATATTAAAATAGTTTTATTATGATTCAAGTAAAGTCCCACAATATTGATGTGTTTATTTTCTTTTGATCTGTTTATTATTATTATTATTAATATTATTATTATTATTTTCATAGTGCTAAAGATTGAACCCAGGGCTTTGTACACACTAGGCAAGTGCTTTGCTACAGCTCTCTTTCTCTCTTTTTAAAACAAACATTATTTTAGAATAATTATAGATTTACAGAAAAGTTGCAAAGCTAGTACTAGGAGTTTATGTGCACTCTTCATTTCCTCTGTATCAGTTTCTTGTATAATCCTGCCGTATTTAGCAAAACCAAGAGATGAACACTGGTGCGTGACTATAGATGAACCTATAGACTTTGTTCAGACTCCACTGGTTTCTCTTGAATGTGCTTTTTCTGTTCCAAGATCCAATCTGGAGACCACGTGGGTTTAGTCATCATGACTCCTTAGATTTGTGACAATTTTCCCGACTTTGACAACTTTAAAGAATATTAGTCAGATACTTTGTAGAAAGTCTTTTGATTTGAATTTGGCTGATGTTTTCTCATGATTCAACTAGAATGATAGGTTTTGGGGTAGAATATCACAGAGATAGTTTCCTTCTCATGGCATTGTATCAAGGGGTACACAGTACATGACGACATGAGTTTAAGTCTTTTTGATTCACTTCTTTCTTTCTCTCTTTTTTCTTGCTGAAATTATTTGTTGAATCTCCAGGGTTTGTTGTTGTTTTGTTTTTAACAAATAGAGACCATGGTCACTATTTGAGAGGCTAAGTATTGGAGGCTGCTCTGTATTGGGTAGCATCTTTCAAAGATGGATGTGTTAAAGAATTGGTCCCCAGAGTAGTGCTATTGGGAGCTGCGGTGGACCTTTAGGAGGGGGGCCTTCTGGGAGGTCCTAAGATCATTTGGGACGTGTCCTTGAAGGAATTATGGGACCCAACCAGTCCTTACACTCCCTTCTTCCTGGCTCATGATGTAAGCACTTTGCTTTGTATGTGCTGCTATGATGTGACACCACTACCAGAATCACAAAGCAATAGGGCCACACAGTCTTGGACTGGAACCTTTAGAACCATTGGGCAAAATGAACCTTTTTTTTAAGTTAATAGCCTTAGCTCTTTTGTTATAGTACTGCAAAATTGACTAATATAGAAGTTTGTACTTCAAGTGTAAGCTGCTTTCCCAACAGTTGCCTTCTCAGCTATTTGTTTGTTTGCATCTCACAACATTACAAATCAGGGTTAAATAAAAGTCCAAGTTGCCTGTAAGACTGCTTGACAACATTTGATTTTAGATTGATGCTGGAGAGAAGATCTGAGAAAATAATATTCTTAACAAGAAATACATCTAAAAAATTCCTTGAAAGCTTGTTCTTATCTCATTGAAAGCTTTAGATAAGGACACACGGACAACAGACAGAGATGTATATATATATATTATTGCTATTTGAAAGAGAAGAAATACACTAGAGCTTCAGAGAATTCTTATAAGTGGACAATGGGGATGATTAAAATCTCCTGACTTTGGCTCCGACTGACTGCATCCCTCAAGTTTTCACATGACAGAATGCTAGTATAGGTGCACAAAGAAAAAACAATTGTCTCCCTCTTGAATACAGAGCTTTACATTGACTAGGTGTTTTTGCCTATATTATTTAATGTCATTGTTGAAATACTTGAAGATAAGGTGGGAAGTATTGTCTCTCCCCAAATAAACAAATAGAAGTCTCAGAGAGTTCCTATGGTTTGTCATATGGCATATGGCCAGTTATGGCTAGAAAAGGGGATTGGAATACAAGCAGAGGGTGGAATCCCGGAGGATAGGGAGGCTGAGGCAGGAGGATTGCAAGTTCAAGGCCAGCCTGGGCAACATAGGGAGATCCTGTCTCAAAACAAAAAGACTGGAGATGTAGCTCAGTGGTAGAGGGCCCTTGGGTTCAATCCCCAGTACTGACCAAAAAAAAACTCCAAAACAAAGGAATCTAGGTGTCCTTCCTTTGAGTGTTGTTGCCCAGTAAAATCCAGGCTGATGTCATCCAGGATCAACCTTTGAGGACTGTTTGCTTTGGTACCAAACATCTCTGTGGAAATAATCAAGACTAGAACTTAATATTATTAGTAAAATTAATGAAATCCTGAATTTCGCAGAGTGAAGAGTCCAAATGTTGATTTGGATGACTTGAGGTCTAAATCGAGTTTAGTGTTGCTGTATGCTTAGATATCTTCAATAGTGAGCCCAGGTGGGTCCCCTTCTGCTTTGACTACTTGATAGCAGCTCTGATCATCTCAGCCGGGGTCATGGTCAGGAGAATCAGTAACTGAAAACATCTCATTGGAATTGGTTTTTGGAGGTGTTTCATCAAGACAGGGTCATACACAGAGCCAACTTTCTGAGAGTAGAATGGTACTTCTGAATCCAGCTCTCTGTAGCTTCCACTGGGCTCCCACCATGAATATGGAAGGAATAATTGCAAAGCCTAGAAGGCAAGGGAATGTGGGGGAGGGAGAAAAGAAGAAGAAGAAGAAAAAGAAGAAGGAAGAGGAGGAGGAGGAGGAGGAGAAGGAGGAGGAGGAGAAAGGGGAGGAGGGGGAGGGGGAGGGAGAGGGGGAGGAGGAGGGGTAGGAGAAGGAGGAGAAGAAGAAAAAAAGGAGGAGGAAGAGGAGGAGGAGGAGGAAAAAAAGTGAGAGAGAGAGAGAGAGAGAGAGAGAGAGAGAGAGAACCAGCTCTTAAAAGCATCTCAGCATCTTAGATATAATTTCTATCTCTGGTAATTTAGGTGCTGACACTGGAGTGCTAGTAGTGGGGTCCCCTTGCTAATAGCTGTGTGATTGTAATATGGGTGAAAAGCTCAGGCTAATGAGAGTGACTTTGAGTGTGCCTTTAGTTTCACAAGTAGGATTCTGTTGGTCCTTCCTCTTGCTTGGTTCGTGGGCAGTGGCGTTTAATGATGCTTCATACAGAGTGTACCTCAACCCTGGGAAGGCATTTCAAGAAAACTCTAGTTGGGCTTCTGGATTTTGGGGCCATTAATATTTTTAATGGTGACAATAAAATCTGCAAGAACTCCAGTCTCAGCAAGGGTGTTTGAGAGGCAGAGTAATAATGAGGCAAGCAGAGCTCCGGGTGGTAGGGCCTCCAGGCTCTTGCTCTGCCCCTGGCTGGTTCTCTAGCCTTGATTTTACCACTTAACCTCGCTTTCTGGGTTCCAGTGGAATGTGCAGAGAAAGCTCTCCTTGACCTGTCTGATAGGTAACTTTTGAGATACAGTTGATTACGAGTGCAGAAGGTAGAGGGAGTTTGAAATGAAAAGGGAAAAAAATATTACATTTTGAAAACAGAAATGACTTAATAACCAGCAGTGACAGAATGCCTGTGCCGTGGAGTTTTGTAGTCAGAGTGAAGATTTATTTGGCATTTTGAATTTGTTTTTTCTTCAGAGAGCACAGGCTATGTGAGGGAGTTGAGAGAAAGAGGAAAAGAGAAAGAAATTAAAAGTGCCAAGAATAATCTATGTAGAGTTCTCTCCCCCCAATTCTACTGATTTACAAGTTTTTCTGCCTGCATGAAAAACATTTTTCTATTATGATTATTCATACCAAGTCTGTTTTCCTCACCTTTCCATAGCATGCACCTATTTCTTCCACCCCATTCCCCAACAATTGTCTGAAGCCTGAAAGAAAAAAGCGTTTATGAACCATTTATATATTGTTGGCCCTCTGAGGTCTCAGAACAATGAATGGCCTAACTTTTCCCACCAGTCCTATAACTAAGCCTGGTGTCTTACCTTTTTAGCTGGCTTATCTTAGAAACCTTATGAAATCTTGTGCCTAAGAATAACCTAGTGAGTATTTCTAATTTCCACTTGGAAACTTGAGCTTGGATCAGAGGTTGGTAGTATTATTACCCTCAGCAGGGTCACCTGCTGAGTTTGGTTCTCCCTCTGTCACCTTTGGTCAGGATCTTGCTTCCCGTGACCTTTCTCACAGTTGCAGGTGACACCTGGGTCATGGCCAAATTTGGGCACTGTGGTGAAGCCTTGAATCCTGACAAGGATGTGGCTACCCCTATAGCCTCGGGTACTAAAGGTTGCCAGACAGATGAGGACAATTATCAACTTCATCGGAAACGGGGCCAAGTTGCTCCTACCTTTCACAGAACAAACCCAGATCCATCTGCTTAGTGTTTCTTGTCCTATTGTTCTTGAAGAACAATAATCTTTGACTAACTTTGACTTGTCCCACTGGGGGGATGTGAAGACTGAAGAGGCTCACTTGGTCACACTACTGCTCCTTGTTAAAGGTCTGTGTCTGTTCTTCCCATCGCCTTGGTGGATGTCATTGTTCTTACTCCTTTCCAGGGCTCATGCCTGTGGATGGGCCACTTGCTCATAGGTAGTTCAACTCTCTAGAAGATTCAGTGGTGACATCTTATTCTTGTTTTGAACAGGTTTCACAAATTCCTTCTTGTTTATGTACTTGCTAAGGAAGTGGCATGGAGTGGAAACTCAGGAGACAGGGTTCCAGTGATCTTGGAAATGCTCTTTCAATTCCAAGGGTATTATTTTTCTTGCTTGTAAATTGACAATATTAGTTTTATATTAAGATGATCCCTAAAGGCTTATGTCATAATAAATATAAAATTGACGTTATGGTTTAGTTATGAGGTGTCTCCCAAAAGCTCATGTGTGAGACAACAATTTCAGAGGTGAAATCATTAGATGATGAGAGTTGTAATCCAATCACTGGATTAATTAAGTGGTAAGTGAGGGCAGGTAGGGTATGGTTGGAGGAGATAGGTCACTGGGGTCGTGCCTTTGGAGCTGATATTTTGTCCCTGGTGAGTGGAGCTCATTCCCTTTCCTGATTGCCATGTCCTGAGATGCTTTCCTCTTCCATACCCTTCTGCCACAATGTTCTACCTCATCTGGGGCACAGAGCAATGGAGTTGGCCATCTATGAACTTATAAATCAGAAACCATGAGCACCAAATAAATTTTTCTTCCTCTAAAATTGTTCTTGTCAGTTCTTTTTGTCACGGGGATGTAAATATCAACTAAAACAATTAGTTTGGTGAAAAAGTTAACAACTTGCAGTCAACATTCTGAAATATGCTGTATGCTTATGTGTATAAAAGCAAATAGGTCTGAAGGAAAAAAGGAATTGAAAAAAGTAACTTCTTACCTAACTGTTCTTATCTCTATTAAATTATGGAAATCAGTTGTTTTTAGTGGAGTTGTGCTTACTCAGTATAATATCAGAAAAGAAAACTCTTCTTGTCTTACCTACCAGGTCTAGGGTTCTGAAGACACCAGTAGCCATTTCATCAAGTCTAAGTGATATTGAGATCCAAAATCTGAGGGCTCTAACTGAGGTGATTCCTAAGTAGCTGGCTATTATTTAACAATAGTGGCACTTTTCTGAAAGTCCTTTCTTTTTTTTTTCTTTAAACATTTTTTTAGATGTTGATAGACCTTTGTTTATTTATTTATTTATTTATTTATTTATTTATTTATTTATATGTGGTGCTGAGAATCGAACTCAGTGCCTCACACATGCTAGGCAAGCGCTCCACCACTGAGCCACAACTCCAGCCCTGAAAGTCCTTTCTTTATGAAGTTAGTTATACAAGACTGTTACTTATTTATGAGTTTAAGATAGATGGAAGCACAGTGCCTTACACCAGACGGAATGTGGGCGAGGCTGGCTAAGATTCTTTCCATCAGCGTGGCCCTGCGGGCCGAGCATCCAGCCTGTGGGGCGCAGGCAGGCAATTATGTTAAATCATGCACAACGGAGTGGCAGCGGTGGGGCACGCGGAGTGGATGGAAAACAGTGAACGGCTTATTTGTCAGTGGTGATCCCAGACCCAATGGCAGCAGAGATAAAGAATAAGGATTAACTCTTATAATAGGCCTCCCTCCTCTTTTAAAATAATTTTTGTGAAAAGCACAACACACATATTTTAGCTTATTGCGATTTTCCAATTAGTATTAACTCATTAGTATAGCATGAGTGAGTTTGGAATTTTCAGCTCAACAATCATACAGTGGCATGAAGATCTTCATAAACATCCTGCAATCTCACCCAAATGTTCAAGATTACCCCCTCCTTTGTTTTAATTAGAAAACTGGATTGCAAATCAGAATAGGGCTAAAAAATCGACTTTGTCTCTTTTACTCATTCACCTGGAACATGCTGCTTAATCTACTTGGACTTCAGTTTGTGTAACGCCACAGTTTTTAATGTTTTTGTCTGTAAAGGTGTTCCCCTTATATCCTTAGGTGGGAAAAGTGGTTGATTTATTCATGCATCAGTCAGCTTTGCCACAGTAATAATGACTGCAAAAAGCCAAATCTCAGTGACTCATAATAATAATTCATTTCTCTTTCATATATATAGTATATGTGCATTTATTTATATATGCTTGTGTCTGTTTATTCTGGGACACAAGCTTGAGAAACACTTCTCGAATCATGGCAGAGGTCAAGAGCAAGGGTGCTCATACAAATACACAATGGCTCTTAAAACTTCTGCTCAGTGATGGTGTGTGTTATATCTACTATAGAACATTGCCAATGCAAGCCATGCGTTGAGCTTGATTGTGGGTGGGGATATGACAGCAAGTCATTGGGCAATTAGAGGTTTTATTAATTCTCCTATGGAAAAGGGGAGCAAATACTTGAGAGTAATAAATATATCCCAACATGTGTAGATGTAAATGTAGATATGCATAGAAGAAAGGTTAAAACTATTATTCATCAAAATATAGTTAGACTAATTGGTACATACGTTCCCACAGTTTTATATGTGAATGTTCAGAGCAGCACCACTCAGAATAGTCCAAAAGTGGGCTCTAAGTGTTTATTAGTAAATAATATGTGGGTAAATAAAATCTGGTAGGGCATCCAGTGCACTGGTATTCAGGTGTACAAAGGAATAAAGTACATGCTAAAACACGGTTGAACATTAAAAAAATATTGTGTTAAACATCTTGTCACAAAAGATCACTTATTATATCATTCCATTTATGTGAAATGTCCAAGAGGCAAACTTGTGGAGACAGAAAGTAGATTGGGGGTGGCCAGGAAGCAGGGATAAAGGGGAAGGGAAGTAACTGATATCGGTACGGGGATTTCTTTAGGGTAACGAAAATGTGCTGAAACAAGATAACGGTAATTGTTGCACAACCTTGTGCATAGACTAAAACCCCCTGAATTGTATGTTTTAAAAAAGTGAATTTTATAGCATATGAACAATATCTTAGTTAATAAAACTTTTAGAAGATTTTGGATGGTGGGATTATAGATAATTTTTACTTTTTCATGCACATATTCCTATACTGCCTGAAATTTTGGTAATGAATAGATATTATTTTTATATTCAGAGAGAAAGGACAAAGATATTCTAATTAGGAAAATACAAAAATATCAGTTGCACAAAATACAGTTCCCTTGAACTTTCATTAGGATACAATTCATGCATTTTGATCTCAAGTACTTACAAGCTAGAAATTTAAAACCTCCAAGTTGAACACTTAAAAAAATCATCACCATTCTCTATAATTAACCTAGAGAAATATAATAGCAATGGTGGAATTATCTGAAATCAGGAAAAAGTAAAAATGGGATTAATAAGAGGTATTTGTGCTCAACCCCAATATACTTCATAGGAAAAAATGGTTTTCCAAAGAGACAGGCAGAAGCACAATGACCTATATTCTCGCTTCTTCAGATGGGGAAAAGTCAAAGTCACAGATTCATCTCTTCTTTCTTCTTTCTTTCTTTCTTTCTTTCTTTCTTTCTTTCTTTCTTTCTCTCTCTCTCTCTTTCTTTCTTTCTTTCTTTCTTTCTTTCTTTCTTTCTTTCTTTTTCTTTCTTTCTTTTTCTTTCTTTCTTCTTTTTTAAAATATTTTTTAGGTGTAGATGAACACAATGCCTTTATTTTATTTATTTATTTTTATGTGGTCCTGAGGATCAAACCCAGTGCCTCACACATGCTAGGCAGGCACATTACCACAGAACCACAACTCTAGACCTCATCTCTTATTTCTACCATCATAAAAATTACAAACTTGATTGTGAGTCTTTTGGCCAAGGGTCTATGAGTGAAGCGGAGAGCTAGTATTCTAGGAAATCTTTCTCAGTCTTGGGTTGTGGTTGGAAGGAAATGAGGGTTGGGTGTAAGGTGGTCCCAGAATAGTGAGATGGAAACCCAGTGCAGAGAGGTCAAACTGACATCAGAGTGTGGGATGTCTTTCTGCGGGTGGATGGGTGAGTCCTGGTGAACCTGAGAGGGTGAGCCACATGCAGAGTCCAGGGATTCAGACCGCACTGAACCTGGCGGCTGCAAGTCAAGCATTTAGTCCACCCACTCAACAGGGATTCCTTTAAAGACCTAGAAAGTGCCATAGACCCCTCTGGGCTCAAGGTGGGCTGGCTGAAGAGTTAGTGACTAGTGTCTCCTCTAGTCTGTGCTTATCAGTGGCAATGTTAAAGGAGGTGAGAATTAATAATCAAAGATCTATAAGAAGTCCAGTGACCCAACAGGCATGAAATATATCCTATTGAACAGGAAAGCCCTCTGCCTGCCAGAGAGCTTTTAGTAAAATATGGCAGATGAGAGAGGCCAACAAACAATCAGCAGAAAATTAGCTCTCCATAGAGTTGTACTTACGCGTGGGTGTACACAAGCTCATACTTCTAGAGAGGCCACAGCTTAGGTTCTTTACAGACAGCACACCATAAATGTAATTGGCTCAAATGTTGCCGTTAGTCACAGTTTTGATCTGAAAGGTCAAATGGAACTGGAAAAGTAATAATAAACCCTGTGACATAACAGAATTTTGTTAAATGTTCTTTGTCGAGCCGCATTCATGCAGGGTACAGTGATGTAGCCTATTACTCACGATTTATTATTTGAAAAAGGAAAAGGCAGATAAGTTGTTCTCTTTTGCAACCCTGGCAAGAAAATACAAGGTCCTGCCATGCCCTTCCTGAAGCAACTTCCTGAAGAATGAAACCAAATCCACAAAAGCACTGTGGCTCAGAGCATTTTTGCTGGGTATAATGATATTATGCTAATTCCAGTCTGCAAAGCAGATTCCATTAACAAGGTGTAACAAGAAGCAACCAATGTTTATGAAGTATGTTTTCTTCTTAGCCCCAGCTGACACTGTGCCCCAGAGGTTGCACAAACCTCTAGGTCTAACATTAGAGGTGGCTTAATGTGTTGTCTTACAGATATCACAAATGGCTCCCATAATTTTCTCAATGTTAATAACATGCTTTTGTAAATCTGCTTAAAATTTTTTTTGATCAGCTCAAAGGTTACCCAGATAATAATGTAAATGAATTCTTCCTTCCTGTTTCACATCTAAGTTACAAGTCTTTTGATTGAAAAATAATTTTAATTGTGGTTAAAAAAACCCCACATAACAGTCATTTTTATGTGAAGTCTTGGATTTTGATACCAGTCTAGGAAAGAGCATTTCCTAGGGGGAATACTTGTTGATGTTTTTTAAACATCTTAAACTGTACCTGGCACCTGGAGCCTCTCAATAAATATTTATTTTTAAATGAATGAATGAATGAAACACCTCTAAGGTACACAGTCTGAAAATCCCCTGCCTCCCCCATTCTCTTACTAGGAAAGACTAAGAACCAATCACCCTTTTCCAGGTTTCTTTTGTAATGAATAACATGTGAGACCAAAGAACACTGGGTTTGAGGCTATAGATCAGAATTTTCAGTGCATGAAATTAATTGGTACAAAAGGATCAAATTTGTGATTTCTGACAGCAATTAATGCCTGCTGGATATGCTTGAGTAGATGATACTGTGCTCCCTTCAACACTTGTATAATCAGGTCAACTTCAGAGTGTGGGACGCCAGGACACACAGAGGACAGGGGCAGAGCCTGTGTTGGCAGGCTAGGGTCAGAGTGCAGAGGTGGGCTGAACAGAAGGCCTAGTTAACACTTAATGTCTTTGCTAGTGAAAGCTTATTGAGTGGAGAGCAGTGATTCTTAAACTTTTTGTACCTTGGAATAACCCCGGGAGCTTCAAAGCCACCTCTGCCTTCCGGGGTCCTAGCCCCAGAAGTTGGTATTGGCTGGGTCTGGAATGCAGCCTGGGCTTTGGAATTTTTTTTTTTTTTTTTTTTTGTGGTGCTGGGGATTGAACCCAGGGCCTTGTGCTTGCAAGGCAAGCACTCTACCAACTGAGCTATATCCCCAGCCCAGGGCTTTGGAATTTAAAAAAAAATATTTTTATTGGGTGTTGATGAATCTTTATTTATTTGCATGTGGTGCTGGGAATCCAACCCAAGACCTCATACATTCTAGACAAGTGCTCTACCACTGAGCCACAACCCCAGCCCATGCAATTTTAAAAACACTCGCCACCCATGATTCTAATATGCAGATAAGGCATAAATGGTTGAGCATACAGAATCTCTAGCCCCATCTTAGATCTAATGAGTCAAAATCTGCATTAAAAAGATTAAATTGTGATAAAATACATATATCAAAACATACTATCTTAACCATTTTTAAGTGTGTTCAGTAGTATTAAGTACATTCATAGTATTGTGCAATCTATCTCCAGAATTCTTTTCATATTGCAAAACTGGAACTCTGTACTCCTTATACAACAATTCTTTATCCACAGCCAACTCCCCAAGACCCTGCCAACCCCCATTCTACTTCCTGTGAATTTGACTGTTCTAGGTAGGTAGGTAGAATCATACAGTATTTGTCTTTTCAAGACTGGCTTATTTCACTTAGCATAATGTCCTCAAGATTCAACTATGTTGAAGATTGTGTCAAAATGTCCTCCTTTCAAAGACTGAATCATATTTTATCATATGTGTTTATAATGATTTTTGTTCCATTTATCTTTCAACAAACATATAGGTTGCTTTTCCGTCTTAGCTATTGTGAATAGTGCAGTGTGATCTCAAATATTTCTTTGAGATCCTACTTTCACTTCTTTTGGGCAAATGTCTAGATGTGGAATTGAGAGATCATCTGGCAATTCTCTATGTTCTCTGGCTGACACCACACCTCCTTCACTGTGTATTCTCCCACAGCACTGATCACCCTGTCGTCTTTTTGGTGTTTGTTTGACTTTTCATTTTTATACAAATAACCACTAAGAATTGAGCCTGTCCAATCTCTTCTTTGCATGATTGTTCATAGGCAGCCTTGGTGAAAAGTGACCTCTGGATTCAGATCTAGAGGATCAATTTAATCTGGGGGGTAGTAGCTAAGTCCTGCTCCTGATGTCCTATCTTGTCTAATTGTACAAGACAAAATTAAAAGAAGCTGTCTGAGTGGCCCAAAGTAAGGAAAAGGAAGCCAGTTTTCATGACTGCCAAACAATATGAAAAGGAACTGAGCCCAGAGTGCCCAGCAACTTTCCCGAGATCCCTTTCATCTCTTCTTTCCTAATCTCTCCATCGCACAGTGAATGGAGTCTGTCGTTCTCCTTCCCCCTCCTCTCCACTCTCCCTCCTACTCTCTTTTTGTTCTTTTACTTACTGGTGTATCTCCAGTCTCTCTGGATAGCAAGTTCCCTGCGTAGGTCTTTTCATTCTCCAGGACAACAACCCCAAAGTCCTGGAATAGTCTTGGAAAGCTGCACCCTGGCCAGGGAGGGGCTGGAGAGGGACAAAAGATGGCGCTGTCTGTATCAGAGGGAAAGGCACAGACTGGGAGCCTTTGTGTGTTAAAGGCTGCACGTTGTGTTCTCTGCTGGACTTTGGATTCCTTGAGGACTCTGTCGTAGCCCATATGTATCTTCCACCAAAGTCCAGTTTCTGATCCAAGGTGAATGTTCCGATATGTGTGACAGCTGAGTTCTCTGTGAGCTAGTCCAGGAAATCAAGGGCTCAAGTGTTCATTTGGCTGCCTACACTGGAAAGGGGTTCTGCACGCTCAGCTTCCAGCCTCACCTAGGGTTCACTCCCTTTTTCTCTTGATGCCATAGATGAAGCTTCTCAAGGGCTTGACTGCTCTTGGGGTCCTCAGCAGCATCCGACATCCTCAGGACTCCTTGGTAGAGGTGATATTTTGAAAAACCAGAAACCAGTAGGTCCCTTTGGAAGTGATGTTTCACTGTTGCCTTCTTGTCCATAAAATTAATGCTTGTTTCTGGCCCAGAACTGAGTATGGATCTCTTTTTCTTATTCATAAACAATATATTCTCTAAATTGATTCATCACTGTAGACCTCTGCTCCTAATGACAGATGGCAGCTTTTACTCATTTTTCCTGCCTTTGAACAGACATTAATTTGGGGCCTGAACATCAGGCAAAGGGCATGAACTGTCTCCACAGCACAGGTGTGATCTTCTGGGCTTCTTAGGAAGCTGGGTGTGGGAAAGGACGTTAATATTCACCAACAGAGGAAGCAGTAAATATTGCACTGTTTGCTTAGCTTGTAACATTAATCTTCTGTGGCTCTGGGCATAAAACAATAGGGAAAACATCACAACTTACTGTAGTAAGTCAATGGGCTGATAAGATGGATGCTGTTACATTTCAAAGTTGTGCCAAGTTTATGTTGATAAAGTGATTTTCTTCTGGGAATCTGAAAAAGAGTGCCTGTGGTTCTGATCCTGTGTGATTCTGACTTGGTCTGAGATTTCCACAGGACAGGAGATTGCCCAGTGTGACTTCATTCATCCTCATAACTTCTCTCCTGATAGAATTTATAGTGAAGCTATGGTTATTGTTCTTTCACTACTGGAGTCTAGTGAGCTTAAGCTTTCAACCAAACCAGCAAATTCCTTACTGGTTCCAGAACAAAGAGAACAGTACTCCAGAAACTGCTATCCGATGGTGAGAATGAGAATTTTTTTCCAATTTCTTCATTTTATTTTATTTTTTCCACATTTTTTGTTGGTGCATTATAGTTGTATGTAATGGTGGGATTTGTTGTTATATATTTGCACACAATATAGCAACACAATTTGGCCAATATGGAGAATGAGGATATTTTGTTAATTGAAGGTAGTTGAGTCTCATGGACTGGATCTCTTCAGATTAGAATTGACTTGTTGGTTCCATGGGACAACTCATCATTCAGTCTAATCATCACATTGATTGATTGATTGATTGATTGATTGCTTTTTTGAACTCAGAAGAATGTTTGAATGTTGTCTATTAAATTGACTAAATAAAGTTTTTCTATTAGCCCTTGAAAAAAAACAAGACTCTGAATTCTTATTCTTGAACATTTATTAAATAGAAAAGGCTCAAATACCCCCAAATTCTTCTTGTTATATCCACTGATTGTGGTATGAATTTTAACATGGCCCATATTTCTGTTAAGATTTTGTTTGATTGTTAGTACAGGATACTTGAAAGAATACCTGTACCAGATAGAAGTTCATTTTTTTTCACATACAAAAGAAGTATAGATAATTGAGAAGCTCAGAGGCAGAACAGGAAGGTGCTGTCTCAGTTGAGTGAAAGCAAATTACTTCTGGTATTTTAGACTTATGGAGAGAAAAGTACGTGTAAAAGTAATAACCACATACTAAGGCCAGGATGGTGTCAATTTGCTATACAGAGACAACTTTAGGAACAGTAGTAGCAACTGAAGTTACTGAATAAGATTTTGGAATCCATAGAATTCATTTGTTTTCTATACATTTTAAATAGGCAAGTTAATGCATATGTAATAGAAATAATGAATCCTGTAGCTTTGCTTTTTAAAATTAAATTTTATTTTAATTTTCAAATAAAAACTACTTATCTATGGTATACAACAAGTTTCCATATAAGTATATACTATGGAATGGCTACATTGTGCTAATTAGCATATATATATATATATATTACTTTCATATACTTTTTTGTGTTGAGAATATTTAAATTCCACCCTCTCAGCACTTTTCAAGTTTATAATATATTGTTATTAACAATAGTCATTATGATACATAATAGTTCTCTAGAATGTATAGCTCCTAGCTGAAATTTTATGTACTTTGATCAATATCTTTCAAATTTTCCCATCTCCAAGCCCCTGGTAAACACCCTTCTATTCTGTGTTTCTGTGAATCTGACATTTTTAGACTACAAATAAATGAGATCATGTGAGATTTGTTAGTATTGTTACTGGAATGAATTCCTGAGATAAATAAACTTAAAAAGAGGAAAGGTTTATTTTGACTCTCAGTCTGTGATTGGTTGGCCCCATTGCCTTGTGCTTGTGTCAGCACAGTACCTCGTGGCAGGAGCACAGAGTGGTGGAAGTCTGCTCACCTCGCAGCTGGAAATTGAGAGGATGAAAGAAAAAGACCAGAGTCCCATGCTCCTCTTCAAAGGCATTCCCTCTCACCAGGCCCTACTTCTTAAAGGTTCTACCACCTCCAAATAATGCCATGGGCTGTGGACCAAGCATTTAACACCTAGTCCTGGGAGGACATCCCAGACCAAAACTATAGCACTGTGTCTGGTTTATTTCACTTAATATAGCATCTTCCAGGTACATCCATGTTGTTGCACATTATGGGATTTCCTTCATTTCTAAGGCCAGATAGTATTTCGTTATGTATATATACCACATTCTCTTTATCCATTCATCCATTGATGAACACTTAGGTCGATTCCATATCCTGCTGTTGGAAGCAGTGCTGCAATGAGCATAGGAATTCAGATATCAGGTCAACATGCTGATTTCATAATCCTCTGGATAGATACCGGAAAGGGGATTGCTGACTCTATGGCAGTTCTATTTTTAAGTTTTTGAGGAATGTCCATACTGTTTTCCATAATGGATGTACCAACTGACATTCCCACCAATGGTGTGCAGTTCCCTTTTCTCCACATCCTCACTGGCATTTGTGGTCATTTGACTTTTTGATAACACTCATTCCAAGAGGTGTGATGTGGTTGCTCAATGTGGTTTTGACTTGAATTTTCCTGATGATTAGTGATGTTGAGTGCTTTTTCATATATATGTTGGCTATTTGCCTTTTTAAAAAAAAATGTCTATTCAGGACTTTTGTCCATTTTTAAATCAGTTTATCTGTGTTTGTACCATTGAATTGAGTTTCTTATGTATTTTGAATATTAACCTCCTATCAGATGTATGGTTTAAACATATTTTCTCCCATTTCATGGATAATCTTTTTACTCTGTTGTTTGTTTCCTGTGGTATGCAGAAGCTTTTTAGTTTGATGTAATCATATTTATCAATTTTTGCTTTTGATACCTATGCTTTTGGGGTTGTATGCAAAAAGTCTTCTCCAAGACCAACATTATGGAGATTTTTCTGTATATTTTTATCTAGCTTCATATTTTATGTTTGTCTCTAATCCTTTGAGTTAATTTGTATATGGTGAGACTTCATTCTTTTGCATGGGAATATCCAGTTTTTTTCCAACACCATTTATTGAAAAGACCATCTTTCCCCCATTGTGTGTTCTTGGCATCTTTGTTGGAAATTAACTGACTGAAAATATGTGGAGTTATTTCTGGGCTTTCTATTCTGTTCCATTGGACTATGCGTCTGTTTTTATGCCAGTACTATGCTGTTTTGAGCTTTGTAGAAGATCTTGAAATCAGGTAATGTGAAACTTTTGGCTTTGGTCTTTTTTAAATTTTGTTTCATTATACACAAATGGGGTACTATGTTCATTTCTCTGGTTGTACATGAAGTAGAGTCACACTGTTTGTGTAATCATACATGTACAAAGGGTAATGATTATCTCATTCTATTATCTTTTCTTCCCCACTCCTTCCTTCATTTTCCTCTATACAATTCATCCTTCCTCCATTCTTGCCTCCCATCCCTGCCCCATTATGTATTGTCATCAGAGAAATCATTTGGCCTTTGGTTTTTTGGGATTGGCTTATTTCACTTTGCATGATATTCTCCAATTCCATCCATTTACCTGCAAATGCCATAATTTTATTCTTCTTTATGGCTGAATAATATTCCATTGTGTATATATACCACGGTTTCTTTATCCATTCATCTATTGAAGGGTATCTAGGTTGGTTCCACAGTCTAGCTATTGTGAATTGCTCTGCTATAAACATTGACATGACTGTGTCACTGTAGTATGCTGATTTTAAGTCCTTTGGGTATAGGCCAAGGAGTGGGATAGCTGAGTTAAATGGTGGGTCCATTCCAAATTTTCTAAGGAATCTCCATATTGCTTTCCAGAGTGGCTGCACCAATTTGCAACTCCACCAGCAATGTATGAGTGTACCTTTTTCCCCACATGCTTGCCAACACCTATTGTTGCTTGTATTCTTGATAATAGACATTCTAATTGGGATGAGATGAAATCTTAGGGAGGTTTGATTGGCATTTCTCTTATTACTAGAGATGTTGAACATCTTTTCATATATCTGTTGATTGCTTGTAGATCTTCTGTGAAGTGTCTGCTCATTTCCTTAGCCCATTTATTGAGGGGGTTAGTTGTATTCTTGGTGTAAAGGTTTTTTTTAATTCCTTATAAATTCTGGAGATTAGTGCTCTATCTGACGTGTGTGTGGCAAAGATTTTCTCCCACTCTGTAGGTTCTCTCTTCACATTGCTGGTTGTTTCCTTTGCTAAGAAAAAGCTTTTTAGTTTGAATCTATCCCATTTATTGATTCCTGCTTTTGTTTCTTGTGCTTTGGGAGTCATGTTAAGGAAATCTGGTCCTAAGCCCACATGATGAAGATTTGGACCTATTTTTTCTCCTATTAGGTGCAGGGCCTGTGGTCTAATTACTAGGTCCTTGATCCATTTTGAGTTGAGTTTTGTGCAAGGTGAGAGATGGGGGTTTAGCTTCAGTTTGATGCCTATGGATTTCCAGTTTTCCCAGCACCATTTGTTGAAGAGGCTGTCTTTTCTCCATTGCATGTTTTTGCCTCCTTTGTCAAGTATGAGATACCTGTATTTATGTGGGTTTGTCTCTGTGTCCTCTATTCTGTACCATTGATCTACCTGTCTATTTTGGTACCAATACCATGCTGTTTTTGTTACTATTGCTCTGTAGTATAGTTGAAGGTTTTGTGATACCAGCGGCTTTGCCCATCCTGCTAAGAATTGCTTTGGCTATTCTGGGTCTCTTATTCTTTTCAATGAATTTCATGTTTACTTGCTCTATTTCTATGAGGTGTGTCATTGGGATTTTAAATGGAATTGCACTGACTTTGTAAAGCACTTTTGGTAGTATGGCCATTTTAACAATATTAATTCTGCCTATCCAAGAACATGGGAGATCTTTCCATCTTCTAAGATTTTCTTTAATTTCTTTCTTTAGTGTTCTGTAGTTTTCATTATAGAGGTCTTTCACCTCTTTTGTTAGATTGATTCCCAAGTATTTTATTTTTTTTGAGGCTATTGTGAATGAGATAGTTTTCCTTATTTCTCTTTCAGAGGGTTCATCACTTATGAATAAAAGTGCATTAGATTAATGAGTGTTGATTTTGTATCCTGCTACTTTGCTGAATTCATTTATGAGTTCTAGAAGTTTGGCTCCTGTAAATATAGAATCATGTCATCAGCAAATAGTGAGAGCTTGAGTTCTTCTTTTCCTATTTGTATCCCTTTAATTTCTTTGTTCTGTCTAATTGCTCTGACTAGAGTTTCAAGGAAGATGTTGAATAGAAGTGGTGAAAGAGGGCATCCCTGCCTTGTTCCCATTTTTAGAGTGAATGCTTTCAATTTTTCTCCATTTAGAATGATGTTGGCCTTGGGTTTAGCATAGATAACCTTTACAACGTTGAGGTATGTTCCTATTATCCCTATTTTTTTCTAGTGTTTTGAGCATGAAGGGGTGCTGTATTTTATCAAACGCTTTCTCAGCATCTATTGAAATAATCATATGATTCTTGACTTTAAGCCTGTTGATGTGATGAATTATATTTATTAATTTCTGGATGTTGAACCAACCTTGCATCACTGGGATGAAACCCACTTGATCATGGTATACTATCTTTATAATATGTTTTTGTATGTGATTTGCTAAAATTTTGTTAAGAATTTTTGCATCTATGTTCATTAGGGATATTGGTCTGAAGTTTTTTTTTTTTCCTTGATGTGTCTTTGGTTTTGGTATCAGGGTGATACTAGCTCCATAGAATGAGTTTGGAAGGGGTCGCTCCTTTTCTATTTCATGGAATACTTTGAGGAGAATTGGAATGAGTACTTCTTTGAAGGTCTTGTAGAACTTGGCTGAGAATCCATCTGGTCCTGGACTTTTCTTGGTTGGTAGGCTTTTGATGGCTTCTTCTATTTTATTGCTTGAAATTGATCTGTTTAAGTTGTGTGTCCTCAAGATTCAGTTTGAGTGGATCATAAGTCTCTAGAAACCTGTCTATGTCTTCGAGATTTTCTACTTTGATGGACTATAGATTTTCAAACTAGCTTCTAATTATGTTTTGTATTTCAAACATGATATTTCCTTTTTCATCATGAATTCTAGTAATTTGAGTTTTCTCTCTCCTCTATGTTAGTGTGGCTAAAGGTTTATCAATTTTGTTTACTTTTTCAAAAAATCAACTTTTTGTTTTGTCATTTTTTTGAATTGTTTCTTTTGTTTCAATTTCATTGATTTCAGGTCTGATTTTAATTATTTCCTGTCTTCTACTACTTTTGGTATTGATATACTCCTCTTTTTCTAGGGCTTTGAGATGTAATGTTAGGGCATTTAGTTGTTGACTTTTTTTCATTTAATGTATGAGCTCAATGCAATGAACTTTCCTCTTAGTACTGCTTTCATAGCATCCCAGAGATTTTGATATGTTATATCACTGTTCTCATTTACCTCTAAGAATTTTTTTGTTTCCTCCCTGATGTCATCTGTTATCATTGCATCATTCAATAGCATATTATTCAGTCTCCAGATGTCGGAGTAGTTTCTGTTTTTTATTTTATCATTGATTTCTAATTGCATTCCATTGTGATCTGATGGAAGACAAGGCAATATCTCTATTTTTTGTATTTGCTAAGAGTAGCTTTGTGGCATAATATATGGTCTATTTTAGAGAAGGATCCATGCGCTGCTGAGGAAAGAGTTGCTCATTGCTCATTGATGGATGGAATATTCTATATATATCTGTTAAGTTTAAATTATTGATTATATTATTGAGTTCTATGATTTCTTTGTTTAGTTTTTGTTTGGAAGATCTATCAAATGGTGAGAGAGGTGTGTTAAAGTCACCTAGTATTTTATATTGTGGTCTATCTTTTCCCCTGCAATTGAGAAGGATTTGCTTGATGTACATGGATGCATCATGGTTTGGGGCATAAATATTTATGATTGTTATGTCTTGATGATTTATGTGTCCCTGAAGCAGTATGAAGTGTCCTCATTTATCCTTTCTAACTTTGGTTTGAAGTCCTCTTTATCTGATATGAAAATCGAAACCCCTGCTTTTTTACTGGTCCGTGTGCAGGTTATGTTTTTTCCCATCCTTTCACATTTAGTCTGTGGATGTCTTTTTCTATGAAATGAGTCTCTTGAAGGCAGCATATTGTTGGGTCTTTTTAAAAAATCTAATCTGCCAGTCTATGTCTTTTGATTGATGATTTCAGGTCATTAACATTCACAGTTATTATTGAGATATGATTTGTATTCCTGGTCATTTTGGCTTATTTTTGGTTTTTAACTTGACTTGGTTTCTCCTTTATTTGACTTTTTCTTTAGGGTAGTTCCTTCCTTTGCTGACTTACACTGTTGTTTTTCATTTCTTCCTAATGGAATATTTTGTTGAGAATGTTCTGTAGTGCTGGCTTTCTATTTGTAAATTCTTTTAACTTTTTTTTTATCATGGAAAGATTTTATTTTGTCGTCAAATCTGAAGGTAAGTTTTGCTGGGTATAAGATTCTTGGTTGGCATCCATTTTCTTTCACAGTTTGTAATATGTTGTTCCAGGTCCTTCTGGCTTTTATGGTCTGGGCTGAGAAATCTGCTGATATCCATACTGGTTTTCCCCTATATGTAATCTGATGCTTTTCTCTCACTGCTTTTAAAAATCCTATCTTTATTTTGTATATTAGGTAATTTCATTACAATGTGCCTTGGTGTTGATCTGTCATATTTTTGTACATTTGGTGTTCTATAAGCCTCTTGTATTTGATTTTCCATTTCATTCTTCAGATTTGGGAAATTTTCTGATTTTATTTCATTGAATAGATTGTTCATTCCTTTGGTTTGTATCTCTGTGCCTTTCTCAATCCCAATAATTCTTAAATTTGATCTTTTCATGATATCCCATAATTCTTGGAGTTTCCATTCTTGATTTTTTACCATCATTTCTGTTTGGTCAACTTTGTTTTCAAGATTAAATATTTGTTGTCATTGTCTGAGGTTTTGTCTTCCACTGTTCAGTTAGTTCAGTGTCTTCCACTGTTCAGTTATACTTTCTATTGAGTTTTTAATTTGGTTTATTGTTTCCTTCATTTCAAGGATTTATGTTTATTTGTTTGTTTCAGAATCTCTATCTCTTTATCAATAAAGATCTCTTTATCAAAAGAATCTCTTTTGCTTCCTGCATTTGCTCTTTTAATTCTTTATTGGTATGATCATTCATTGCCTGCATTTGCTCTCTTATCTCATCTTTGCTTCTCAGATCATTTTAATTATGTGCATTCTGAACTCCTTTTCTGACATTTCATCTACCATGCTATCATTGGATTCTATTGATATATCATCTAGGTTTGTTTGGAACACTTTCTTCCCTTGTTTTATCATGCTGTTTGTGTATCTTTCCCTCTGGCTGTGTGGATCCCAGGTATTACGGTTCCCCCATAGGCTTATAGTGTCCTTGCAGGTTTCCAATACCTCTCCTTTGAGGGGGAGATCAATATTAGCAGCACACAATACAAGCAATATGCATCCTTAACCCAAATAGTCCCTATTAAGGTATTAACAGTATTGTCTTAATACACAGAGATGATGAGTTTGATTATCTACAGCATAAACAATAGGTTTGCAAAAAGGTCCACAATTTTTATGGTGGACAAAGAGGATGGGGAGGGGTGTAGGTTGTAATATTAGTGAGATAACAAGTGAGTGTATAGAGGTACTACGTCATTAGAATAGTGAAAGTGGAATTAAAAGAAATCGATTGTTAGCATGAGAAAAGGGAGAAAGAGTCTCCAAGGAAATAGATAAGAGGAAAATAGAGAGTGAGAAAAATCATAAAAAAAGAAAAGTAAGAATAATAGTGGGAATAATAGTAATAATAGTAATCATACTACTAATAAAAACTTCTACAATAAAACTAAACTGTACTATTCAAACCTCCCAGTCTTCAGTAGCCTGATGCCTAAGAGGTACTTGATAATGTGGTGTCCCAAGAAGGGAGATGCCCCACTAGGGATGATGGCCTCCAGGTTGGGAATAATCCATGATGGCGGGCAGAGGTGACCGCACGTGTTGGTAGATGTCCAGCTGCAGTGCGGGTGCTAGACCATGGCTGGGCCTGGGAATCACTGAAGGTCATGGGGGGTGGGCCTGGGTGCTTGGGCATTGCTGGAGTTGCCCATGGGTGGTGGGTCTGGGCAGGGATGCATTGCTCGGCTTTGTTCTTTTTATTCAAGGTTGCTTTAACTGTTCAAGACCTTCTATGGTTCCATACAAATTTTAGTGTTTTTTTTTTTTTCTATTTTTGAAAAAATGAGAAAAACATTATTGGAATTTTGATAGAAATTGAATCAGTAGATTGATTTGGGTAATATGGATATTTTAGCAATATTTGTTCTTCCAATTCATGAACATGGGATATCTATTTATTTGTGTCCTCTTTAATTTCTTTTATCAGTGCTTTATAGTTTTCAGTATATAGATGTTTAACTTCCTTGATTAAATTTACTCATAAATATTTTATATTTTTGTAGTTATTGTAAATGGGATTGTTTTCTTGGTGTCTTTTTTGCATAGTATGTTGTTAGTTGTACACCACTGATTTGTGTATGTTGATTTTGTATCCTGCATCACTCAATTCATTTGCTAGTTCTAACATATTTTGTTTGTTTGTTTTTGAGGACCTGGAGATGGAACCCAGGAGTGCACTACCACAGAGGAAAAGAGATCCCCAGCTCTTTTAATTTCTTTTCTTTCTTTCTTTTCTTTTTTTTTTTTTTTTTTTTGTGAGACGGGGTCTCACTAAGTTGCCATGACTGGCCTTGAATTTGCAGTCCTCCTGCCTCAGGCTCCCAAGTCACTGGGGTTTCTGACATCCACCATCATGTCTGGTAAGTTCGAACAGTTTTCTTTTTAAATGACATTTGATAGCTTTTTTCTGTTGGAGTCTATAGAGGCTGTAGTTGTCTTTGATTTTGCCACAAATTTTCTTAAAAATATAGTCTTGCTTTTGTTAGGATGGTGCAGCCCCATGGTGCTTACTTTGAGTTGGAAAGCTAATTTGAGGATACCGCTGGATTTATCCATTCAAGCTCTAAATCAGGAAATGAAGGGGAATCATCAGAAGTGGGAGTCACAGGAGCTCTGTGTCCACTATGAGATGCACTTGGATTCAACCTCTTTTTTCACTGGATCCCCATTAGTTAAGGTTTTGCTCTGAGTAGGGGAAATGGTGATGTTTGGGGGCCAGGGATTAGCACAAATTAAAAGCCATGTTTAAAATAATTTGTGAAAGGTATCGATATGTCCCTTACTCTAGTATAGTTACCTTTGTAGATGTATGTAGGTCCTTTGAGGGAAGGGAGAGAGGAAGATTTTCATAGGTTCTTATGGTGTCCTTCCTCAAGGATTCTTCCCTTCATTCACTGAGTTGAGATTCTGGATATTAGAAGACAGGCCATGACTCTCCAGTGATGATTTAAGTCAAGTATGAGGATTTAAATCTAGGTTCACCAGGCCTAGAATTTTGTCAGCAATATAGGTCAAGTACTTTGAGAGGTCAAACTTTCACAAGCTGCCCAGCTAGTTCAGTTTTAGGAACATCATGATCAAATAGCCACACCAAAAGATCGCTGCAAGTCAATTTATTCTGCTATTCTCTCCTAGCAGTTAATTCCTACTATTTGGTGACAATTACTCTGGGCTCTCATCAACCTCACTGGAAACAAGGAATTAATTTCAGTAGCAGCATTTCACACTTCCTTCTCTAGGGTACAGAAGAAATTCACCAAAGCTCTCTTTAGGTAATCAGATACTCTTTTCAGAAATGCTTTTTTTTTTTTTTCCTCAATGCCTTAGAAAAAGGATTGTCCTCTAAGTTTATTTTGATTATATGTGAGATGTTGTACTGATAAATTCATTCCAATGTTATTATCTCTTAAGTCTTACCATATCAACTTCCTTCAGAAATAGGCAACAGTGGAATCCAGGTGCCAGTCAATCTTCCAAGTTAGCAATTACTCAAGCTAAGTAGATTGAATCCAGATTCTCTGGTTAGTGTATCCACATCAATAATGTAGCCCAGACCCTGTTTCTGGTAGAATAACTGATATAATTCTCCAGTTTTTTGGTAATCAGCAGAATCTTATAATTCTTTTGGTGTGTGAATCATTTCCTTCTAAGTTAGACTTTAAAAATCAATCCATACGGGCATGCTGGAATCTGGAGCTAGTTATAAGTCTGGAGGGAATGAAAGGTCATAGGTGAAGGACATGAGGAGAATTAGAATTCCTGTATGAGGTGAGGTCATTATTGATCTTTAAGCAGGGACAGACCAGTATCTTCAGATAGGGAAGAAGGTACTGCTTCTTTTGAAGAGTTGCAGTGGGGTAGGAGGATATGCAGTCACTCAGATCCTCCCAAATGCTCTCATTCCAATTCTTATGGTCCATTTTTTCCCAAATAATGTTTTAGACTTTCACATAAGAAATCTAGTAAGGTCATAAATGCAACCTGTATTGAAATTCAGTAACTGGCAAAATTTGACTTTGCATTTTTTTTTTTTTTTGCCTTGATGGACTTGTTATTATAATAGATTTAAAGAAATTCTGGACTGGTGTTTTAATCAGCTCTTTCAGTGCTGTGACTAACAGATCTGACCAGAACAATTGTAGAGGAGCAAAAGTTTATTTAAGGGCTCTTGGTTTCAGAGGTCTCAGTCCATAGGCAGCCCATGCACCAGATACAAATATATAGCCCAAAGCTATGCCCCCAATGTCCCACCTCCACCAGCCACACACCACCTGCCTTTAGTTCCCACTCAATTAATCCCATCAGGCGATTAATTCACTGATTGGATTAAGTCTCATGTAACCCAATCATTTCTTCTCTGAACCTTCTTGCATTGTCTCACATGTGAGCTTTTGGGGGATACCTCACATCGAAACCATAACCATTGGAGACGTAGCTCAGTGGTAGGATGTGTACTTAGCATGCACAAGGCCTTGGGTTTGATTCCTAGCACTATCAAAAGCATTCTTTGTGGGAGTCCTAGAATCTCCTTGTTTCTCTAACAACTTCATCATCTGAGAATTTAAATTATTCATTCTATCTTTTTTTTTAAGCTCACTGATGTTAATAGAATCAACCATCCCAACCCATACTTCTTGTATTCCTTAGGCCCACACAATGGTGTATTGTAGCAATCCAAAGAAAAGACAAAATCTTGCTTCAGTAGACACTTTATTTAAGTAACTGTTTTGCCACCTTGTATATCATGAGTTACTAGTGTCCCATTATTTAATGAAACTCAACCCTTTAAACCCAACCAGGTCAAATGGTCAGTCAAAGCTCCATATCTTTGAAGTCTGTTTGCAATCACTTTTAGTCCAATTTTTTCTTTTTTTTAAAAATCAGTTGGAGTTTCTTATTTGTAGTCATTACATTTATTCTGGTTATTTTAAGCAGAAAAGAGTTTATTATTGGATGAATAGATAAAATCATCATTACCAAAGGTAAAGAAGCAGACTCAGGTAAGTCACCAGGGATAATCTCAGTGTGCATTTCCACATTCCAAAATGTCTCTCTGAGGGAGCCACAGCATCTGTTGTGACCAGGAAGTCAGCACAACTGCTGGTTCCAGTGTGTGCTAGAGATATAGGAGCCTCTTCCTTGTTTAACTTAATTCTGAATCAGTACAATACAAGCGTATCTGGTGAAATCCCAATTGCAAACTGGTATCTTAGCACAAGAAGGATGGGAAATAAAGTTGTGCTTTTGGTGTGTGTGCTGGGGAACAAACCCAAGGCCTCACACTTGCTAGGCAGGTACTCTACTACTGAGCTTCACCCTCAGCCCAAATACAGTTTAAAAATTTTAAATTTATTGTCAAAAAGGAGGGATCAGTGTAGTGGGAAACCATCAAGAAAGTGTTCACAGTGTTTTTGAGCATCTAGTAAAGAGTTTGGAGAATAGAAAAGAGCAGAGCAACCCAATTTCTTGGGTTGGGTTATATCCACAAGCATTAATTATTTTTGAATGATTTATAATGAATACATATTTGTATTAATTAGTTCTCCAAGGAAAGGCAGCGAGTAGGGGATTTATCTATATATAACGTCAGGCATTACTCAAGGTCAGCATACATTCTGAGAAATGTGTCATTCAGTGACTTTGTCATTTGAAAGCATCATAGAATCTACTTACCGAAACCTACATGTTCTGGATCAGCCATTCAACAAGGCCTCTTAATGTAATCAAGAGATGCAGCAAACATGAGTTGTATGAGGGTGTGACTGGTATGCACAGGGCATGCATTTTACAGTAAAGTGTTTTTTTTTTTTTTAAAGGTAGAAAGAGTATTCTCTAAAATGTGTGTGATAAATGGCATAAATTAGTAACTTGTTTATTATCAAGTTTTAAGTACTATATATAATTGTATGTTCTATAGCTGAAAGAGTCATAGATTTGTTTATACTAACATTACCACAAACATGTGAGTGGTGCATTGTGCTACAATGTTATGATGATAAAATCACTAGGAAGAAGGAATTTCTCAGCTCCATTCTAATTGTCTGGGACCACTATTGCATATGAAGCTTGTTAAAAACATCATTATGCAGCTCATGATTGTATCTATCTATATCTATCCATCTCTATTTAACCACCTGAGACTGATTTATTGTAAAGAATTGACTCATGCAAATATGGAGACCAAGAGGTCCTAAGATCTGCCATAGGCAAGTTGGAAACCCAAAAGAGCCAATGGTATCAGTTTAAGTCTGAAGGCAGGCAAAGACCAGTGTCCTAGTTTGAAGACAGGCAAAAAGAAAGAATTTTTTCTTATTCATCCTTTTATTCTGTTTACAACTTCAGTGGGTTGGATGAGGCTTACCATATTGGAGGAAGTGAATTACTTAACTCATTCTACCAATTCATATGTTAATTTCATCAAGAAGTGCTGTCAACAGATGCATCCATAAATAATGTTTAACTAACTATCTGGGCACCCTGTGGCCCAATCAAGTTGACACATAAAATTAACCATAATTATATGTTACCTACTTTTGTACACAAAAAATAATGCATTTTTGGTATGAAATTAAAAAAAAAGATTTGGGGGCAACTACAAATGACTGATGTTCATTACAAAATGTAATCCCTTTACTTAAGATGCTGACTTTGTTTTTGTACAAATGACTGTGGAAAGAGTTGCTATTAGTCATTTATGCCTTAGTTTGAGAGAAGAATTCAGTTTGGAGAGAATTTAATTTAGGTATTTGAGGAGAAGAAGGGTTGATAGCATCACTTAGGAATAAAGGAGGGAAAGAATGTAAAGTCGAGGAGTGTAAGGCAGATTTTTGCTAAGTTCATGATTTCATTGAAACGGTTCTAACTGCTATCACTTTCTTGAGATCTTTTTCATCATCATAATCATTATTATTATTTGTTTTAAGGGTTATTGGAATTTTCAGATGTCTAAGGATTACTTCAGATTTATTTTGTGTCTATCAATATATCATTTTCATTTTATAACATACAGGACTCTGAAGAACTGAAGTCCACTGGTCCAACCTCTAATTCTGGTTCTCTGAACATTATGAAATCATGAGTTGAGCTATATACTTTGCTATCTGCTGCTATTTATTTCAGTCCTGGATTGGAGAAGCCAATAAACAGAATCTGCACAAGGAAACTTTCTTCAAACCTAAAGTTTATGAATAATGCATCAATCTGTGACTCATGAAAAGCAAAGGTAAACAAAACCCAAACAGTTGTCCACCCCCTCAGCAATCTTCAGACAGTGGTCCTACCCCTTACTAACTGTGAATGGCAATATTTGAAGGTAGCAATGGAAATCAGTGGTGCTGGTTTATCTTTAGCATCACCCATATGTTTATTGGCACACGGTTAAGTTAGAAAAGTGACTGAGCACAAGCAATGAGAAAAAGATGTCTCAACTACTAAGGTGTCTTAGTCCATTTTCCATTGCTGTAGCTGAACACCACAGATGGAGTAACTTATAAAGAATAAAGCTTTATTTGGCTCACAGTTTCAAAAGCTGGGAAGTTTAAGATTGGGTAACTGCATCCCGTGAGGTCCTTCTTGCTGATTCCCATGTGGCATAGGACATCATATGATGAGACAGAACACCCAAGCTTGTCTCTATTCTCTTTATAACCACAGTCTCATTGGATTAGGACTTCACCATTCTGGCCTCATTTTAATTATCTCCTGAATGTCCTACCTCCAACTATCACAGTTGGATTAAGTTTCCATTCTCATAATACCTCACAATGGGGATAAAATTCCAACAAGAGTTATGGTGGGGATCTCTGAATCATTGTGTAAGGTACTGAGGATCCTTGGAAGTAAAAGATGTTACCAGGACCACTTCCTTCTCACCCCACCTAGGAACTACTTTTTGCTGAACTTTTGCCAATTGGAAACAATACTAGCTTTGTTGTCAGGGAGTCCTGGGTACAAATCCTGTCCCTGCTACTTATGAACTGTGTGTTCTTGGGCAAGTTACTACATTTTTCTTCTTTCTTTTCAGTAACTCATCATCTTTCAACTTCGGTCTTCTCTGAGTAAAAAGAGATAGTAACAATATTTATCTTTAGCACTCAGTGTTATTCGTTATAAGTAACAACAGCCAAATGTGGCCAATTAGGCAGATAAGGAGATAATTAAAAGAATTATTGCTTGCACAAAATACTGAAGTTGGGAGAGTCAGAGGCGCAGGCTTTAGGCTGAGCTTCTGGGGGTCAAAGACTGATACTATGCTGCAGAAGTGACCCAGTAAGGAAGCTATTGACCCTGCTTTCCCCAAAGCATGGAGTGACTGCCAGGAACCGAAACTGCCCTGCAGCTCTGCCAGCACTGATGTTTCTGGTCAGGAATTGATCTTATAACAACTGGTACCTCAGACAACTGGATGCAGCTGCTACCACCCCTGTCAGTAAATGGGTCCCAGGCAACATTAGCTTCCCTGGTTCAATATTTCTGACTGTACTCTTGTCTGGGTATATCTTAGTCATGGAGCCTAGGCTTCACCTCTGTGTTCTAGCTACCGAGGTCTCTGGGGAAGCACATTTTCTGACATTACTCTAGAGAGGCAGAACTCATGGGTGGGAAATTCCTCAAACAGAGCAAAATACTGGAAAGGTGTGGGGGAACCAGAAACTATAACATCTGATCTCTCTCAAACAACTGCAAAGGCTTCGTAAGTATGTTAAGTGTTTGGCATGTGTATGAGTTCAATCATTTTTTGTTTCCTGTTTTTTTTTTTTTCCTTAACTCAATGAGAAATATCCATTTGCTCATTGAGTTAACTCCCCAGCTTGGTTCCTACCTAGGTAGGGTTTGTAAGTACAGTGAGATAGAACTTTTGATCCAGAGCAAGGACACTTGAAAGGGTCTCTGCTGCCTACTGCCATATCCTGTGGATGGATTTTACCTGTTGGCTTCTGACCCTTGCCTACCCTAACCCATGACAACTGCTTCCTTTTTCCTTGTACGTTTGATTTTTTATTTATTTTTTACTACTAGAATTAAACCCAGGGACTCATGCATGCTAGGCAGGTGTGCTACTACTGAGCTATACCTCCAGCCCTACGTTTGATCTTTTTATTCCTGTATCTTTGGTTTGCTTTTGATCATATCAACCTTCAGATACCAAATACTTCCTGTTTTGTCTTAATCTCTTGATCTCTTGACTTTTAGACTTTCAGTTTCTAATGAACCTTAATACTGATTAGATTCTAATTCTGATTTCTGGATAGCTTACACAGTATTTTGTGTTATTATTGAAGAAGGCTTTCTAAGAAATATTTGGTTCTATCTATTATTTTATTCTTTTTTTGGAGTGCTAGAGGTTTAATCCAGGGTGTCATGCATGGTAGGCATGTGCTCTGCAAGTGAGCAACACCTAGCCCTGTTATTTTATTTTTTTAGACTTGTGAAATAATTTTTCTGTTTCTAGTGAAAGAGTAGTGAATAAAGTCTGAAGGTGAGACAGAAAAAGACAACCGAGTTACAGATGGCTTTCCTATCACTTACTCCAGTCCTCGACTGCTCTTCCAAGGAAATAATTGATTGAGATTTTGTATACAGAAGGAAAATACAAAAACCAATAAACAAAATCACCAGTAAACAAAATAAAAACTTGCCCCAAGAGGGCGAAGAGTGCAGCTCAGTGGTAAAGCACTTGGCTAGCATGTGTGAAGCCCAAGTTCAATTTCTAGCCCTGAAAAACACAACAAAGTAAAATTGCTCCAAGAAAAAAGCTAGCATTTTTCTTATGGATAATTTTTTCCCCAAAGTTTCTTAAAACGGTTTCTGCTTTCTCTTTCATGTAAACTGTATTTGCTAAGTTGCCAAAACTTCTTCCCAACTCAAACAAACGGCAGTATTCTCAACATCAGCAGCCTGCTGTCCAGCTGGTGGGCTTCTCTGAGCCGAAAGGATGCCTTGAGGAGCTGGGGAAGAAGCAACCCAGTCTTGTTCCACCATCATGACTCAGGGAGCAGGAATCATCTGTCCACAATCTTTTATCTAAATTGTTCTGATATCCTTCAACTTCCTTTGCCAATCCGGGAAATGCCCTGCCAGTTGGCTGAAAAGGCCTTCAGAAGTCCTTAGGCCTGACTATGTCCTGGAACATTTGATCTGAAGAAGTAGACCCCAGTAGAGTTGTTATGGTGTTATGGTGCTATCAAATCTCAGGATAAAAGTAATGGAAGCAATGTGCTATCTTGCATCACAGATCCCTTAGGAAAAGCCAGAAAATCCCACCAGAAAGTGTTGCAAGGAGCCACCAGATTTTTTTTTTTTTTTTTTTTTTGTGGTACAGGGGATTGAACCCAGGGCCTTGTGCTTGACAGGAAAGCACTCTACCAACTGAGCTATATTCCCAGCCCACCACCAGATTTTTATTGCTCATTGTTTTTTAAAAACATCTCAAAATAAGGTATTATTAGAGAAGGGTAGAGGACATCAGTTCAAAAGTGCTATCCCATCTTCAAGAACTCTCTCTTTGAGTGTGGCCCTATCCATTCTTAACAGTGGGAGAACTGGACTTGGAGTCAGGCCACTTTGAATCCCAGCTCTGATAGCTTTAGAAGAGCATTTTGGATGAGGCATTGATTCTGCTATTATATATATTTTCTTTGTTTTACAAATTGTGAAGGGCACAGTTGAAATGCAGATATACCAGAATCCCTTTCCAATATCTACATTAACTGAGATTCGTTAGTTTTGTTGGCCATAAAGACCCTGAAAGAAGGCAAGGTAATTCTAAAGAAGGGATCATGGTTCTAGAAAGATCTAGAACACAGTACTGTGGAAGGGATAATTCTGGCTGGGATGCTCAAGTTGTGGCCTCATATTGCCCATGAGGCAGCAACCCAAGGTACTCAAAGAGAAATGGAAGGAATGTCTCAGGGAGACTTCATCTACTGTTAGATTTTGCTGTTTTTTGATCCTTCTCAGCATACTTTGGTAAGTAGCGAAGTAGCAGTGGCAGATCAGAAAAGGTATATATGGATAAGAATAGGAATGAACAAGCATATTCCTTACAAGTTGATTCTTTGCTGAGGTATCCAGGTCCACAACCCTGTTGAGGAGGGAGATTCCAGACTTGCTGCCAAATTTCAACATGGATATATGAACCTCATTCTTTCAGGTTCAGTGATCTTGGCCCAGCTGCAAGAATAACTTGTGTATGAATTGGCAACAGAAACCATAGTAAAGCTGTTGGCTGAGGACCAGGTGGATGGCAACCTCTCTCTGCCTTTACACACGTCTGGTTAATTTTGGCAAGCCTGTCTGCTGAGCTCCGAAATCTGCTTTTCGGGAGCCAAAGGTGCCTATCCCATTCACCTTGCCCTGGATCTGTTAGCAATGACAGGTTCTAAGAACAATCTAGAATTGTTCAGAACCTCAATTCCATGTTCAGAGCATAGCAAAATACTTCCATTCATATGTTTTCACAGAATAGAATAGAAGAACAGAAGTCGGCTCTCTAATTCACCAAGTCCAAGAGGAGGCTCAGGTCCAGAGAGGAGAAGAGATTTGTTCAAGATCTCCTGAAAAAGTTTTTGGTAGAAGTGAATGCTCCCAGAAAGAAATAAAAATTACCAGTGGGCATAATTATTACCTCTCATCATCAGGCAGAGTATGTGCAGCAAACTATTGTTGTTAAAAAGGAACAAATACCTTCTATATGCTTCAGCTTTAGCACATTGTTAATATATAATTTTACATTAATTGTCACCAGAAGGCACTCCTTTTGCCAGCTTCATGCAGTACAATATTTCAGGGAAATAACATTTTGTTTTGGAGAGACAGTAATAGCTGTTTATGCATAGTAAATTCTTGGGCCCTGAAATACTGCTGTTTCCAACTGTCATTCTAGGCTGACCATGATTTCCAGTGCAAGAATCCTTTGATTATTCTGAGAAACCATTGGCTAACTGTATTGTTCTTCTGTCCTTCCATTTATATCTCCCATATAGTGTTACATCTCTAGGCTTGAAACTTTCTTTTCTATTAGGGTCTCCCTTTCTTTGCAGTTGTTGGAGGTATAGCCCCAGGGCCTGTCCTTGCCCTGTAACAGGGCAGTTGTTCCTCCCGCATTGAAGGGACAGCTCTGGCCTCATTCCCATTCTTCAGCTGGGATTGGGCCTCGAGGGAAAAAGAACCAGGTCAAGCCTGCATCCTGGCTGTGGCTATGTTTTGTTGACTATTTCTTTTCCTTTTTAGATAAAGTCCATTTTGGTTCATCTCCACTTTCCAATTTATCTTTTCTCACTAAGGATCCATTTCAAGAAACTTCTCTTTCAACCAAGGAGAAGTTATAGATCTCTTGCAAATTACACTCACCATCATTGCTTAAAAAAAAAGGGCCAGATCCTTCCTTTTTCCCTTCTCAAGTGTCCCCCTTTTCCAACATGAACCAAGGGTCATGAAACAGAGACTTCCACTGGTACTTAGGACACATTTGCCCACTTCATTCAGCCACTCAACAAATACTTCAGGGAGTTCACCTTAGAAAGGTGACTGCTATGGTTTGAATGACAGTGTCCCCTCCAAAATTCATTTGGAAATTGATCCCCAATGCAACAGTGTGACATTTAGGAGATGACTGAATCAGGAAGGCTTGATGGGAGGAGTTTGATTCTTATATGTTCCTTCTGCCTGTGAGGGCTTGGCATTCTGCTTTCCTGGAGGAGGCCACAGCAAGCTGCCATCTTGGAAGCAGCTCACCAGGTGCCTGCACTTGCTGGTCCCTTGATCTTGAACTTCCCAGCCTCCAGAACTGTGAGAAATAAATTTCTGTTCTTCATAAATTGGTATTCTATTACAGCTGCTTAAATGGACTATGGCAGTGGCCAACTGTTCACTTTATTTGGAAGGATCTTGATTTTAGAATCGAAGGCCTTTTATCTCAGGAAACCCTTTAGATTGGGGCAAACTCAGACAGTTGGTCACTCTATCCCCGTGCCAAGTGCTGTCTAGGGGCTGGGTACATAATTGGACATCAGCTTCCAGGTACCCAGTGACCTGTGGTTCTCCATTCTTTTCTCACAGGTGAAAGCATGACATGGAGGAAGTAGTACTAAAATGGAATTGGACCCTGGACTTTGGCCCCACTTTGGCCGCTAAAGAGTCAAGGGTTCATGAGAAAATCACTGAGGTTCAGTTTTCTCCTCTAAAGGGTAGAATTTGTTGTTGAATTTGATGTTCATTTTTTGTTTTTGGTAGGGGGTTAAACTCAGTGAACCCAGGGGAGCTTTATGACTGAGCTATATACCTCCAGCCCTTTTTTTTTCTGAACTTTTTACATCGAGACAGATTTCTTGTTAAGTGCTGAGGGTCTCTACATTTCTGAGACTGGCCTCCAATTTATAATCCCCCTACCTCAGCCTTCCCAGTTGCTGGGATTATAGGTGGGCAATTGCTGTGCCCTGCCTGAGGTTGGTGTTCTTTGATTCTTAGGACCCTTCTATTTGTGAAGCAAAGTGATAAACCAATTCACACTAATTAGCATTCCTGGGTAAAAGGTAGTTGGTAATTAGGTTCTCTTGACAGTTGTTGATGATACTAATACTAGGTCCTAATTGTGTGCCAGACACATCCCTTGTTTTACTTCATCCTCACAACTTTTCAAGGAGATGCTTTCATTACTTCCATTTACAGATGAGGGTCTTAGGCTTGGGAAGTTTACATAACTTGCCCCAAGCCACAGAAAGTTATTTATCAAAGTTGAGGATCTAGGAACTCTGACCTCCAAGTGCAGACTTAAATAGTCACTCTCACGCTGGAGATATGTCAGCAACTGAAATGAACTGGCTAACAGTTTCCCTATAAAGGGCTGGAAAAAAGGAACAGTGGCTATTGGAATGAGATCTTTGCATGCCAGCTGGCAGAGGTTATGGGCCTAGATACCAGAGCTTGCTATTTGATTTATTAGTGTTCTTAGTTCATAGGAAGGACCCTCCCTGCTCTGGAGACTAGCTAAAGGGTGGTAGGACCAGACTGAGAGTCAGAGCATTCCTCTCCCCCCATTGCTATGGTTTGGATGAGCGTTCCCTAAGGGTCCGCATATAAAGGCTTGGTCTCCGGAGTGACAGTACTGGGAGGTGTTGTGGACCTTTAAGAGGGAGGGAAGTAGGAGGTCCTTGGGTCATTGGGGGTGTGCCCTCCGAGGGGACTATGGGACACTCACGTCTCTCTCTTTCACCTTCTTGGTTGGAGATGTGAGTGTGACTCTCATATGGACTCTGGGATGTGCCACCCACACCAGTGGCCAAAATGAATGGGGCTGCCAGATCTTGAACTTGAACCTCCAAACTGAGCTAAATGAACCTTCTCTTTCCTCTTTGTGTGGTGCTGGGGATTGAACCCTGGGTCTTGTGCATACTAGGCAAGTGCTCCACTACTGAACTGTAACCCCAACCCTTAACTTTTCTCTTTATAAGTTAATTGCCTCAGGTATTTCATTGTCGTCACATGAAGCTGATTAATATACAAGTCACCATTCCTCCTTTCCCATTTTTGTCAACTTTAAGATATTCTTTCTGCTCCCTGAAGGATCTGTGAATTATTTTAGACCACTACAAGGCCCAGGGAGTCACCACCAACTGCTCCCACTGCCTCTTACTGTTGTCCTAAGAAACAATTCCATTTAGATCCAGCTTCCCTAATGTGTAAGAAGGGAGTAGAAAGATTCCTATTAGGCATGTTTGTTCTTTTCTTTTGGAAATGATAATTTGAAATACAAATAATAGAAGAAAAAAAAAAAAAAAAAGCTGTGGGGTCTCTTTCTCAGCAGCTGGCAGTGTTTCCCTTTAATTAAACTACTGTGATTGCTTTATTCGTACATTTTGCTAACTCCCATTTCTTTCCTCTCTGACTCCTTATAAAAACGATATTATTTCAGTGGGGAGGGGGATAGATTAAATGCCCTTAGTTTTTAAGGCTAACACTAATTAACAGTATTTATTTTACTGTGATTGCTTACATAAAAGTATGCAAAAGTAAATTTGTATTCTGAGAATGTGACTGCTTTTGTCTGAAGCATTAAAGGGAATTAACAGTTCCTGGAGCTCACCATCATTTGCTCTGTATTCTCCAGAGAGTAGTGAATCACCAGAGCCAGGGGCAGGAGAAAGAAACAAGGGCTCAAAGCTATGGCCGATTGAGCAGCCAGCTACCAGCCACCAGCATGATCATTCTAAAACTCTGACCCACTTTCTCTCTGTTGCAAAACCTGAGACGTGTCTCCTGCCTGCTGGGTCACAGTGAAGCTCCTTGTCCTGGCATTTAAAACATTTCACAATCTGGCTCCATCTCTCCCCAGCTTTATCTCCCTGCATCACTCCTGAGTGTCTAATGCTCCAACTTCCGTTCCACCTCTTCATTATTTTCAAACCTCTATGACTTTTTCATAAACCATTCCCTCTTCTTTTAATGCCTTCCATACCCACCACCCTCCCGCCACCTGCTAAATTCCTCTCATCCTTTAAGTTGGAGCCTGATGCTTGCTTCTTCGGTCTGTCTCAGCTTCTCCTTCCCTTGTGCTTTCTTACTATTTTGCACATTTTTTAAAATCAGTATTTATCACATGCTCTGTAGTGTTAATGAAACGACTATCTCCTTCATTTAGATTGCGTCTTGTTTTTTTTTTTTTTTTTGGTACCCCTTTCTGATGTCTCAAATAGCATACTTCCTGCCACATAGAAAGTACATAATAGATGCTTATTGGATGACTGCATCATGGCTGCAATGATATGTCAATTAACATTTATTGTGTGTTTATTATATGCAAAGTATCACATATGTGCTGTCTATGCATGTGGGGGGAGAGACAGAGAGAGAGAGAGAGAGAGAGAGAGAGCGCCTGAGAGGGAGTGCACTATATGAGCAATATGACTCATAGTCCTCAAAACATAAAATTCAGTGTGGGACAAAGAATAATAAAGCAAAACAAGCCAAGTGCAGTGGCACACACCTGTAATCCCAGTGGCTTAGGAGCCTGCGGCAGGAGGATCGAGAGTTCAAAGTCAGACTCAGCAACTTAGGGAGGTTCTATGCAACTCATTGAGACCCAGTTTCTAAATAAAATACAAAAAAGGGCTGGGGCTGGGGATGTGGCTCAAGGGGTAAGTGCCCTTGAGTTAGATCCCTGGTACCAAAAAAAAAAAAAAAAAAAAAAAAAAAGAGGAAACAAACATTTAAAAAACATTTTTTTATGGACTTCATTTTGATTTATTGTACAAAAATGGGGTACGAATTTTTATTTCTATGTGCATGATGAACATTCAAACCATTCATGTTAATCATACATGCGCATAGGGTAATGATGTCTGTCTCATTCCACCATTTTTCATACCCCCTCCCAGTCCCCCTCTCATTTCCCTCTTCATAATCTAAAGTGCCTCCATTCTTCTCTTGTCTTACCCTCCCCAACCCCATTCTATATCATGATCCACTTATCAGGGCAAACATTTGGCCTTTGTTTTTTGGGGATTGGCTTATTTCACTTAGGAGATAATTTCCAATTCCATCCATTTATCTGCAAATGACATAATATTCTTCTTCTTTATGACTGAGTAGTATTCCATTGTGTATATATACCATGCCACAAAGAAGCTATTAATAAATACAAAAAAATAGAGATACTATCTTGTATTCTATCAGACCATAATGGAATGCGATTAGAAATCAATGATTAAATAAAAAACAAAAACTATTCCTATACCTGGAGACTAAATAATATGCTATTGAATGATGCAATGATAACAGAAGACATCAGGGAGGAAATAAAAAAATTCTTAGAGGTAAACGAGAACAATGACACAGCATATCAAAATCTCTGGGACACTGAAAGCAGTACTAAGGGGAAAGTTCATTGCATTGAGCTCATATATTAAGAAAATAAAAAGTCAACAACTAAATGACCTAACATTACATCTCAAAACTCTGGAAAAAGAAGAACAGATCAACACCGAAAGGATATAAACCTATGCATACAAGTACATGGCCAGAAGGACTTAGAACTTAGAAGAGGGGAGAATCATCTGGGTGGGGATGGAAGGGCAATGGAATAGGTGGCATATGAAAGGATTTGACAGGTACAGAATTATGAAATCCAGGCTGAGGAAACAGTAAGAACAAAGATGTGAAGATAAGGGCATAGTAATTTCTCTGGAACAAAAGGATCTGAAAAATCTGGTCTCATCATAACTAGGGAGATTGTCCGCTTTTTAAAAAATCTAAAATAAATTCCATTAATATCAATAAGTGCTTTTTCCCTAGTTGCCTATATTTGCATCCTCTAAGCAGGAGTGGTGATTAATCATCTCTAAATTGCTCAAGGATGTGAAACAGGGTGCTTGTAAGTCTAGCAGCTGGAAATGCTTGTTGCAAATGAACTATTTACAGTTTACTTTGTGAGCATCATTTCTTTGGGGGCTATGCAGATGATAACGAATCAGTAGGTATATGCCCCAACCTCACGAATTCAAAGAAAATGCTCATCAGTGGAAGCCACAAAGTTTTCATTGGCTGGGCTACAGCTTTAGACTGTCAATATGTAGCCAGAAAACACCAAGTTGGTTAATAATTTACATTGCAGTTGTATTTCTAAAATTAAAGAAACAACCAAAATTTTATTTGTCCCTTAGCAGTCTTTTATGAAAATAAAAAGTCAAAAAATTAAATACAAATATTGTAAATGAGCCAGCTAGAAACTGTACAGTGGTCCCCTCTCGTCCATAGAGGATATATTTTAAGACCCCCAGTGGATGTCTGAAACTGGATGGGCAAACAATATATATACTATTTTTGTTCTCATACATACATTTCTTATGATAAAGCTTAATTTATAAATTCAATGCAGTAAGAGATGAACAATAGCTAAAAATCAAATAGGACAATTATAATACAATAGAAGTTATGTGAATGTGCTGTCTCTCTCAAAATATTTTATTGTTCCATAATATTTTTGTATTGCTTTTGACCTTGGGTAACTGAAACCGTGGAAAGTGAGACTGCCGGTAAGGGGGTACCACTGTAATTGGTCAGATTCTAATTTCAGGATGGAAAGTTTTGAATTTGCTAGGTTTATGCAGTAAGTAGCAACAATGAGCAGTTTATAGGGAAATTACAGTATACTTGAAAACTTGTAAACATGAACTCCTCGGGCCCACCATTATCAACAATATTTGTGAAATCCCGGTGGTGGTTTTGACAATGTAAGACCCATACAGTGGCATCACACAGGTGTTGTGGCTGCATTCTGGGTGTGATGACTGTAGGCCCCTCTGTGCCCCTGCATTTAAGGACACAGATGTCAGGAGAGAGGTGACCCGCCAGCAGTGGTCACTTGTACTTCTGTCTTACTCTTTACAAGTCACTTTATCCTCATTCATTTTTGCAGTGTTTCAGAACCCCTTGAAGTAAGTAGAGTATGAAAAATGATTCTCACTTTATAGAGGCAGAAATCAAAAGACAGAAATGTTAAATAAATTGCTTTCATCCACATAACTGGTTGTCGTCACTCAAAGAATCTTGCCTTCTGACTTCTTGTCTGTTCCACACTATGGTGCTCAGAAATCACTGTACCTCGTGTGAAGTGTTGTAGAGCTGAGGAGCAAGGGTAAAAGCGATTGCCATGGAGATTTGTACAAGGAAGGATGCCAATTCCACGGTAGAAGAGAGTGACTCAGAGGAAGCTCATCTCTAAGGATAGAAGCCCACAAAAATAGATATCTCTGATGCTCATGTAACAGACAGATCCCCACTAAAATCTGGATTTAAAAATCTCCCAGTTCTTGATAGGCAACCAAATACCATCACACTGCCAGGAGAGCCAACGCGAACGATGGAAAACATGAGTATCTGTAGAGTGCTAGGTCTGTCCCAGGTAGAGTGTGTTAAGAACTTCATGCTCAGCATGGCCCTTAACAACAATCCTGTGAGGGAAATACTGTTACTGCTTGTTATGGTTTAGATATTAGGTGTCCCTCCAAAACTCATGTGAGACCACACAAGATATTGAGAGATAAAATGATTGGATTAGAAGAGTCCTAACCTAATCAGTGCATTAATTCCCTGATAGGGATTAATCAAGTGATAACTGTAGGCAGGTAGGGTATGGGCTGCAGGAAGTGAATCTCTGGGGGTGTGCCTTTGGGATGTATATTTTGTGAGCTCAGCTTAGTCTCTCTCTGCTTCCTGGTACCATATTCCCAGCTGCTTTCATCTGCCACACTCGTGGGCCATGATGTTTTGCCTCCCCTCAGGCCCTAGAGCATGGAGTTTTCCATCTATGGACTAGGACCTCTGAAACCATGAGTCCCCAAATAAACTTTTCCTCCTGTAAAATCATTCTTCTCAGATCTTTTGGTCATAGCAGTGAAAAAGCTGACTAAAACACAACTCTTGTTTTACAGATGAGGAGACTAAAGTTTGGGTAGCTGTCTAGGTCTTGTAACGAATAACAGAGCCAATAACTGAACATGAACAGCTTGCCCCCAAAGCCTATGTTTCCCCTACATTATTGCAATTCCTGGGATCAATTATTGTTTCCACAGGTGGAGGGAATGGAAAATGTGTAGGAGCAGTGGCTGAGCCTGACCCTGAAGATTGATTTCAATTGTAACATCACCTCTGAGAAGGCAGCTCCCACAGTGATGCCCTCAGTAACTGGAAGCTGGACCCCACCAAGGCTTTCCTCATGAGGCCTCTCAACAAACAAATCTGTTCTCAGGCAAGCGAAGGAATCCAAGTGGCACCTACCGAACTGATTCTAATGTTTTCCCAACTCTGTTGCTTCAAAGTTTGTTTTTATTTTTCAGTTCATTTCCATGAATGATTTTCTGGATTTTTTTTTTTTTTTTTTGTACTGGGGATTGAACTCAGGATGCTCAACCACTGAACTATAACTTCAGTCCTTTTAATATTTTATTTTGAGACAGGGTCTCACTAAGTTGTTTAGGGCCTCACTCAGTTGCTGAGGCTGGCTTTGAACTTGTGATCCTCTTGCCTCAGTCTCTGAAATAGCTGGGACTACAGGTGTGTGTCACCATTCCTGGCTTTTTTTTTTTTTTTTTTTTTTTTTTTTTTTTTAAGATTGAGTCTCACCATGTTGCTCAAGCTGAACCCCAATCCCTGGGCTCAAGCCATCTTCCAGCTTTGGCCTCCTGGTACCTCGGACTAAATTTTAAAGACTTTAATGTGGCTGTCCAAAGAATTAAGAATTCATCCTTCAGCTCTTTGAAGACTCATTGCTTTTGAAGAGGAAATGCACATGTTCCTTAAGCATGGGATATGCAAAGACTTCTCTCTCACTGGAGCGTGTTTTCTGTTTATCCCCACTTCCTGCCTCTGCTCCTAATGGGTAGGTGAGAGGCAAAGCCAGCTGTCCTCGTGTGAGCCCATCCTCTGCTCTCCATGGACCTGACCCATTCCTACTGACTCTTGAAAGAAATGCTGTGCAGCCGCCATTTGAAATGAAATGCTTTTCTATTGAACCAGAAAATAATCACATCCTCCCATTTACTCTTTAGGGTACAAATTGATCTGACTTGATTTGTCAGAGAGCCAGAACTACAGGCAAATAGACGCCAGAGAAATCAACCACTTTTAAGCCAGCAGTAATTGTTCCTCCTGTCGTCTGGCTAAATGACTTGTATCTGGAGGAGATGCTCAGAATGCATCAGAATGCCCGAGGTGACAGAAACACAGAGCCTTCCAAAGTGGGCTCTGAGAGAGTAAGCGTCTCTTCGTGTCTTACAAGGCTTTGGTTTTTATGTTTTCCCCTCCTTTCCTCTTATCCTGCCTCCTGGGGCTAGTGTCATCTGGCAGAGACCAGAAGCAATGCATGTGGAGGATAGTGAAGTAAAATAGCTGGTGTGAGAATGAGGAGAGTGAGCTTTAGCATTTAATTCTAGGCCGGGTATAGTTGTATGAGTTATTGATAAACCCAGGAAGTCCCTATACAGGAGGCTCCACAGCCAAGGGGGTGAAGTTCCTTTGCTGCTGAGCTGCCCATCATATCCTTTTCTCTCTCTCTCTCTCTCTCTCTCTCTCTCTCTCTCTCTCTCTCCAGTTCTGGGGATCAAACCCAAGAGCCTCATACATACTAGGCAAGCAGTCTACCATTGAGCTACACCCCTGCTCTTATCCATCATTTGTTTTTTTTGGGGGGGTACTAGGGATTGAACCTAGGGAGTGCTTTACCACTGAGCTACATCCCCATCTCATTTTATTTTGTTTAATTTGGTACAGGATCTTGCTACATTGCTGAAGCTGGCCTTGAACTTGCAATCCTCCTGCCTCAGCCTCCCGAGTTGCTGGGGTTACAGGTGTGTGCCACCACACTCAGCCCATCATTTTTAAATTGAAAAAAAAAATTGAAATAGTTTAAACATACAAGAAAATAGCAAAAAAGAAAATAACTGACAACCCATGTACCAGCTACTCAGATCCTTAAGAGTTAACGATTTTGCCATTATTAGTATTCTCTATTCTCTCACTCTCCCCATCCTCCCTCTTTCAAAATAAAATGTAGTGTAGTTACATTGTCTGTTCTTCCATTCTACTGTTTCCTTTTTTCTCTTCCTTTTTAGTGGGAACTGCTATCATAACATTTTTTAAAAAATTATTTCATTTGTTCTAATTAGTTGTGCATGGCAGTAGAATGCATTTATACATTTTGATAGATCATACATAAATGGAGTATAATCTCTCATTTTTCTGATTATACATATTGCAGGATCACATCGGTCATGCAGTCATACATGTACATGAAGTAATGTCTGTTTCACTGTACTATCATTCCTACCCCATTCCCCTTCCCTCCCTTCACTCTACCTAATATAAAGTAGCTCTATTCTTCCCTACCCACTCCCCTTATTGTGAATTAGCTTCCACATATCAGAGAAAACATTCAGTCTTTGGTTTTTTTGGGTTTGGCTTATTTCACTTAGCATGATATTCTCTAACTCCATCCATCTACCAGCAAATGCCAGAATTTCATTCTTCTTTAAAGTTGAGTAATTTCCATTGTATGTATATACCACATTTTCTTTATCCATTCATAACATTTTAATTTGTATTTCTTGTTCATTAAAATTACTTTCACTCTATAGACTATACACTATACCACCCTGAATGTGCCTGATCTCTTCCATAGACTACATTTGCAAAAATAATATGTATTGTTCTTTGGAGTTGGGTTTTTACTATTTACCTATGTAGTATATTCTGCAAGCATCCTTTAAAAATTTTTTAACACTCATCATCATGTTGCAAATTATGTTGATGTTAATAATCTAGTTCAATTATTTCAACTACTGCATTGTATTGCTTTGCATGAATAACCCCTAATTTACTTAACTGTACCTTATCATAAACATGTTTCCACACTATAGAAAATGCTGGAATATATACCATTGCTGAGGTCTTCCCAGACCCATATGTGAGGCTTTTCCTACAGGGTATATACCTAAGAGGGAAATTGCTGGGATACATGGAAGAGTTTTCTACAACTTGAATAGCTCTTAACACATTTTTAAATCATACACTTAAAAATAGTTTGTCTAACATCTGTTTATTTCCTGTAACCTTGTTCATGGTATTTACGTATGTATCACTGGCCCTCTGTATCTGAGGGTTCTGCATCCATAGTTAACCAACCATGGATTGAAAATATTTGGGAAAAAAAACTGTGTCTGAATGGACACAATGTATAGACTTTTTATTTCTTATTACTCCATAAACAATATAATACAACAACTATTTACATACCATTTACATTGTGTTAGGTATTATAAGCAATTTTGGGATGATTTAAAGTGTATGGAAGATGTGCATAGGTTATATGCACATTTTATATAAGGATCTTGAGCATCCAAGGACTTCAGAATCCAGGTTTTGGAACCAATCTCCTGTGGAGACAGAGGGGGACTCCATTTGGAATCCCCCCACCCTGCCACAATCCCTACTGAGAGGAATGACTATTTTGGGGTGGCTCATCTTATGTTTGGTTTCTTTGTCAGGGGACCTCACCCTGAGTTGGGTGATGGAGGTCTCAGTGAGAATGGGGTTGCACGAGGCACATCATTTTCTTCCTCCTGAGGCAGCTGGTGCTGCTCTGTATGTGTGTCAGAGCTGGGGCAGTTTGAGGAAGGGAAGAGAGACCCCATGGTAGTCAGCTTTGTGTGGCTGTGATCAAAGTACCCAACAAGAACAATGTAGAAGAGGAAAACTTTATTTTGTGCTCATGCTTTCAGAGGTCTCGTCTGTGGTTGACTGGCTTTGTTGCTCTGGGCTTGAGGTGAGGCAGAGCGTCATGGCAGAAGGGCATGGCAGAGGAAAGTTGCACACCTCATGGTACCAGGAAGCAGAGAGAGCAAGGAGCCAATGATAAGATAAAGACCAAGGCCATACCCCCAGTGACCTAGCTCCTCCAGCCATGCCCTATAGTTCCTGCCCATAGTTACCATTCAATAATCCACTCAAATGGTTAATTTATCAAATAGATTAATCCATTGATGATGTTACAGCTCTCATAATTGACTCATTTCACCTCTGAACATTCCTGCACTGCCATATGAATTTTTGTGGGGGACATCTCATATCTAAACCCATAAGAGACCTTTGCCAGCTCTGTCTGGGCTCTAATGCAGTATATGCCTCTGCCTTGATTTCCTCCAGGTCTTCCTTCAGCTTTTGGCTCAATTCCACTTCTCTTTGAGAATTAAAATTAGACCTTTGGGCTGAGGATGTAGCTCAGTGGTAGAACACTTGCCTAGCCTGTGCGAGGCCCTGGGTTTGATCCCCAGCACCACAAAAACAGAACGAACTTTGCTCCCCCACCAAACCCCCTCAAATTGGACCTTTAACATGGATTTGGTGTCAGGGTGGGGGTAGCTGTTACTCCCTCCTTGCCATGGTCATCGTGATTCCCTTTCTCTCTTCCTGGGCACCTTGGTATCTTCACTCTCCCAACTGGCCCTGAAGCATAGCACTCCGTGGCAGGGGGAAAGTAAACCCAGCAGTTTACAGCATATCTGCAGCCCTGCTGTAGTTCAGGAATGACACTCTGTAAAATCAAGTCACTAAAAACATAAAGAGACCCATTGGTGGGCATTTTTTCCTTCTGTGGTAGATCAGCAACAAGAGCATGAACAGGAACCAGCCTTGTAGGGAATGGAGAACAGAACTGTACGTACACAGAAGAAGAAGTGCAAGGGAGGCTTCATGAATATCCCCAACACTTCTTAAAGAACAGGGTCACTTTTTTGTTATCTTGTTTTTCTTCTCCTCCATTTCAGTTACTGCTATTGTACAGCAAACCAGTTCCAATTTAGTGACTTAAAAAGTAGTAATGTATTACACGTCACAATTCTGCAGGTTGCCTGAGTGGTTCCTCCACTGTTTGCACCCGGATTCACTTTTGACTGTGTTGAACTAGAATCCAAGATGGTACTGGCTATTGGTGGCGATGCCTGGGTTCCCCTTGCATCGCCTCTCATGCTTTAGTCGGTTGGACAAGTTTCCTTACATGGTGGTCTCAGTGCAGGATTTAAAGAGGGAGGAAGCTGCAAGGCCTCTGGAGAGCTTGGCTATGGATCTCAGTTGACAACACTTCTGCCACATCTGATTGGTCACAAGAAGTCATAGGGCTGACCCAGATTCAGGGTGGAGAAAGAGACTCTGCCTCTTGATGGGAGTTGTTGTAAAACACTGTGATCACTCACTTCCTGCTATTGCATCTATTGTGGTTGTTCGGTTTGGCTAAGATAGGGAAGGGGTCTTTTTCTCTTTTTTTGAGGCAGCCTGTAGACTATCCATAGCCCTCTCTCTTTAGATGAACACACATTGGTTCAAAATCAGCATCAAGATCCCATGCTTCTTTATCCAGTGCTGGGGAAAGGAAACCTGAAATGGGATGAATAAAGACATTCTGTGCAGGGCTGGGGATGTAGCTTGGTTGCTAGAGTGTTTGTCTAGCATGTCTGAGGCTCTGAGTTCCATCCCCAGCATTGCAACAAAACCAAACCAAAAAAGAAATTCCACATTTAGGACCCATGGATGGACTGGCTTATTTTGTCTACGTTATATTTGAGTGAGGCATGCCTTTTGCAGAGGCAACCTCATCTGAAGGGCTAAGTTGAGTCAGCATAAGGCCAAGGGGAAGTAAAACAAATGCACTGATTGGACCTGTCTCTGACAAAGACTTTAAGGGAGAAAGATAAAGGTGACCTTTAAGCGGTTTAGCTCAGCTCAGTTCTTTAGCTTAGTTTAGAAGAAGAGACCGGAGAAGTTAACTGGGCAGAAAATCAGGTATAAAATTTACCCAGGACTATTTATCTCAGGAGACTATATATTATCATAAGGAGCTAGACAGCATGCATAAGCAAGGGAGGCAAGAGGACACTAACTTTTTTTGTTTGTGTGTCTAGAACCTTCTTACTCATGAGTGTGCTCATTGGACTACCAGGAGAATCTTGGGCCCACTGCATTTTAATAAGATCACCAAGTAGTTCACGTGCTCATTGAAGTTTGAGAAGCACTGGCCTGGAAAGCCTTCTGGATACCATTAATCCCTCCAAAGGGCCTCCCATAAAGATAGCCTTGCTTCAAAAAGGCTACTCAAGGCTTTCTGGGAACATGGTCTCATTATCTGTAGGTACCTATAGACCCTGGCCTTTTTTTTTTTTTTTTTTCTGTAAACAGGGGTTTTGAACTACTTTTTAAAGCACTCTTATTGAGATATAATTCACATACAATAAAGTTCTATGGTGTAATTCAATGGCTTTTAATATATTCACATTATGTGTAGCTGTGTCACAGCCAATTGTATTACACTTTTATCCTCTGAAGAAATCTCATGTCCTTTAGCTATCACCCTGTTTTCCCATTGCCCACCTCTCCATTTGTGAGTAACATGAAGCTTCCTTTCTCTACAGAGTTCCTTATTCTCTACTTTCATATGAATGGGGTCATAGTGTGTGGTTCTTAACTATTTCTTGGGTTATGGAAAAGATTGGAAGCCACAAACCCCCTCCCAGAACACACATGCACATGTATATTCATTCAGAGTTTCATAAAATGTCATGAATCCTCTGGAGCTTGGTCCAGGAAGCTGAGGTTAGGAACTTTGTGCTCTGTGGTCAGACAAAAGGGAGAGTTATTAACAGGTTCTGTTCTGAATTGATCACCCCTGGCAGAAGGAAGGGGACTGTATGGGGATAGGTCACCCAGGGTCACCACCTCCCCAAGGTGGAAAGGGTCTCAAGCAACAAGCAAATGACAGCCACCAAGTGTTTACAGAGCTAACGAAACTGTTTATAACACATAGTTTGCCAAGGAGGGGGCAATGGTGAACAGATGGGTCATTTGCAATTATTCCTAAAGATGTTAATTATGCAAATGCTTCTCTGATTAGAGTTCTAAAAAAAGAGCCCTATATAATATGGGGTGTTGGATGTGTACAATCAAGCATGCTTACCGATGACGATTCCTCCAGGTAATCACTGTTGGTGCCAGACTCATCACCTGGGGTTCGTGTTTTCCATGTGCCACCTTGTGGGTGGGAGAAGGGCTCTGTGGGACACTTTCCCACTGCAGAATGTTAAAGCCGGAAGTGATCTTTGAGATCATGGAGGATCATCTGTTCTTTAACAGAGGCAGAAACAGGTCCAGAGAAATGATGTGATCTGTCATCAGCAGAGCGGGGTGAAGAGCCCATATCACGAACTCACTTTCCCTTCCTTTATTGCATCTAAGAAGATATAAGTCAACTATCAGTTTTCCATTGAGCCCATCTTAAATCTGTGTGAAGTTGAGGGCTAAGGGGATGATGTGAACGAAATACCTCCTTAACACACTCGGGATGCATGTGAACATGTATGTAGAGGGATATATGTGGGCAGCAGGTCACTGGAATAACAGAGTTTTATTGTAGACTGTCCTATTCAGTAGAGTAGCTACTGGTCACTTGTGGCTGCTTAAATTCAAAGTAGGCAAAATTAAAAATTCAGTTCCTTAGTTGCAATAGTCACATTTCAAATGCTCAGTAGCTACTCATGACTAGTGGTTACCATATTGGACAATGCAGAACATTTCCACCATTATAGAAAGTTCATTTGGATAAGGCTTTCCAGAGTCTAGAGCCAGATCTTTTTGAATCTGAATGCCAGTTCCACCCCATAAAGTGAAATCTTGTATGAGTCATTTAAGATTCCCAGACCTCAGTTTCCTTGTCTGTAAAATGGATGTAATCATAGTATTTGCCTCATTGCATTGCTATAAAGATTATAAGTTTAAGTGAGATAATGTGTATTGAGGGCTTAGCAAAGGAAACACCTACTAAGCACTAAATAAATGTTTATATCATCATTAAGCATCTTAGTTTCCTGCCTAAGAATGTCTCTTCTAGGGGCTGAGGTTGTGGCTCAGTGGTAGAGCACCTGCCTAGCATGTGTGAGGAACTGGGTTCAATTCTCAGCCCCACATATAAATAAATGAATAAAATAAAGGTCTATCAACATCTAAAAAATATTTTTTAAAAAAGAATGTCTCTTCTAATTGGAATGAAGAAATTTGTTCCCGGGAAGAGTAAGGAATTATTTGCTCAGGACCCTGGGACTCCAAGAAATCTAGCTTTGTTGAGTTACACTGGAAGGAGGTTGGGGCTTCGGAGATGGAGGTGGGGAGAGGTTGGGAGGAAGGAAGAGATCAGGGTTCTAGGGAATAAGAAGAAGGCAGAGTAGTGTGAGTTGTGAGACATGATGAAAGACTGAAGATCACCGAACTTACAGATCTGTTAAAGCCTGGCCCAACGAATGCTGTGAGTGATGATGACATTGGGGTCAGTATGTGCATCTGTTGAGGTCTCCTCCTCTCCCAACCACTGTACTAACTACTTACCTGCTTGTCCACAAGAGGGAGGCAAGGGAAAGGAGAGAAAGGAATCTTAAAAGTCCAGGTGGCTCTTTGCAGGCAACTCTGGCCAAAGGTTTGCTGTGAAGGAAGCTGAAGTTCCCAGTTAAAATAAGATTGCTTTTCAGACAAGTGCCCAGGTCTCAGCTGTGTTTTCCTTGAATCCATTACCTCAGGATCCTTCCCAAAGGCTGAATCCTATTCAGAAAACCACACTTCACAGCCTCCTGGGGGGACTAGGACAATTTTCACACCTGGCTAAAGGCTGTGCCAACTTCTCCACGACCAAAACGCCAGACTCACAGGCACAGAACACAGAAGGTGTGGGTGACGCAGAGTGGTGGCTGTCATCCAGGTAATTGAGCCATGTGGCCGGCCACTCCACAACATCGACTGTGCTGTCAGGGCTCATAAAGCATTGGGAGAAGATATTAAAAAATAATTCTTTCTGTCCTTAGGGAATTTTCGAGTAATTTGGGAGCTAGTGAGCCAAGGGACAAAGGGGCTTAGGGTGGCAGAGGGGAAAGAACACTGCAATAGGAACCTGGAGATGGATTTCTTTCTCCGTCTGTCATTAATTAGCAGTGTGACTTTGGGTCAGCTATTGCAGTTCTTTGGGTCTCTCCGCTCTTATCCTGGATTAATTTAAGCTGATGGACTAAGTGATTTTAAAGTTCAAGAATTCTGAGATTCTAAATCAGATGGGGAGATGCAAATATCTACACCATGGAGTAAGATTGTTCTACTCAGGTTGTCAGATTTATCAGCTGGAGTACAGGATATCTGGTTTAAGCTGGTTTTAAGACAAATAATAAATACATTTTTAAGTGTATGTCCTATTCTATATTGGGGATATACTTCAGAAGTATTCTGAAATCCAAATTTAAATGGGCTTCTGTAGTTTATCTGGCAAACCCTGCCTTCCATCCATCCGACATGTCTGCCCCACTTGGAGATGCTGAGGAGGCAATTCTGTCCCTCTCTCTCCTCCTACTGGCACTTTCTAATAGGAGGGAGCTGATTAATATGGTTGGTCCAAATCTGCACCATTCCTTGGGCACATTTGACTGACAGGGATAATTGTGTCTGAGGCAAGACCTGTGGTTTCCACCTTGGTGTTCACTGCCTAGACATGGAGACCATGCACTCTTTCCCTCTCTTTGTCTTTTGGGAAACTCCTCCCAGGGAAGAGTTCCTCATTGGAAAGAGGTAGGGAATTCTCCCTCTGTCCTCTTGCACACCTCTCCATTCCAATATCCAGTGAATGGACTTGCGAGTTAGCTTTGTGGACCTGTACATCACAGGTATGCTCTAGTGTTCAGTTCCCAAGGTACAGGGAACTCTCCCAGGTCTTGGAATGGGAGCAGAGGCTCCATTTATCCTAATGTTTAATCTTTTTTTTTTTTCTTTTCCTTTTTTCTTTCCAATCCAGCTTTTAGCAGTGAATTCTGAATTTTGGGGATTATAGGATGCTTGCTGGCCTAGTAATGGACTGACTGGTTCTCACTGGGCCAGGGGATTTCTGTTTTCCTGTTTGATCTAAAAGAGAGGAGCTTTGAGATTTAGATCACAAGCTTCTTACATCATTGTTGTCTTTACAAATCATAATTATTGGCCCATCTAGAGCCAACCTCATTGATTATAAAAGGGAAAAGGAGCAGCATGTGGAGTCATTAGAAGGAAGTAGTGGAAAAGGACCAAATGTGGGTCATCCTGGGACACTCATCAAAATCACCTGTGAACTTTATGCTGTGAATGACAGCCGGCTGCCTGAAAGGACAGGAGGAGAGCTCCAGTTTCGCTTTCCAGTCCTGGCCTTTTTAGTTATAGACTGACGATGACGTGGTTGTCAGAAGAGACCTCCTGAGATCCTTTGCCAGCTGTTGCTCTCACCACCGTCACTGAGATTTTCACAGCCCTGCCCTTTATTTCTTGCCTGGACCCTCTCTGCACACAGCATTGTGACTCCATGTACGTGGTTTTCCTAAACACAGATCCGATTATGTAGTGTTGCTACCTGGAAGCTTACTCTTTCCTACAGAAGCAAGTCCAAACTCCTCAGTGTTGCACACACAGTCTTCCCAGGCTGAGAGGACACTCCCTACATTTCAGCTTTTCTTCTGCTCCCACCTCCCAGGTCTTAGGCATTCTAGGTTACACCCAAATAAATGCTTAGGAGTCTTCCAAACACCTCCTGTGCATCTCCACAACATTGCACATGCTGGTCTTTCTGCTTTGAATGCCCTTCCTCTTCTCTCTCTGGGGGAAGTCTCTTTTGAGACTTAGGTGTGAGCTCTCCAAAGCCAAGCTGAAGTCCTCTCCTGGTAGAATTACTGCTCCCGCTCTGCGCTGTCAGACTCCACTGTATTGCATTGTGATGATTGGGCCAGGGGTCTGTTTCTCCCCACTACTCTAGAGCACCCTGAGGGCAAACAGCTTCTCATTCATCTTTGTCTCTGCTCTTCAGTGTTCCATGCCTCTTTGCCTCCCGCATCACAGTGCCTGGCACAGTAGGGACATTCAATAAGTGATCCTTGCATGAATGAGGACCACAGAATATGGCCCAGATATCTGATATTTAAGTCATTTTAATTATGTGGTGGCCTGTGTGAATTGTCAGACAAAATAAATCTTCACTGTGGAAGTGATTGAATTGAAATATTAGCGTAGGAACATACTGTGGCCCATAAAAATTGAATAGATACTGTAATTTGTGAGGGATATGAAATTTGTATCTCAAGGCACAAATGAAAATAGAGTCACAGCATGACACACTTGTAATAAACCAATATTAGCATTAGTATTAGCATTCAGTAATCCTTTTTTTGGGGTGGAGAATGCTTATTTTGACATCAAACAATATCTCATCAACATATGCATTATGACTTAGGGAAGGGTTTTTTTCTTTGTCATGTAGGATTCAATGGATCAGCAGAATATCTCCGCTGACAAGTACTTTATGAGAGGTTATGAGACTGATCCTAGGGATAAAAGGTATTTATTTGGTACTTGCCTGATTGAAATCTAGAGTGACACCTCTTCCAACATCTTATTTCCTTCCATACACATTAGGCATACATTTAACTCTCAAAATGTAAGGATCTTAGGGGAAACCACAAAGCTAGAAGCATCTAGAAAAAGTGCACTGGATTCAGAGTCCAAATTCTAGTCTCAGTTCTGTTATCAGCTGTGGGATCCTGGGGAAGTCAACTCTGAGAGCTTCAGTTTCCCTATCTTTACACCAAAAAGGTTGGACTAGATGATTTCTGTAGATATTTCTCTATTCTATCATGTTGACTCTATGTGTTCCTCTGAAGAAACAGCTTAGATTTACTGTGAACTTAATGAAGCTTACACCTCCCGATTCTGCTTGCACAACTCCTTTCAAAGGCCCTGAGAGGGGCCCCATCAATGTCTTTTACACGATCTCTTTTTTGTAAAGTTTCAAAAGTAAGATATTTTAACTGAAATTGGTTATGACAGTTTTTTCTTTCTACTCCCCTTTGGGAGCCATCCATGTTTAGCAGAATCAGGCTTGGCTGAGCCACGGGATACTGAGGTCTGACTCCCAGGAACCGGCAGTTATGAGAGACTGTTTCAAACAGCCAAGGAGTAAGTGGCCCTGTACAGAGGTGGCTCACCCCTGAGGAAACGCTAATTCTCTAAGTAAATGGCTTCCCTAACTCCATCCCACCCTGTTCCTCATAGAAGCCCCTCCCAGTCTGGGCCCCTTTACCTGTGTGACTATACATAAAGGTGAAGGTGGGGTCCTCCATCTTGTTGGAGGCCAGATCTGGTATGGCCCGATCCATCACACCCTTTCCATTTGAAAAGAGTATTGGCTCTTGTGTTATTGTTTATATAATTTTTATTAGTAATTAATTGATCGCCAACACCATTGACAGAAACTCTTCCCCTCATCCTCACAGGATGTGGAAAGCCCCACGCTCCCCTTCTCCACCCATCACAATTTCTCAGGTGTGGGGTGGTCTGGAAGAGTCTGCAGGCATTTTGGGGTTCAAGATAAAGGGAAATTGAACTGGGGACCTGTTGATTTGGGACATGTTGCTGTATCTCTCTGTCGTTTGTGGTTATTCTGTGTGGAGTTGTACTGCCGCCAGCCATCCTAGCACAGACATGGCTGCCAGGAATACAGCCACTACGCACTGTGCTGGCTCACTCAGTGCTGTGGTGTGAAGGTCCAGGGCCACCCTTGGTGTCATGGAATGAGCTTGTCCTACAACACTTATCATTAGAAGCATCCGGAGAGTCAAAAAGAAACAGGATTTGAAATGTGGAAACTTCTCCATCATTAGACATATAAATTATAAATAGATGATTCACAATGATGCCTAAACAAAATGGAAATGTTCTGTCAGGAATATACTGGATAATGTAGCATATATAGTTAAGCACACAATTCTTAATTCTTTTGATCATAATTGTTCAAAGTAGAATTTATCGGAATTCTTGTGTTTGTAAAGTATCAAAATACTTTAATAGGGGCTGGGGTTGTGACTCAGTGAGAGAGCACTCACCCAGCATGTGTGAGGCACTGGGTTTGATTCTCAGCACCACATAAACATAAATAAATGAATAAAATAAAGGTATTGTGTCCATCTACAATTAAAAAATATTGAAGAAATTTTAATAGTCTGTGTGTGATGTTGCAGGTGTTATGCATCTCAAAATAAGTCTCAGTATAGCTGATGCATCTTGTCTTCATCAATCCAACATTAACGCAATTAATTAGTCCTGCAGAATCATGGGTTCTAGAGACAGAACTTCTATATTCATCAGTGAGGAAAACGTATAGTCTAAGAGTAATTTACATGATTATGTAGCTCAATATATTATAGTCACATTTAGAATGTGTTTGACTTGCTCCTGTGTGTGCCTTAATTTCAGATTAATTTTCTATCTATTTTCAGAATGGTTGATCATATTGAAATTCAAAGGGGAGGAAATATCCTTCTGGAAACTGAAGACCTAACCTAAAGGGAAGACTAACAGAAATTTCAACATGCTGAAAACTTTCTTTTCACAATAGAATCTAAAAATTCTGATGGTCAATATCATGAGGACAGGAAACAGAATCATAATAGCAAAGAAAATACTGATAAAGCCAGGTGTGGTGGTGCACACCTGTATAATTCCAGTCACTTGAGAGGCTGAGGCAGGAGGATCTCAAGTTCAAATCCAAGCTCAGTAACTTAGTGAAGCCCTGTCTCAAAAAAAGAAACAAAAAGGAGGGGCAGGTGGTTTGGGGATGTAGCTTAGTGTTAAGTGCTCCTGAGTTTAATCCCTGGTACAAAAAAAAAAAAAAAAAAACAAGAAAAGGATGAAATGACTGCAGAAGAGGTAAGGAAATTGATGTGAATTGGTACCCTCTGGAACAAGGACCAAAAGAGCAGAGGAAGGTGAGGGTAATGTGTGTTCAGGACATGGATTACAACTGGTTAAGGAGTGCCTTTGATTCAAAGGGCACATAAAACTAGCTGCTGGGAAAGAAGCCCCAAATGCCATCACTCTCATGGTTCCTTCGAAAGAAATTATGTAGAGCATATCTCAAGTTGGACAAAACTCAAATAACTATATACATTATAATGAGTTGGGAATTGAAAAAAATCTTTTCTAAATACTCAGTAATAAAAATGAATTTTTAGCCAACTGAGTTATCTTTCTCACCCCTTTATAGAAAGATCATAGAAATTTTTTTTTCATAGGAGGAGGCAGCTAAACACTTAGAAAAATATTATAAAGGTGCATTAGGTAGTTCACTAGTAAGTATGTTCTTCAGGATTTTGTGATGTTTATGGTATTGTTCAGCTTTTAAAAATGCAAAATTATTACATTACTTCATTTTAAATAAGTATTCAATTTGTGCCTATGTTTTTATACTGTTCATTTTTGATAAAAATGGGCTCCCCAAATTATATAAACTTTAGGTCTTTTAAAACCTGGCTCTGTTGCTACTCTTCCATTGCCAGCATTCTTTATAGAGAAGTGTTTCTCAGACTTTCACATGCGCTTGAACTCTCTGGGGATGTTGTTAGAATGTAGTTTCTGAAATTCTGCATTTTAAACAAACTCCCAGGTAATCCTAACACTGGCAGTCGGGGGACGACATGATGAGAATCAAGATCTAAAACAATAATTCTTACCTGGTTGTGCATTGGAATCACTTCTAGTGCCTTTAGAAAACAGAGAAGAGGTGGAGGGGGGTAATAATAACAGAATGTGTGACAGACATCATTGCCCTGTGTACATGTATGAATTCACAGATGGTGTGACTCCACTTTTTTGTACAACCAGAGAAACAATAGCTGTACTCCATTTGTGTTCAATAAATCAAAATTAAAAAAAAAAAAGAAAATATAGAAGCCCAGGCACCACCCTTATAGAATCATACTCAGGTCTTGAATGGGTCCTGTGGTTATTTCTTTGTTTTGCTTTTTGTTTGTTTGTATGTTTTAATGTCACAGGTAGGGAAGGAGACCTTTTTATATATTGTTGGTGAGCATATAAACTCGTGCAGCCATTTCGGAGGTTGATTTGGCACTATCTTCCTAGAAGAAATAGAAAAGAAGCCAATTGGCTGATCAGTCTGGCAAATGAAGTTTACAGGCTCCTTCCCTGGGTCACAGAGGAAGGTGAAGAAGGATGGGCTTTGGCTGAGAGACAATGGATATATAACTGGCACAATGCATATTCTCTCTATAAGCTCTATGTTTAGGAATTTATCCTAGTAATATTACATGTGTTAAGATTACATGTAAGGTTGTTTGATTCCATGTTATTTATAGCAGGGGAAAACTGGCGGCAACCTACATGCTTGTCAATTGATTATACAAATTATGGAACAGTTTTCCAATGGAATAACAATAGCTAATCTTAATTAAGCCGTTACTATGTGCAAGTCAGAGTTCTACATTATTTATAAGTATTAACTAAACTAGTCTTCACAACGACCATATTTCCATTTCATAGACGATATAATTTATATATATTGACACGGGAAGATGTCCAAGGATATAATAAGCAACAGCAAGTAGCAGAATACTATGCAAAAAAATGTGCATTACCACAAAAATATACTAACCATAAAATAACACATTTAAGTCTGACGTATAGTCCCTTGTAGGTAACAACTGACCTACAGGAGATATGAAGGAACGTTTGGTCACATCCAACAAACTTTTTGTAAGCAATTTTTGTTAACTGGCAATATTTCAGAAGACAAAGTAGAAATGGTTAGATTGAATTGGTCTTTTAAGTGTTCTACTGATAAATGTTCAAAAGCATAGTGGTTATTCTGAGGGATATGTAACATTAAGGATGATGGGAAGAACTGATCCAGAGATGTTCCTGGGTCTCCTTTCTCTCAGGACACACACTGGGGAGATTACTCCAGGATTGGTTCAGGGTATCAGCTCACCCAACTGCTTTGCATTATGCTGTTTTCACCATAGTGACTCCAAACCTTTAGTCTATAGCGAGTGTTTTTTATATATATGTATTTCCCCAACACTTTGTTATGGGAATTTGAATATACAAAAAAGGTTTTTAAAACTTACAGAGAATACTCAATATCCATCATCTAGATTCTCTGGTTAACATTTTAGGATGCTTGCTTTCTTCCATATATATTTATCTCCCAAGCACACATTTATTTTTAAGATGCATTTCAAAATAGGTTGCTGACATCAACACACTTTACCCTGAATACTTCAGTATGTCTAGCAATGCTTAGAGTTTAATATTTATTTGTTGTTATTTTTCTTTCCTTTCGAGGTAATTTTTTTATACACATGAAAATGTGTCAATCATTATGAACCATTTGATGAGTTTTGACTAATGCTGTATCTGAGCAACTCAAACTTCTCTCAAGAGAGAACATTACCATACCTGAGAGTACTCTCAGGCCCCTTCCCTGGGGCTCTTTCCCACCTTCATATCAATCCTCTGGCAACTTCTGCTCTGATATTTCCCCTGCCATAGACTCCTGTTCTAGAACCTCACATAAATGGAACGATTGAATATGTCCTTTTTTAGACTTCTTTTCTCCAGCATGTTTTTGTGATTCACCTGTCACCATTGTGTGAGTCTTTTGTTTTTTCTTACTCTTCAGTAGTATTGCATGGTGAAGATATCCTTTTGATGGATAACCTGTTTCTGGTTTTGGCTGTTCCGAATAAAGCTGCTCTGAAAATTCTGGTGCAAGTTTTTGTGGACGTATGTTTTCATTTCTCTCAGGAAAATAACCTAGAAATGGAATTGCTGGGTCACAGGAATGTTTGATTTTATAAGAAACTGACCAATTTTTTCCCAAAGTGGTTGTAACATTTTACACTCCACTAACAATGTGCATGAGTTCCGATTCCTCCACATCCTAACATTGATGTTGTGGTGTTTTTAATTTTAGCCATTTCTGTGGGTATGTTGTGGAATCTCACTATAGTTTTAATTTGCACTTCCCTCTGTGTGTATGCTTGTATATATGTGTGCATATACATTATATATAATAAATTTTCTTTAATTGATTTTGTAATAATTTCAAAGTTTCTGGAATAATACCAAGAATTCCCATACCCTTGCATCAAATTCTCCAATTGTTAATATTTTAGTGCATTTTCCTATCACCCACTGTCTCTGTACTTAGACCTATCATTTGTCTTTTTTTCTGAAACTTTTGAGAGCAAGCCGAAAATATGACGTGATCTTATTCCCACATTCTCTACTAGGTTCCCCAAACAGGGATACTTAATTGGTGTAATGTACAGTCACAAATCCCATTCAAATTTTGCCAACAATCCCCTGGGATTTTGCTTCTCCTTTGTGTTCCAGGACACTGTCCAAGAACATATGTTGCATTTAGTTGCTGTGTCTCTTTGGACTTCTCCAAACTGCTGCAGCTCCTCTGTCTGTCCCAGTCTTTCATGTGCTTGACATTTGTAAAATTCTGTTGGACGACCTCCAACCCAGGTTCGTCTGATGCTTTCTCCTGGCCTTCCTGAGGCTGCACCTTCTTGGCAGAAATCCTTCAGATAGGCCACTTTGCTCTTCTCAGAGCCTGACCTGCAAATGCCTGTTGTCACCTTGTCAGGTCTCTCTGCCTTAAATTCAATATCTTTTCTTTTGCAATTGATTAGTTTTGTGGGGATGTATTCTGGGATTTGTTAAGATCCTTTTCCTTATCAAATTTCCAAACTACTGGCCTCAGCATCCACTAAGGCAATCAACCATTTTTATGTAGGCTGCCAAATGATAAGTGTCTATTTCTATCATGTCTTCTATTTTTAATAGTGGACATTCTACTGTAAGAAAGAGCTTTTGTTATCCCTCAATTATTCATTAATTTACTTATATCAGTATGGATATTTGGGTTTCAATTTTATATAAAAGGTGTAACCCACAGCTATCATTTTTTATGCTTAAATTATTCTGAATTTGTCTCTTTCAAGCTGGCTTCTTTGTCCTTTTGATGTATCCTCATTTTCATGGAGCATTGAACTTGTGCATTACCTGTTGCAGCTCTGGAATCAGTCATTTTCCCAAGGGTTTTTGGTTCCTTTGAGTACAGGATAGTATTTAGAAACCAAGACCTGTGTACTCAGTGTGCTAATTGCTACTTAGGGGGGTCACCATTTTCAGGTTCACATGGTGAACAGAGTTAGAAAATATGCTCATTTTTCATGCATACCTATATATGTATGTATTTAGATTACATATATAAACTCCTATAACTATTTCTGTGTATGCATGCATACACATACATGTAATAAAAGCATAAGTGCACATCAGTATTATCTTCAATATATTTACTTATTTGCTCAGTCTCCCAACCATACCACTGTTTCTTCCTCTTACCTCTACATACCACTTCCCTCCCGAGGAGTGTCTCACTGCTCTCTGCTCTTCATCCTTGGTCTCTGGCATCCTCTGCAGGTTTTCTTAACCCTCACTGCCTTGTGATTTCAGCTGCTTCTTGACTTCTCCCTGCTGGGAAAGCAAGTGAAGGTACCATGTAGCAGGTTTCAGTGCTAAAAAACCAAACTGAACAAAACCAACCCTCCATTCCATTTGTGGGAGTTCTATATCCTAGCTCCTATTCTTGACTCTTTATAAAGAAAAACGTTCTTTAAAAAAATTAGGGAAGGAGACTGAGTGTAGTGAGTAACAAATGCATTTACGATTCCAAGTAAAAAGACTTCTTATAAGAAAAGGTAATCAGAACTATAACCAGTTCCTGCTGTGGAATCAGCCCACCAGGGCCTAAGGTTATTCTGTAGCAAGTGAACATGCTTTTGGCCTGCAAAAGAGGTTAATCAATAATGAGTTTTAGCAGAGGCCTTCATCTGCAGAAGTGTTCCACGTCCTTCTGTGGGCACAGTGGGTGGAGATCTCCACCACTAGCCCTGATCCTCTGGTCTTGGTGCTCATGAGGTCTCAGCTGACAGACCTACAGGCACAATGTCAGTTTCCCCCCATCAACTTGAGCTTTATGAGGACTTTCTCATCAGAGCCTTTGCCCATTGCCTTAGGACAGAAACACTATGATAGTTTCATGCTTCTTAAATCAGAAAAATCATCTGGCTTCTGGAAACAAACTGATGGGCCTGTTCGGAAACTGTGGGTGGTGGGCACAGCTCCAGTGCACCAAACGTAATTCAGGCATGGGCCTTTTCATTTCCAGCTTGGCCTTCACTCATTCCCCTCACTGTTTTTCCCTCACTCCCCAGAAGGCACAGATTTTTGGATTAGTATAGATCTGGCTGAACAGAGCTGGGGTAACCTTAGGGTCTGTCTTTGTTCTGGCCACACTCTCTATTCACCGTGGAACCCACTTAATTACCTCTGTAAGAAACTTCATTTGCAGGCTTAAGGAAGTCCATGACCGTGATAAGTTTAACAAGTTTGTTTCAATGCACAAGCTATGTTTGATTGTTAGTGGAGGCCTATGTGGTAAAGGACTTTCAAGACCGCATCTGGGATCAATAGAAAGGGTTATTGTAATTGATTAGTGATGTCTGCCATGGGCATAGAAAGGAGGAATTGGGTACATGTATAATGTATTTGCCATTTCTGTTCTAGGACTTAAACTTATGTCCTAATTGAAGATAGGGAAAACAGTTTTGCCTGAAGTATTTACTAATTATTTTAATTTCAAGGCTATTTGAGGGTTGCATCTCATGTCTGATATCCTTATTTATATTATTAATATTTTCTTTTTAAAAATATTACTTTAGGTTGTAGATAGACACAATACCTTATTAATTAACTAATTAATTAATTCTTATTTGGTGCTGAGGATTGAATCCAGTGCCTCACACATGCTAGGCAAGTGCTCTACCACTGAGCCACCACCCCAGCCCTATATTATTAATATTTTCATACATGTGTGTTCCCTGTCTAATGATATGAAAGGGAGAAAAACAAGTATTTGTTGAGTACCTAGTAATGGTTAGTTATTTTTTTAGGAGATTTACAAAATACATCAAATATTTGGTGAAATAAACCTATAAAACCAAAACATTTTAATTATAAAGAAATCAAGACCCAGAGAGTAAACTGTTTCTCTAAACTCTAATAGAAAATTTCAAATCCTTAGTATGAGTAACTCTGGATTCCACCTAGTTTCCAAATCTGATCCCAACCTGTCATTCCCTTCCTTGTCTTGATTCTCAAGCTTGGACAGGAAGTAGCATTCACAGTCTTAGCATTTGGTTTCAGTGGGGTGGAAAGCAATGGGTGTTTCCTAAAGCTACTGCCTTTTATCCCATTGACTTGGAGCAACTCAGGTAGAGGATGTTTTTGGAGTCAGAATTCCTGGACAGTGACCATGCCTCTGAAGAGTGTCTGTGTTGGGATTGGTGCAGAGAAGTTGTGGCCTGGCTTTCTGATTCTGTGAGTTGTGGACACGTACATTCTTGATTCAATCATTGTGATATCACACTAACTTTATCTCCCTTGGTCGGAGTCATGAATGTTCACGAGATAATTGAACAAATTATCAGAACCTTAGAGTAGCAATGGACCTCCAACTTACTCTAGTTCCAATGTCTGCCTAAGGTAAAAATACCCTCTTCTGGTGCCAATGTCAGAAATGAATTTAGACTGTTCGAATGCTTCCCTGGGATGGAGATGCATGATCTCCTGCATTAATTGACACATTGTTGGGCAGCCCTAACAGCTCAGAAGCTCCTTAAAAATTAAACTTATATATTGCTGTCTATAATTTCCAACTTCCTTGGCTGATTGAGTTTCCTCAATCTTATCAAAGACTGATTCCTATGAAGCTGATCCATCAATCAAGTAGTTTATGCAAATTAGAGCAGACTAAGCAAGGTTAGTTCCAGGCAAAATTATTAATAAGGTCTCTACTGGAGTTTATTTTCAGTATCCTTAATTATATTGCCTTCCTTTGGAGACAGCTGCTTCTCACCCCCTTTACTTCATCTTTTCTTCCTCCATCAGAATTCCTGCTGTCAGAAAAAGTTTGGAAACACAGTCACCATTGGGTATAGCTGATTCCCTCCCAAGAGCATTTATACTTTACTAAGGATAAATCCTTGAAAGGTTTGGTATGAAGAAGTGAATTCAAGGGCTCGGCAATGACCACCTGCTGCTTCCGGACCCTAGCTGGCCCATGCCAATGCCCCACATGGACTGGGCCCCTACTCTGCAGCTCCCCAATGTGTTTGGAAGTTGGTGCAGCCATCTTGGATTATCCCGGAAGGAGAAGCTGCCATTTTTAGGTGGAGGAACTCCCATCCTGAGACACCTGCTGGGAGCTCTTTGTCAGGTACTTTGCTTGTATCAGGATGCTGAAGACTGGGAGGTTTGAATAGTAAATGACTGTTACTGTAAATTTTTAAAAAATTTTTTAGTTTTTATTTCTTCACTTTTTCTCACTCTATTTTCTTTTTATTTACCTGTTTCCTCAGAGTCTCTTTCTCCCTTTTCTCATGCTAACAACCAACTTCTTTTGATCCCATGCTCACTCTTCCCATGACCTACTACCTCTATACACTCACTTCTTATCCCATTAAAAATTACATCCTACATCCCTCCCCATCCTCTTTGTCCACCATTAGAAATTGTAGAGCTCATTGCAAGCCTATTGACTATACTGTAGATAATTGAACTCATCCTTTCTGTTTATTACAATACTGTTAATGTCTCTATAGGGGCTATCTGGCTTTGGGCTGCATATTTTTTGTATTGGGCGCTGCTAATATCGATCTCCCCCTCAAAGGAGAGGTATTGGAAACCTGCAGGGTCACAATAAACCTATGGCAGGGAGCAGGAACTGAAATACCTCAGATTCTCACTGCTAGAGGGGAAGATACAGGAACAACATCAAAAAACAGGGGGATAAAGTGTCCCTAACAAACCAAGATGCTATTTTAATAGAATTCAATGACAGCATGGCAGTGGAAATGTCAGAAAAGTAGTTTAGAATGTACATAATTAAAATGATCCATGAAGAAAAGGATAAGATAAGAGAGCAAATGCAGGCAATGTATGATCACTCCAATAAATAGTTAAAAGAGCAAATGCAGGAAGCAAAAGAGCATTTCAATAAAGAGATAGATATTTTGAATAAAAAAACAACAAACAGAAATACTTGAAATGAAGGAAACAATAAACCAAATTAAAAACTCAATAGAAAGCATCATGAACAGAGTAGATCACATGGAAGACAGAATCTTGGAAAATGAAGACAAAATATTTAATCTTGAAAATAAAGTTGACCAGACTGAGAGGATGGTAAGAAATCATGAATGGAACCTCCAAAAATTATGGGATATCATAAGACCAAATTTAAGAATTATTGGGTTTGAGGAAGGCACAGAGGTACAAATCAAAGGAATGAACAACCTGTTCAACGAAATCATATCAGAAAATTTCCCAAACCTGAAGAAATGGAAAATCAAATACAAGAGGCTTACAGAATACCAAATGCACAAAATTGCAACAGATCCACACCAAAGCACATTATAATGAAAATACCTAATATACAAAATAAAGATAGGATTTTTAAAGGCTATGAGAGAAAAGTGTCAGATTATGTATAAGAGGAAACCAATATGTATATCAGCAGATTTCTCAGCCCAGACCCTAAAAGCTAGAAGGGCCTGGAACAACATATTTCAAACTCTGAAAGAACATGGATGCCAACCAAGAATCTTATACCCAGCAAAATTAACCTTCAGATTTGATGATAAAATAAAATCTTTCCATGATAAACAAAGGAATTTACAAATAGAAAGCCTGCACTACAGAACATTCTCAGCAAAATATTCCATGAGGAGGAAGTGGAAAACAACAATGCAAGTCAGCAAAGGGAGGAATTACCCTAAAGAAAAAACTAATCAAAGGAAAAACCAAGTCAAGTTAAAAACCAAAAATCAACCAAAATGACCAGGTATGCAAATCATATCTCAATAATAGCTCTGAATGTTAATGGTCTAAACTCATTAATCAAAAGACATAGACTGGCAGAGTGGATTAAAAAGAAAGATCCAACAATATGTTGCCTTCAAGAGACTCATCTCATAGAGAAAGATATCCACAGGCTAAAGGTGAAAGGAAGGGGAAAAACATCACACACATGGGTTCAGTATAAAAGCAGGGGTGTCCATCCTCATATCTGGTAAATTGGATTTCAAGTCTAAGTTAGTCAGAAGGGAAAAGAAGGACATTTCACACTGCTTAAGGGAAGCATAAACCAGCAAGACATAATGATTTTAAATATTTATGCCCCAAACAATGGCTCATCCTTGTATGTCAAGCAAATCCTTCTCAATTCTGGGGAACAAATAGACCACTATGCAATAATACTGGGTGACTTTAACACACTATTTTCACCACTGGATAGATCCTCCAAACAAAAACTAAACAAAGAAACTATAGAACTAAATAATACAATCAATGATTTAGACTTAACGGACCTATATGAAGTATTTCATCCATTATTGAGTGATATACTTTCTTCTCAGCATCTCATGGATCCTTCTCTAAAATAGACCATATGCTATGCCACAAAGCAGCCATGAGTAAATACCAAAAAATAAAGATACTGCCATATATTCTATCAGATCACAATGGAATGAAATTAGAAATCAATGATAAAATAAAAAACAGAAACTACTCCAACACTAGGAGACTAAATAATATGCTATCGAATGATGCCATGATAACAGAAGATGTCAGGGAGGAAACAAAAAAATTCTTAGAGGTAAATGAGAACAGTGATACAACATATCAAAATCTCTGGGATGCTATGAAAGCAGTACTAAGAGGAAAGTTCATTGCGTTGAGCTCATACATTAAAAGAATAAAAAGCTAACAACTAAATGACTTAACATTACATCTCAAAGCCCTAGAAAAAGAAGAGTATATCAACACCAAAAGTAGTAGAAGATGGGAAATAATTAATATTGGAGCTGAAATCAATGAAATTGAAACAAAAGAAAAAATTCAAAAAATTGACAAAATAAAAAGTGGTTCTATGAAGAAGTAAATAAAATTGATAAACCATTAGCCACACTAACAAAGAGAAGGAGAGAGAAAATTCCAATTATTAGAATTTGTGATGAAAAAGGAAAGATCATGACAGACACCATTGAAATACATAACATAATTAGAAGCTACTTTGAAAATCTATACTCCAACAAAATAGAAAATATCAAAGACATTGATAAATTTTTATAGACATATTATCCTCACAAACAGAATCAGGAGGACATACACAATTTAAACAGATCAATTTCAAGCACTGAAATAGAAGATGCCATCAAAAGCCTACCAACCAAGAAAAACCCAGGACCAGATAGATTTCCAGTTGAGTTCTACAAGACTTTTAAGGAAGAACTAATTCAATACTCCTGGAAGTATTCCATGAAACAAAAAATGAGGAAACCCTTCCAAACTCATTCCATGAAGCTAGTATCACCTTGATAGCAAAACCAGATAATGATACATCAAGGAAAGAAAACTTTAGACCATTATCCCTGATGAACATAGACACAAAAATCCTTAACAAGATTCTGGCAAATTGCATACAAAAGCATATTAAAAAGATAGTACACCATGATCAAGTGGGGTTTATCCCAGGGATGCAAGGTTGGTTCAACATCCAGAAATCAATAAACGTAATTCATCACATCAACAGGCTTAATGTTAAGAATCATATGATTATTCCAATAGATGCTGAGAAAGTGTTTGATAAAATACAGAATCTCTTCATTCTGAAAAAATAGGGATAGTAGGAACATACCTCAACATTGTAAAGGATATCTATGCTAAGCCCAAGGCCAACATTCTAAATGGAGAAAAGTTGAAAGCATTCCCTCTAAAAACTGGAACAAGGCAGGGATGCCCTCTTTCACCACTTCTATTCAACATCATCTTTGAAACTCTAGCCAGAGCAATCAGACAGACCAAAGAAATTAGACGGATACCAATAGGAAAAGAAGAAACTCAAGCTATCACTATTTGCTGATGACATGATTCTTTATTTACAGGAGCCAAAAAACTCCACCAGAAAACTTCTAGAACTCATAAAAGAATTCATCAAAGTAGCAGGATGTAAAATCGATGCTTGTAAATCTAATGCATTTCTAAATATAAGTGATGAATCATCTGAAAGAGAAATTAGGAAAACCACTCCATTCACAATAGCCTCAAAAAAAAAAAAAAACCATCTTGGGAATCAATCTAACAAGAGAGGTGAAAGACTCTTCAATGAAAACTACAGAACACTAAAGAAAGAAATTAAAGAAAACCTTAGAAGATGGAAAGATCTCCCATGTTCTTGAATAGGCAGAATTAATATTGTCAAAATGGCCATTCTACCAAAAGTGCTATACAAAATCAATGCAATTCCAAGTAAAATGCCAATATCTTTCCTCACAGAAATATAGCAAGCGATCAGGAAATTCACCTGGAAGAATAAGAGACCTTGAATAGCCAAAACAATCCTGAACAGGCAGAGTGAAGCAGGAGGTATCACAATATCAGATCTTAAACTGTACCACAGAGCAATAGCAACACAAACAGCATGATATTGGCACCAAAATAGACTGGTAGGTAGACCAATGGTACAGAATAGAAGACCCAGAGACAAACCCATATAAATACAGTTACCTCATACTAGACAAAGGAGCCAAAAACATACAATGGAGAAAAGACAGCCTCTTCAAGTAATGGTGCTGGGAAAACTAGAAATCCACATGTAGTAAAATGAAATTAAACCTCTATCTCTCATCCGGCACAAAACTCAATTTAAAATGGATCAAGGATCCAGGAATTACACCAGAGACCCTGCACCAAAAAGAAGAAAAAGTAGGCCCTAATCTTCATCATGTTGGCTTAGGACCAGACTTCCTTAACAGAGCGCAAGAAATGAAAACAAGGATCAATAAATGGGATGGATTCAAATTAAAAAGCTTTTTCTTAGCAAAGGATACAATCAACAATGTGAAAAGAGAGCCTACAGAGTGGAACAATCTTTTCCACACACACTTCCGATAGAGCACTAATCTCCAAAATCTATGAAGAACTTACAGAACTTTGCACCAAAATTATAAAGAACAAAATCAACAAATGGGCCAACAAACTGGACACTTTATAGAATATATAGGCGATTAATAAATATATGAAAAAGTGTTCAACATTTCTAGTAATTAGAGAAATGCAAATTAAAATAACTCTAAGATTTCCTCTTACTCCAATTAGAATGGCTATTATCAAGAACACAAGCAATAATAGGTGTTGGCCTGGATGTGGGGAAAAAGGCACCCTTGTACATTGCTGATGGAGTTGCAAATTGGTGCAGCCACTCTGGAAAGCAGAATGGAGATTCCTCAGAACACTTGGTTTGCACCCACCTTTTGATCTGGTTATTCCACTCCTCGGTTTATACCCAAAGGACTTAAAATCAGCATACTGCAGCAATGCAGTCACATCAATGTTCATAGCAACTCAATTCACAATAGCTAGATGGAACCAACCTAGATGCCCTTCAATAGATGAATGGATAAAGAAACTGTGGTATGTATACACAATGGAATATTATTCAGCCATAAAGAGGAATAAAATTATGGCATTTGCAGGTAAATGGATGAAATTAGAGAATATCATGCTAAGTGAAATAAGCCAATCCCAGAAAACCAAAGGTCAAATGTTTTCCCTGATAAGTGGATGATGATACATAATGGGGGTGGGGGGTGGGGAGTCAGAGAGGAATGGAGGAACTTTGGATTGTTGATTTCATAGAAGAAACAAGTAGAAAAGTGGTCACTAGAGGCTAAGAAGTGTAGAGAGGAGGAGGAAACAAAGGGAGGTTGGATAATGGGTATAGTTAGATAGCAGTAAGTTCTCATGTTCTGTAGCCCAGTGTAGTGGCTATAGTTGACAATAACCTGTAATGTATTGTATGGACTAGAAGAGAGGAGTTTGAAGCTGCTCCTTAAGGAGAAGGAAATGCTAATTGCCTTGATTTGATTATTATATATTGTATACATGTGTTGAATTATCATACTGAATTTCAAATATGCATAATAAAAATTAAAAGAGAAGAATAAAAGAAAGAAAAAGAAAGAAAGGAAGGAGGAAAGGAAAAAAGGAAGAAAGGAAGAAAGGAAGAAAGAAAGAAAGAAAGAAAGAAAGAAAGAAAGAAAGAAAAAGAAAGAGGTGTATTTGCTAAAATTAAGGCCTGGACGGATTCAAATGGCCAGCCTGGGTTTGCCTGATGATCTGTTTTAATTTTGTTCACAAGATGGTAACTCCAACAGAGCAATCTTCACTGGAACATTCCTGCTCCCAGAACAGGAGTCAGCCATCAATTTGGGGAGAAGTTTTCCTCAGAACAAACAGCTGTGTCTCTTGATGCAGGGCATAGACATTCCTCGAAAGGTTCTCTGTTCAAAACAGACAAGGTCCCAGCCCACCTTCCTTTAAGAGAAATGGAAATATCATAGCCTGCAGTCGTGGAAACTAAACTACTTCGCCCTGAGGTGCAGGCATGTGTGTTTTATTTATTATTTACCAAGAAACCTGTCCAAACATTGTATTTTAGGAACTAGTAGGCAACGCTGATGGAAACCCCAGCACAGGAGGCATGAAAGGGCCTTTGAAACCAGGGTAGGCTCTCATTAGCGCCTGCCTGGGCTCTATGGACAGTGGTTTGCATACTCTCCCCTCTCTCCTCATCGCAGATCAATTTTTTTTACTTGGTGTAGACTCTGGGAAGCAGCAAAATTGGGGATTTCAAATGAGTCTTTCAGTCCAGATGTGTCCATAATAGAAACCACTGGGCAGTGGAGCATAATTAACCATCTCTCCTTCACTGAGACCGCAGAATGGCATTAATTCTGCCAACTGGGCCTGACGTGAATTGGCTGGAATGTCTGAGTAGATTTCCAGCTGCTGCTCATATAGCTCCGGCTTCCAGCAGGATTTGCATTCCAAATAAAACGAGGCCTGAAATAGATGTGTGATACATGTTCAAAGCTATTTTTAATCAATGATCACTTGGTTAGCTGTGAAAGATTATCAGCAGGTCACAATCCATTTTGGATTTTGCTGTGTCCTGCAGAACCGATCTAAACATAAGTGACTTCAGCTTCCCCCCCAGTCCTTGGGCTTTGTGGGCTCTTTGGATGAAGGGGAGGAGGGGAGTCAAATGAATGGTGGCAGCACAGATGTGCCACAGTGACAAGTACCAGAGCAGGAGGAACATTTACTTGGCCTACGGTCATGTTTAAGTCCGTCCTGGTCCCCAGAGGAACTTTGGGGAACAGTAAAAAATCTGATGATTCTACCCAGTAAACACCCATCCCCAGACTCACCAGTTACGATCCAGCAAGCCAATCTCTTTTAATTTGTGGAAGAACTCAGAGAGAAGTGTTTATTTCTTCGTTGCTACCTCCCCTCTAGCCTAGGCTGCATATTTCTTCATAGATGGTATCTTCTTGGAAGCTCAAGATTTCTGTGGAGACTGCTGCCAATATCATGCACTGTTTTATTTTATTTTTTAATAGCACCTTACAATTGTTTTGCATGCTTACTATTTGCAAGCAAATCTATAATCTCATTTGCAAAAGGCCTTCCTGTAGTGTGAATGCTTAAATACTTACAATTGCACGTTAAGCTTGTTTAACAGGATATGTTAATTTTATTTCCTCCCCCCTTTCTCCATTCTCTTTTTCTGTTGTTTTGTTTTTTTGTGGTGCTGGGAATTGAACCCAGGGCCTTGTGCATGCAAGGCAAGCACTCTACCAACTCAGCTATATCCCTAGCCCTATGTTTTGTTCTTTGATCCAGTTCTTTGGACTTTTTTTTTTTTTGCACATGTGTTGATAACTGTATTTAGATGCATCCTGGTCTTGATCCAGAGGACCATAAGTGTTAGTGTTGTGCATTTTACCTTCATAAAACAAACAAACCCATGATCCTGCTGTCTTTTACCCATAATATTTATTTTGCCTTCATTTCTCATCTTTCTCAAATATTATAGTTTCTAAAAAATTTTGGCATGGTTTATTTAGAGTTTATATATAGCCTATTCTTTTCTTTCCTCAAAAAGTTCTCTTAGGTGTATTTCTTTTCTACTATTTAATTTTATGAGGATTCCATATTCTGGCAAGAATACTTGATGGTCATGTACATGGAAGAAGGAGGTGAACCCAGGAGCGAACCGAGTTCTCAGATATGCTTAAAAAAAAAAGAGGTAGGGTGACCCACTTCTCAGTTGCCTGGGACTGTCCCAGTTTTACCAATGAAAATTCTGCACCCTGGGAAACTCCTTATCCTGGGCAAAAGGTCATAGTTTATTACCCTGGCTGCCAATGTGACTTCCAAAAGGAAGGGAGAAAATAGAACTAGCTAAGAAAGTCGAGATGTGATGCCCACTTCCTTGGTCACATCTGAAGGGATTAGAGAGCATCACCACCCCCTGGTGTACCAGGGGCTGGTTAGTCATCAACTTTGACTTTTTGTAACCTTACTTCTCCTTTTATTGTCTCAGGCTTTATGCCCAGCATCTCAAAATTCTGCCTGAGCGTTTTGTCCATAGCAACCAGGACAGAATTCCAAGGTGTAAACAAAGAGTTAAAGCAAGTTAATTTCAATTCAGGGCATAGGGATGGGAGCTGGGGAGAGGTAGGTGGAGTACACACACTGAATACATAAGCCCCGGATCTATGCTTATGTAATTAATAACATTAAATGACATATTCCACACTTTCACAAAATTTTGAAGAGCTTAAAAATATCATCAGTGATTAAACCCCTACCAATCTCTGTTGGATAGAGACAATTTCCTTTCAATAATTACTTTGTATATGTTGTGCTGGTTTTTCCTTTTGAGGTCAATAACCCTTTTTCTCCCTTCTACCACTGTATTCTAGAAATGTTTTTATGTCACTCCTTTCTGCTTAAAAAAATTAAAACAGATTTCACACTTCTAGTCAGTCTTTTAACATATATATAGTTGGAATGTGGTGTTTGCTTTTCATTATTGCTATTTTCTGCCTTATTGATGACAAAGCATTTGAATAAAATAAATTTTTTTTTTTTTTTTTTTTTTTTTTGTGCTGGTGACCGAACCCAGGGCTTCAAGCATGGTAGGCAAATCCTCTACATCCCAGCCCCGGGAATCAGTTCTGCATTTATCTTGTCTCATTTGCTTATTCTTTCATTCATTTGGATTTATTGTGCTGTTAGCCCTTTGTTCTAATTTTTCCTGATTTTCCATGTGATAGCCAGTCTTCCAAATGATCCCTTTCTCCTGGTATTCATGTCCTTATGTACCATTTCCTGCATTCAACAGGGTTGACATGTGTCAACACCAGGATATTGCAGAAAGGATGGCGTGTGACTTGGGAGACTTGGTCATCAAAGACATGGTGGCTTTTGTTTTGTTCTTTCTTGGATCACTTGCTCTGAGGAAAGTCAGTCACCATGTCACGAGAACTGAAGCCATCCATGGAGAGGCTGATATGAGAAGAACTGGGGCCTCCTGCCAACAGTCAACATGATCTGAGTATGCCACTTTAGTAGCAGACTCTCCAGCCCCAGTGGAGCCTTCAGATGACTGCAGCCCTTGACCACAGCCTCCCGAACTGGGACCATCTAACTAAAATGCTCCCAAGATTTTGACCCACAGAAACTGTGTGAGGTAGTAAATTTTTGTCTGTTTTAAGCCACTAAGTTACACAGAAATAGAAAACAAATACAATACAGTTCATAAACCTTGGAGGGTTTTCTTTACACAACAGGGACTTATTCCATATTCATAGGATCAATTGGCAATTAATGGAAAATATACCGAACACCAGAAATAATGCAATCAACTTTACCAGTTTTCTAATGACAACTTCCAAATTCTTCCCAAATTTACTTTCTCTTCCTTGCTTCCTTTATTTTCCATTTTTCTGCCTCTTATCCCCTCCACAGCATATAAAAGTTTATCATCACTTTACACCCTTATGTCTTTAATAATATCATACTTTCTTTTGTTTTCAGTTAGTATCTTTATATTCATTCTGCTGATTTTAAAGTAATTTGTTTCTTCTATTATGGCAACATATGCTTATTACTGACATTTGGATAATGCAGAAAAAAAAGTAGCAGAAAGAAAACTAATCTCTCATGTTCTGCCTAGAGATGATGGTTCATTCCATCATTTAAGAAAACAATGATTCAACATCTATAACATGCTGGAAGCTGTGGCTATAATCAAAACTAGGTAAAATACCTGTTCTCAAGCAGCTAACAGGGACACAGACAAGTAAGCAGCAAATTAAAATACAGTGTAATTAGAAGACTGTCGTGAGAAGGAGGTTCTTTCAGGGCATATGGGGGACTCAGTTTGGGAGCAGCCTCTGGACTCACCTTCATTGAGGAACCAATGACATTGTTATGAACCTCTTCCTCTCCCCACACCAAATCTATAGTCCTATCCGCTGGTCTTCTTCCTTCCAATCCCATTGCAGTGGAAGAAGTATCCCCATGCCACAGAAGGACTTCACATCTTTTTTGGTGATGTTTCTGATGGGTCATTCAGAGAAGCATACAAACATGCTCTCGAGGGTCTTATCTTACAAGACCCCTTCCTTGACTCCACATCCTCTTCTGGCTGGTTCTTCTTTTGTCTCCTTTACTTCACAGTGAGCTGTGTGAAAAAGTTGTCTTCACTTGTTCTCTTCTTTGATTTTTTTTTCTTTGATTTATATCGTCACTCCCCTGAGGCTCTTCTTATCAAGATCACTGATGAAAGGTAAGAGTCCACTTTTCCAATACTGAGCCCATGCAAGTGGTTTTCCAAGAAAGGAGTTGGCTTCCTGCAGAGCTCCATCAGAACCCCCCATGGCCAAGTGCTGAAGTGATCAACCACAAGAATTGGACTTCAGCCTACTTGTTGTGCTGGGGGACAACAAATGTGGAACTGGAAGAACAGGGCTAGAGCCAAGGTTGGACAAAGCAGACCACTTTTGTGTTCCTAATTGTGCAGGGTGGAAGCCCTCCAGTTCCATGATTGTTGTCTCTGGAATCTGATATCCAGTCTGCTAGGTCTCTGGGCATTCCAACAGGACACCCCAACATCCACTGCTGCTGTTATGTCTTTGCTTCCTTCTATGAATGTTGCTCCAGCAGGCCTGGAATATGTGCTGCTTTTTGCCTTGGTTAGCATGGCAACCAGTAAACCCCATGTTGCCACACTGAATGGCCATTTCTTTGTCCTGGTGTCACTCAATCCTTAAGCAGCATTAAATAGAGTTGTCTTCCTTTTTGTGGAAATTCTACTTTTTTTTCTTGGCTTCTGACACCAGCCTCTACAAGTTCTCCTCCTGTCCTACCAACTGTTTTTCCTTAGTCTTCAATTACTGTTCCCTCATTCTCTGTAAGACCTCTAAGTTGTTAGAAGTCACTTTTCAGACTTCTCTCTTTGATTATGCTTGCTACTAGAAAACCTCATCCTGCTTCTTGAGTTTACATGCCAGCTATTTTCATGTAAGTAATACACTGTTTTTTGGAATGTCTCATTCCTTACCTGAAAAATGGAGAACTTTAACAACAATATCAATTAAATGAATTCTTTAATTGACACTGTCATGTATGCAAACTGACTCTCCAATTTCTAAATTTCTGTCTTTTTCCCATAATTTTCTCTGAATGCAATAGTGAAGGCCCAATCACCTTGGCTTTCCCATGTGAATGACTAATAGGAGAACTCAGAATGAATACGGGGTGAAACATTGATTCTATATGCCTACACACCCATTGTTATTTACTCAGTCTCTGTCCCCCCACTCCCCTCAGGAAATTCTCTTCATCTTCCTCTCATTCACTCTATTTCCAATTTCTATCATTTTCCTCCCATAATATACCCAGAATCTTCCCATTTCTCTCATTCTCTACTGCCAGTTTTGTTCAGGCCAACATCATCTCTTTTCTGAATAGTCTCTTCATTCACAACCCCAGTCTGCTTTCCTACCCCAATTTTTTTCTCTACTGACTCCCCATGATAATCTTTTAACATGTAATTCCCATCACTTTATTTTCCTTCTTAAACCCTCCAGTTTTCATTCCATGCCTCTTGTCCATCTTCCCAGTTTCAATTCATAACACAGCCTCTCTTGCATATTAGCCTCCAGCTACAGATGCTGATTTGGTGTCCTCAGACAGCCAGGCTAGCCTTAGGGTCTGTATGTCTGTTTCCCCTCGACCCAGAGCTGTTCTTTGCATGGATGCCTTGTTCTCAACATCCAGACCTTAGCTTAAAAGTCATTTCCTTAGAAAGGTCTTCAAGACCACATAGCAAATGAAGTACTCCTCCCCACTCACTCCCGCCCCCTTAAACTCTCCCCCCTGCTTATCCAAATGTATTTTCTTCTTTGTTCACTCATATCACTCTTGAAAAATGTCTAGCTTGAAAGGCAGACTAGCACAGCAGGGGAAGCTTTAGCTCAGAAGCCAAACCAGCTCTTCCACTTAACTCAGCAGCCTTCTGCAAGGTTCTCCTCTCTCTGCTTGGTTTCCTCACCTGTAAACTGGAGTTTATTAGCTGTCTTGAGAATTAAGTGGGCTATTACATAAAAAGTGCTAAGAATGTGCCTAGCACGCAGTTAGGGCTCACTGAACATTAGCTATTATTATGGTTTGTCTTCCTCCACTAGCATACATGCCTTGTGAGAGGAGTGTTGGGGCTGAACACCTTCCATCTGCCCCTCCAGATCCATGCTTTGCCTTTCTCCACCTGTTCACTGGCCTGGTCCCTTGGCCCATATGGGCATCAGCACTCCTTGCCAGTTGGGTTTACTAATGCAAAACACTGACAAGAGTAGAGGAGTGTAGAGAGATTGAGATATGTACTCCTCTGGCTTCTTCCCATGGGGGTCCATGGGGATATCTGTGTCTTTGACTAAAAGTCATGGGTCCCATCAGAGGATCTCCCCATTGGTTCCACCAACCACTCCCTCCCTTGGCCTTCCCGCCTAATTCTGCATACCTACCCATGCCTTCATTGAACTATCCCTCAAATGACCCAGTTTGTGCCATCTGTTTTTGGCTAGAACCTCAAAGATATGAGAACCTGGTCTGTCTTGTTCATGGTCAATTCCTTACATGAATGGATGCATGAATGAGTAAACTGAGATCTGAAGGATGAGGAGGTGTCAACTGGGCAGTTAGGTGGAGAGGAGTGTTTCAGGAAAGAAACAGAATACAGAGTGTGACAGTGACAGAAAGCATTTTAAGAGAAAGAAATTAATTATGGCTAAATTGTGAGTGTGAGAGAGAGTGAAAAATGATTCTGAAGAGGGAAGAGGTTTGTTCCCACAGTCCTTGTCAGCTGGGCTAAGAAGTTAGGGTCTTTTCCTGTGGGCAAAGAGAAGGTAATGTCTTAGTCTGTTTGGGTTGCATTCAGGCTACTATAACAAACATACCAGGAGAAGGGTGGGATATAAACAACAGAAATCCATTTCTTTTATTTCACAAGGCTAGAAAGTCCAAAATCAAGGTGCCAGTAGTTTTCTTATCTGGTTCAGGCCTGCTTTCTGGTTAGAGAAGGCAGTCTTGCTGACCTCACCTGGGGAAAGGGCAAGGCAGCCCTCTGGGGCCTCTTTTATAATGTAACTGATCCCACTCATGGAGACTGTTTATGACCTACCTAATCACCTCCCTAAAACCCTACCTTCTAACACTGTCACACTGGGGACAGATTTCAACATATGAACTCTAGGGGACACAAATATTCAGACCATAGTGGATAATAAGGGAGGAAATGTAAATGACTGTAGGTGTATTTTTTTTTAAATTACAAACATATGGTATGGATTTTTAAGGGAGCTCATTGCCTTTATAATAAAAACATTAAAGCAAATTTGAAAAGTGCAGAACAAGATGAAGACTAGAATATAAGGCACCTGGTGATATTTCACCACAACAGACAACTTGACCCTGGTGCACCCTGTGTGCAAAAAACTATTCAGGTTCTTTGTATTTAATGACCCACGTGGTCCTTGGGCAACCCCATGAAGCAGGTGCTGTCATGATCCCTCTTTTACAGATGAAGCAACTAGGGCATAGAGGTGGTTCTTCTCCAAAGCACATGATTACTAAGGAAGTAAAAGTGGTTCAAACCAGGCAACTGGACACCACTTCCCATGTTTTTATCACAACGTACTATTATATTTTATTTTCACTTTTTTTCCCCTTTTGTGGTGCTGGGGATAGAACTGAGGCCCTCATGGATGCTAGGCAAGTGCTCTACCACTAAGTTACATCCCAATACCTTTCACATTTTCCATATTGAGATTTGTTTCTGAAACACTCACAGGTCTAGATGGAAGATGACATGCAAAATATTACATTCACTTGGTATTAACCTTTAAAACATTTAATTCTTTTTTTCAGATTTCAGACAATGATTACATTTTTCTATATGTTTTGGTCTTTGGTGCAATTATTACTTCTGAGTGGGCATATACTTGCCCACTCAGGTGTGGTTATACAATCTAAGTAGGGCCAATCATAGCCCTTGAATTAAATTACATGTATGGAGTATGAGCCATACATGGGAGCCATATGTAGGGTTGGGCTGCCTGTGCCATCTTTCCTGTTATTTGAGCAGAATTTATCTGTGGCAGGAGAGAATGAGGCCAACATAAACAAAATTAATCAAACAAAGGAGAGGAAAAAAAATCAGATGATCTAAGGGCTGCAGAGAAAGCAAGATAGAACCAGACAGGTAGCTAGCTGGAAGGAGAGATAATGAGAAACTGACAGTGAAGTTTGATGAATTGAGGGCCTTGATCCAGCTGTGCTTGAAGTCTTATTCTTGACCTTTCCAGTCATATAAGCCAATATATTTCCCTTTTCTCCCTTAAGATAATTTGGGTAGGTTTTCTGTCCTTTATAACTAAAAAATGTATTGAATTAGTGCCAGAAGTAGGCCATTGCCAGAAACAGATGCTAAAATGAAGAGTTGGTTGACTATAGTGTGGCACAAGATGGGGAGCACTCTTATATGAAAGGCAGGAAAGTTGGCAGTTCTTGCCATGCCTTCTGAAACATGGTTTAATGGTCAACTCTTGCTTTTTTAGACTCAGATCAGGTGCCTGCTGAGACTAGAGCTTTAGGGGAATCATCAAGATTTCAGGATGTTGTTTGCTTCTTGCATGTCTTTCAAGAAAGGAAAAAGTTACAGTATAAATTGGTCCCTCAGAAAACAGGGAGGAAAAAATATATAACTTCATTAAGAGATACTATTCTCCCATTTGGGAGCAGTCCCAATCTAAGACTGCTATGAGTCAGATAATCAGGTATTTCATGGAACTACAAAACCCAGTATTTCTGATCCATCTGAGGTTAGTGTAATCAGAAGTGGGAGACAGTGGATATGACTGGGTCTCAGGAGGAATTTGGGAAATCTGGAAGCCTGATCTTTTTAGCTCTTCCCCAAATTATCCTATTGAGAACTTGCTGGTGATAAAGGCAATATATCATTCCATAGGAAAGGGCCAACCAGTGGGATTCAGACTGGGCTAGACTAACTCCATAACTATTCAACCTGAATCATTTAGGAGTTGTTTAACTGAGGGCTAAGACCTGTTCCTAAGGGACAAATATGGCAAGAATCTGGTCCATAGTCAAGGATGTAGCAAGACACAATTTCTGGTGTATATAAAAACAGTACATAAGTAGGGTTTTAAAGGAATCCTAGTTTGGGTTGACCAGAGGAGTACCAAACCAGGAAACTTGGGATTGCCAGGCTCTAGGGCAATGAGACCAAAAGTAAAAGGAAGGTTAAGGGGCTGGACTTTCAGAGGGGACTCCCTTATTGCATTTATTTCAGTCACAACCTTGGAGAACGATGAATTTGGAGGATCTGTTCACAGGGAAAACCTGGGGCAGTCAACTTGGCTCCATTGCTAACATGCAATCCTTGCTATGCTGTTCTGTTGGATATCATGTTTACTGTGACATGTGTCATGTTCCCCTATCTCAAGTGAGTTTGAATTGAAGATATCCTGTTTCTCCTCATCTACTCTGTAATAGAATTATAAGGCTTTATTACATCAGTCATTTAAATTGCAGGTTGTTGGACCAAGAGGAATCAGGTCTGGATGAGAGAGCTGTGTGTAGCAATCAGATTTTTTCCATGTGGAGATGGGTTGGTGACTGAATATGATTCTGGGTTGTATCTCTTTGGGGTAAGTATGATTTGGGTTATGCATTAGTCACATAAACATTAGATGGAGGCACTTTTGAAATTATAAATGCAGAGATGTGTCTGAGTATGTGTTAAGTAGCAATGGAGGGGAATGTGGAGGATATTTATGATATTTTCTCTTACCATTACTCTTTTGTCTATGAAGGAAATGGCTTTCTCCCATCTCTTCAGGTTATTGTGGAAATGTTTATCACAGTGTATCTTCTGGCTATAAGAGTGGTTAGTGACCCAGGCCTCACCATTAATAGTCCAAACTCTTGTTCATGGTGATTGAACATAATATAAATACAAGCAATCAGAGGATTTTGATGGTATTTTAAATATCATGGATGCAGGGGGTCTGTCATCCATTTGAAACATGAGTTAAAACCATGTGGGTTTGAAGTTGTTTCTTTGGCCATGTTTTTTGGGCTTGGATAGAGTATACTCATAGCAGAAGAGAATAGGACAAAGCAAGAGAGGATGGAGAGGAAGAAAGAGAGGGAGAATGACATTATTTGAGTCTCTGGGTCCAGCTGTATCTAAACATACCTTAGAAATTTTGGTGAAAATTTCTAGCATAGTCCTTTAAAAACTTAATGAGAAAATACACAAAGTGTGCACCAATACTTGATTTCCTATATTTCTTATAGTCTGTATCACAGGAGGTACTTCCCACAATACACTACTTTTTGTTATTATCTAGTTTGTGTTTGTATGATTTGTGTTGTCTGAGCAAAAAGACTTTTCCTTGCTTAAAATCTAGTAAATTTCTTTTGCAACCCCTCTTTGTGACTTTTCACTAATATTCATTTATTTCCTCTTAAGAGGGTTTGAATTGGGCTTCCTCTCATTTATAACTAAGAGTCATAAGAGCTGGGTATAAAATCTTGATTACAACTTTTGTCCCTTAATATTCTACACATCCTGCTTCATTTCTTTCCAAGATATAATAAGATAAAGGAAAAGTCCAAGATCATCTTGATTTTTTTCCCTTTATATGCAATTTATTACCTGTCTGGATGCTTGAAGAGTTTTTTCTTTTTATTCATATTAAAACCTCTTCCACAAATGCACTTAGCTGTGGGTAGTTGTGGTAAGCTTTTTAAATATGTTTACTTGAAATCTAACTTTACAATTCATGATTTTTTCCAATTATGTTTTTTATTATCATATGCATTCCATTTGCTTTAGTTTCTTTTACTTAAATTTCTTAAGTTGGATCTTCAAGAACTGTGGAAAGCAGAGAACAACATTCTGACAACCTACAAAGCAGAAGCTAGCCAATAAAAGCCAACTATCCAGTTTCTGGGTTGGGACAGATCTTACATTCTTACTCCAGGGAGGTCAGAATGTTTGGAAGAAATTAATAGTCTGCATACCTTTTTTTCAGATGAATCATCTTGCTTTTGAGCAGAATAACACAAAGTTTTACCAATTGAACTCAGCACAATTCCATCATTCTGGTGTTTAATGAAAATGTCTTAATTTTCAAAGTGCTATGTTTTTATTTTTTAGTTCTTCAAATTAATAGGCTTTTTAAGAGAAATTTTAGAAAGTCTTTGTCAGATGCCATTTAAGTTGACAGTTGGGCTGGTGATGTAGCTTAGTGAGGGCACTTGCCTAACATGGGTGAGGCCCTGGGCTCAATTCCCATCATCACACACAAAATAATAATACTAATGATATGAATGTACATCATGCACAACCATAGAATTGAAAATTTGTACCCCCTATGTGTACAATGAATCAAAATGAAGTCTGTAAAATATAAAAATATTTTAAAAATAAATAAAAATAGAAAAATAGAAAATAGAAAAAAATTAATAAAAACATTGGAAGCCTTCTATTGACTTAGGAGTCAGCCAGACAAGGCATCCTGTATTTTGTATTTTTCAACATTCACTTAATGAAGTCACAAACTAGCATCACTGAACACCTTGTATGTGCCAGACCCTGTGATTACTAGGTTATAAAGTTTAATAGGATGCTATTCTAATTCTGAAGAATACGGCAATGTTGTGGGTAGGTGGGTATGTAACACAATCATCAATAAATGATGAAGGAGTGTATTGTATATGTAATGTGAAAAGCTGCAATGACTGCGCCTGTCAGGCAGACGTGGCCGCAGCTGTCAGTGCAGCGCTGTCCCTGTGGCCCCACCCCGCTGTCAGCTCGCATCAGCAGGCAGCCGGCCTGCGCTGGGTTTGCCCTGCAATCCCACCCTTGCCTGGGCTGCCTACCAGCCCAGGGCCCAACCTTGTGGGGCTCCCTCCCTGGTGGTTGGGCACAGGACAGGCCTGCTGGGAAAGCCAGGGGGGATGACAGCTCCCCCGCCCCTTCCTTGTAGGTAACCCACTATTGGTCCGTTAGTGGGCCTGTCATCACCAGCCATTAGTTGATCCCTAGTCCGCCAAAATTCAGTTTCAAGAATTGGCCCTATCATCTTTGCCCTTGAAAAGATGCTACCTGGCCACGTTCTCTCTCTCTTTCTCTTTCTCTTCAGGGTGAACGCTGTTCGTGTGGCAGTGGTTTTTCTGGGCACTTTTTCACCTTTCAATATACACAGTGCTCTGAGAGACTTAGGAAGGGCTTCATGTGGGGGAGGGATACAAAAATTTCTAACAAGCTTTGTAAGATCAGCAGGAGCTTACCAACTAAATGGACAAGTGGCATTGGTGGGTTATTCTGTTATCATTGGCTTAGAGAGACTTTTAATAGGGTATGATTGGGGCTTAGTCTGCATATTGTTATTTCTTTTCAAAATTTTACTCCACTGCTGTTTAAATTTCACAGTGTTTTCTTATGACTGACAGATCTCCATTTTTGGGATTACATGGGCAGCTTTGCCTCCCTCCTTGGTAGTTTAATTTTTCTTTTTCTCTCCTCACTGGGTACAGGGATGCTGTGTTCTTACACATTTTAATTGCTTGTCTATCACAACATGTATTTATGTAATTTTGAAGAGAAAGTCATGATTTATATAAGCAAAGAATTTCAAAGTTTAAAAGAATAATCTAGTCTAACCTCCTCCCTTCTCTACTGCCATTTTATAACTGAGAAGGCCACATAGTTAAGTAGGGACTGAACAGGAATAATAATGATGATGAAGACTGAATAGTACTGGCAGTTTATAAGCTACTTTCACAAATATCATGCATTTCATATTCATAAAAATCCTCTGAACTTGATATTATTATACCTTGTGAGGAAATTAAGTTTCAGCAATACCAAGTTATTTGTTTACAAATATCATGTTACATCTCTGGACTTTCAGTCTAGTACTTTCTCTATTACTCGATGACACTTCCCCCTTTTTTTAAAACTGAACTCGGCTTAAAAATGCTTTCCAAACTAGCATAGTTCTTTAAGAACTTAATGAGAAAATGCACAAAGTGTGCACCAATACTTGATTTCCTATATTTCTTATAGTCTGTATCACAGGTGGTACTTCCCACAATACACTACTTTTTGTTATTATCTAGTTTGTATGATTTGTGTTGTCTGAGCAAAAAGACTTTTCCTTGCTTAAAATCTAGTAAATTTCTTTTGCAACCCCTCTTTGTGACTTTTCACCAAACTGTCAGCTCTTTCCTGCCTCCCTATGGCAGACTGCCAGATTTCATTTATTGTCTTTGGCTGTTCTTGTCAGCCATTGCAGTGGAACTTTTGCAGAAGTCTTATTGATAGTGTGTGGCATGTCAGTGGCTTCTGCTACTAATACTTTCTTTCTCTTCTTTATATAAGAAGACTAAGACCCTGTCTTAGTCTGTTTTCTGTTGTTGTATCAGGATAATTGAGATTGGGTAATTTATAAAGAAAGAAGGTTTATTTTGGCTCAGTTCTGGAGGCTGGACATCTATGATCGGATGGCTGATTCTATCTGACCAGGGCCTCATGTTTTGTCAAAACAAGGCAGAAAGCAGAAGGGCAAGTGGGTGTGGGCAGAAGAGGAAGAATATGATTAGCTTTGCTTTAAAAAAACCCTTTTTCACAGTGAGGAATCTAATTCCCTAAGAGTGAGATTGCACTTGTGTGAGAAAGGCACTAATCCATTCAAGACGATTCCTCCTCCATGATCCCCTAAGCCCCACCTCCATGCACTGCCATATGGAGGAATCAAGTCTCAACATGAGTTTTGGTGGCAAATAACCATATTCAAACCATAACAGACCCCTTATTTTATGGGGTGGATCAATTCACCTTTCTTCTATGTGCAGCTAGTCATTTTTCATGGATTTAGTAGAAGCAGAACCAGAATTTTTCACAAAGATCCTTTCCCTCTTAGTCAGTTCATCCTGTCCCTAAATCCCTTGCTCCTTTAGTTCCCACTGGGATCCTAATGAGAGCGGGGTAGTGTTGAACACTGATCACAGCCTGAGTCAGGGTCCTGTCTTCAACTCCTGGCTGTGTCACTCTCTGGTTGGGTCATCTTAGGCAAACTTCCATGAGCCTCATCTGTAAAATGGGATCACATTGCACACTCATGCCTGGCAGAAATGGGAGAAGATGAAATTAGATGAGAAAGTAATTTGCCCAGAATAGTGCCAGACACATTATTGGCCCTAAGAAAAAAAATGCTAATTTTTGCTTTTATTATTCCTGGAAATAACTCTTAGGCTGAAGTATCTCTTTGTTGCCATGCTAACCATTCAGTGGAATGTCACAAATTCACTAATATTCTCTCTCTCTTTTGAAACCTCAAAATCAATGGTTTTGTTTGCTTGAGGCTTCCCTTTGTATTCTTGAGCCCCTTGGTCTGACCATCTCTTTCTGAACTGTTTTGCCCATTCTTTTCCTGAAGAATTCCCAGGGCCTACTACTCTCTTGCATTGTTAGAATGGAGAAAATAATCCTTCTGGGACATTCCTTTGAATTGGTAGACACTTCCTCTTCTCACAGTAGTTCATTAAACCTTACATGTAATCTAATAAACCAATTTCCATGAAGCAAATTTTCATTGAGATCATGGAGAATTTGGTACCTTTACAGTAAATATGTCCTGGTAGTTCTATCATCTTGCTTCTCATTTTTTTCCTAAGTACTTAGAAAATATGTTCAAAAATAAATAAATGAGTGAAAGGAAGACCAGTAGAGTAAAGGAAGGAGAAAAGGGCAAGGGAGGAAGCTAGGGCAAGGGAGGGGGCATTGGTACTGAAATGGAGCAAATAAAATTCCATACACATATGATTTTGTCAAAATGAATGCAACTATTATATATAACTATAATGCACCAATAACAATAAAAGAAAGAAAATATATTCAAATAAATATTCTTCAATTCTGTATTATTCACATTAACTCAGGCTGTGATTGATTCCTGTCAGTCTTATTTCCTTTAGTTGAAAACAGTCAAGTTCCTCTTCCTATTCTAAAGCTTCTTTTTATATTCTGGAAATTGACAATTTAGCAAATATTTGATTTTTATGATGAATGATTATTTGTTAATAATAACCATAAGCAAATTCAAGGATTCAGGGACATTAAGATAAACAAAATATGGTCCATCCCTTAAGGAACTCACAGTAACTGAGATCTATCTATCTATCTATCATCTATCTATCTATCTATCTATCTATCTATCTATCTATCTATCTACCAATCTTGATGTTGCAGTACTAGGGATCATATTCAGGGTCTCATGCATGCTAGACAATTGCTCTACACTTAAGTACATTCCCAGCCCACTTCCTTGTTTATTTTAAAGATATTTATACCTTTTTCTTTTCCATGAAACTTGGCTTTCTTCCCAAATAAATATATGTTCCTATATCCATGGATAATTCTCACCACCAGGATTATCCTAAGGCCTACATTAAAATGAAAAAAATATTAGTTCCCAAAAGAAATGGTTAGTCATTTGGGTTTAATTTACTGAATATTTGCACGTGCTATTTTGAAAAGGCATCTTGTCTCGAGTTAAAAAACAAAACACTATGGCTACAAACAGAGGTAGGCTATGTGCTTCATGTTTGGCTACCATAATTGCTATAGATTGCCTGTTTTAGAAGCATCCTGTCAGAAGTGATTTGACAGTTAAATGGAACAGAAAAGAGGGGAAAAAAATGAATCTCAAGAAATCTTCTAAGACAGTAATAGCCCCCGTGTGGAATTTTCCTCTCTTTTGAAGGAGCTTCTGCAGTTAATTAGAGTATCGCAGGACCGGAGGGAGCTCTGTCTACATGTTAAGTTGATGGTTACTCCAAGTCTGGCCTGTATTTGACTTTTTCCTTTACTAGTCTTTGAGTTGGGGCACAGAAGGGCTTCTCATCAAAACAGAAATATTTAGTCATAGAATTTTATTCCTGAAAGGGATCTTACAGACCATTCTACCACCGAGGTCCCCAACTTGTCAAGTAGAAGAATGTAGGGACACACCTTAAGATGGCGACCGCAACAACACCACCACCCTTGGGGCATAAGCCCCCCTCACCAGTGGTACCACCTAGGTGGTGGTCTAGGATTGGCCCATTCGACTTCTGTGAACGTGAGCAGCTCTGGCCACCATCAAATCTTAGGAGACCTTTGCCCTGCAGGCTTTGATGTGTGCTGCATGGGCT